>KK121526.1:379164-396842 GCA_000611955.2 Stegodyphus mimosarum
CTCGAGAGGACTTTCTGCTCGTCGAATATTTAGAATGCCCCTATGGCACATAGATATGACATTTGCAAACATCCATGCCTTCTCCGGGATTCGAACTCGGACCCTTCGGTAAGGCAAAACACTATTCCGGTTGGGAGGCACAAGAAATTTTTTTATATTAATATTCTTAATTGCAGTAAATTCATCCTTGTTGTTTATTTAATTAACTATTGCAAAACACACGATGGTCCACTAAAATCACGTAAATAACATCGATAAACACTGGAAATTCGAAGCAGATTTGAATCACTGAATGTTCTTTAAATAACGTCGTTTTTATTGTTGCGATGTTCCCCAGGTCTCTTACAATTTATCTCAAGTCTGAGGCAATTTGTAACAGACGAATAGTTTTAATAAAATTATTCTTTTGTAAAATGAACAAAATTCTCGAATGTTTGTTTTGTGCATATGATGAATAAATAGCTATCTTATAACAAAACAGCATTTTTAATCAAGAAATCGTAAACCCATTTAAAAATGTAAACATTTTCCTAGAAAATACAACTACTATAAATAATAATTATTAAGCATTTTAGTTGGTGTTTTCATCGCCACACGCTTCTTGAAGAAATAACACCAAACAATAGTTTTATTAAATCCAGGATTATTTACTTTACTAGGCAGTAGATTATACAGCAAGTATAAAAATTTAAATTTGGAAGTAGGATCTTTGTCTCAAAGAAAAATCTTGAGTCAATTGTTTGAGTTAAAATATAAAATTCCGTTTAAATGAATCCAAGATTGATTATGCTCCAGAATTAGATAATGAAATGTAGATGAAATTTGTGACTCAGTTATCACAAATTTCTGTTGTTTTACATGAAGTTAAGAAAAATTTTAAACCAGAAATTTGGTTATCATATGTCAAAGAAATTAATGCTGTGTGCTTTGAAAAAATTCAGTGAAAAATCATTTTCAACATCGGTCGCAAAGAAAACAAAATACAGAAATAGTCTGAAAATCAAATAGATAAACACAATAAAATCAATAAAATTAAACGGACAAATAACAGAAAATAAAAAAAAAATTGATACTGTTTGCAAGAAAAGAATAAAAGCTAATGTCATCAATAATCAGTTAATAAATTAATAACTAATTTATGAAACGTGATCAGATTGTTAAAAAATTTTGGTTAAAAAAACAAACGAAAATTAAGATTATTTATACCACAGATTTTCTTTTCACTTTCAACACAAAATGTTAAAGTGTTCTAAGATGCACACTTTGCATTAAATATATATATATGCAGTTATTTCATAGAATACCTAGTTATTTCATGAAATAACTGATCGTGTCCGTTAAAGTGTGTAATATGTTAATAATTTGACACTTTAACTAGTTATTCTATGAAATAACTAGGTATTCTATAAATTAACTAATGAGAGACAGTTCAAGTGTAAAATAAACAATTTATCTAAAATGAAATAACCAGGTATTCTATAAATCAACTAATTATAGACAATTAAAATGAAAAAGAAGCTATTTATCTAATTTATGCAGCGTATAAATGGTATTTATAGAAACGTACCATAAAATCATTTGTTACAACAAGGGTTACTAAAATGACACTTGGAATTACAAAGAACATTATTTCTAAAACAAAAACATTTTTTGTTGACACCCTGGGTTTTACACGGACATTCCATATTGTTAAACGAAACGTAAATGTACCTTATACTAAAAAGCGAGATATATGATATAGATTATTTTACACTTTAACGGGCTGCAGATCGTTATTCTATGAAATAACTAGTTAAACCATGAAATACAAGAGAGTTTTACACTTTAACCGACACGATCAGTTATTTCATGGTAGGTATTCTATAAAAGTATTCTAGGTATTCTATAAAATAACATATAAAACTAGGTATTCTATAAAATAACGGATTTCATACTTAAACGGTAACATATATATATACCTTCTGTTCTGCGGAGCCGATAAACGAAATTTTACTTACCCTTTATCATGTCTCGAAAGCTCGACTTAAAATCTATTACTATTTTATATATAGTATTTTTCTAACATACGCATTCTGACAATAAACCGAGCTTTTAATGAAATGACATATCTATTGTTTTCTACATTTCGATTCTACGACTCAAATTATGCAAGTTTTGTAAAAGTCGCAAGTGGCAAATTTTATAAAAATCGCACGAGTAGTTTTTAAAAAATTAGCTTCTAAAATTTTAACTTCTCAATATTAATTGAATTTGGTGTATATTTATTAATGCCTCTTTATTTATTAAAATTACATATTTCCTTCTTTCGCAGTTCGAAGTTTAGGTTCAATCCAAATAAATCGCAGATATTTTCTGATTTGTTTTGGAAATTTGTATTTTTTAATAATTTTTGTAAATTTTTCGAGAAATATTTTCGTTTTAACCTATAAGATTTTTACCAGCACCTTAAGGTAGGTGCATTTGTAGCTACACCTGCAAAAAAATTAGAATTTTTAATTCGAAACTTCCTAAGATATATGTGAATTTATATATTGGCGCGTTTTGAAATTTGGCATATTTGTTATTAAGCGACAATAACGTAAAATGTGGTTTATGCACTTTGTTAAAATTATTTGAAAGTTTTTTGGAAGAATGAACGATGCGCTTACTTTTCCGCTCATGCGCAATGATAAAAGGGAAACGGAAAATAGGTTACCCTATTAAGAACTTCGCGAAGTTGCGCAATTATTCTTGAAGCAACTGAAAAAAAGTACTCCAAAATAATTGTTTTAATTTCTCGTAAGGTTGTTGCTAATTTTTTATAAAATTTAATATTTAGTTTTAATTTGAATAGTAGAGTCGAAAGATGGAAAAAAATCGGTGTGTAATTTCAGAAAAACTCCGATTTATTGTCAGAATACCTATGTTAGAACAATGCTATATATAAATCTAATAGATATTCCAAATTGCGCTTTTGAGACATGAAAAATACAAATTAAATTTCGTCATTCGGCTCAGTAGAACTAGAAACTGTCCCATTCTTTGTGTCCGCAGAGTGTTATCTTTCTGAGGCGTTCCGTGCACATACAAAAATTAAAAAATCAACTATCTATCTATTTCTTTGACTCTGTATATAGATAGATATACGGATATAGATATTTGTATTTTACGTGTTATATATATATATATATATATATATATATATATATGTTCCTGTGAAAGACCGAAATTGGAGAATGTCGACTTTCACCGGAGAATGTCAACATTCACCAAATACGTCTGTGAAAGATAGAACATAACATTGCATTCTTGTACATTCGTACCATCGAAAAGAGGGCGACTGGCTGTTTCCCATAAATACAGTTGTAAAAGCAAGGGCCTCTTGTGCAATTCAAAGTCTCATAATAGTTTAAGTTGTTGCAATTAATCAGATTTGAATCACATAATTTAGTAAGTTTTTTATTACTATTATTTTATTTTTTCATTTACTACGTGCTGTATAATTAAGTAAGTTTTTTAACTTCTATTATTTTTCTTTTCCATTTTGAATGTATTGTGTGTTTTAAGTACTTGTGTGTTTTTTCGCGACTGAATTACGGAGAAGAAAATATAATATTCTCATACATTCAACATTCACCATTAGTACATGGTGAATGTCGACATTCACTGGTGTAAGTCAGAAATAAGAGTATTTGGAAAATATTTCGCACATACACCAAGCGACTATGTGAATGTTGACATTCACCGGTGAAAGTCGACATTCTCCAGATTTCGGTGTTTCACCGTAAGGGTTCCAAAATTTGTTTTAACATCAATTTAATTAAAAAAAAGTTTATTTATTTTAACCATCAGTAACAGTACACTTTCTTGAAGAAACTGAACTGGAATTTAAAATTAGGGATTCAGTATGATAATTAAGTAATCGTATTATTTATAATTAATTAGTCCAATCTTATAAATATGTTAAATATTTTAATAAGAATATAATGTTAGAATCTTGCAATATCTCATCTAGCGAATACTTCTTATACAAGACAGAAAAAACGAAGCTTCGAATATTCCACAATTAAGCTTTTAGAATTTATCTTACCACACGTAATTCCGTTGACAAAGTTGTATCATTACCAAACAGAAAATTTTTTCTTGAAAACTGTTTTGACTTAATAAGTACCAAACAAGGCGTTTCTCAGCGACGTGTTCATTTGGAAAGGAGAGAGGAAAAAAAAGCGTTCCTTTGATTTTCTCCTTCCTTGTCCCTTCCCCGCTTTTAATAACGACTTCATTCCTCATTCGTCGTCTGCGATACGAGTATTCGATGGTTGCTGCAAAGTGGAAGGCAATTTACTAGAAAACTGATTGGCAATCAGGCGTTCTCTCGATGGTTAAACTATTTATTTCGAAAGCTCGGACAGGAGATTTGATGCGAGCCATATTGAAGACAAGTCCTCCGCAGCAGGTGTGCGCTTCCCATTATAACGGGAGATCTTCCTGAACAAGGGGTGGTTCAAATATTGAAAACTGCGTCTTTACAGGCTGAGTGTAGCTTGAAGCACAGAAAGGAGAACTGTTTAAGAATTTTTGTAATGTGAAACGTTCGTATAAAATTTCAGAATTATTTTTTTTTCAGTCAATTTCAACAAACCTGCCATCAAGATAATTGACAGCACATGTCACTACAACATCTCAATCTTCTTTTCCTAAGGCATCGTATGGAGCGTATAGAATTTTCTATTCGGTGAAGCATTTGCTTTGACCAAGTGAACCTCTACTGTCACGGATTTGAAAGCTCAGCAAATTAGTAAAAATTTCAATAAAGTTTTAGTGCAGTGCGAGAATAAATGCTGATTAAAAAAATGTGTTGGAGATGAAATTGGTGGTTTGTTTTTGATACTGAGATATTACGAAAATCATTTGCGTGAGTCGAGGAAGGTTCACAACAGCCTCGGAAATTTCGGTTTCAGACAAGCAAACAAACAATCAACAGAAGTTTCGGTTTCAGAAATCTCTTGTAAACACAATGCTGGTGATTTTTACTTCCTTCTACGAAGTAAAAAGAAAGTATTGCAATCGCGAAAAACTTCGGATATCATACTTCAACGAAAATATCCATTTTGACCGCTCTGGGATCCATTTGAATGATGTTTTTACGTCACATGTGTACATACGGACAGAATGAAGGACTCTTTCTTCTAGAACGGCTTGCAAAACGGATTTAAAATGGATTCAGCGGAAATATTTGACCGCTATCGAATGCAATTTAACGATGTTTTTGGGTGATATCTGAACAAAAGGACTCTTTTTCCCCAAAAAAATTATAAAACTGATTTAAAATGAATTCTGAAGAGATTTTTTCCTTGGCATCTGTGAGTACGTACGTATGTATGTACGTATCTTGCATAACTCAAAAAAGAGTAGCCTCAGAACGTTGAAATTTTGTATATAGGACTGCTATAACATGTAGATGTGCACTTCCTATTTTGGTTGCAAAAGTGTATAAATATATGATTTGTTGGTGGCAAAAGTATATAATAAATTATTATTGCAAGGTATATAATAAATTGTTATTGCAAAAGTATATAATAAATTCCCAAAAGTATATAAATATATATATATCTACTCTGTTACTCGGCTTAGTGATCTCAGTTTTCTTTATTCTCAAATGTTTGTTAATTGTGTATTTTTTGCTTTAAAAATGATTGAATTACGTTGTTTTTATATTCCAGTTAAGGATTTTATGCCTTAACCGGGATGTTAACCTACATGTTATAGTTGTAGAATTATCTACAATTTAAAAGTTGTTTAAGTGCGGCTAAGCCTAATGTTTTTGGCCACATAGCAGCCATATTTGCTTAAATTTAAAACTTAGCAGAACAGCGGATTTGTTGCCAGTCTAGAGAAACTAATCTTCACGACAACAAAGATAACGCCTTCTTTTGTTATTGCGAAGTAAATCATGCTTAATCTATTCCGGACTTCGTAATTTTTAATATATTTTGAGTTTTTATGTATTTTTGCCTTGTCGCGAAGTGAGAACTCAATTAATTGAACAAGTAATACTAAAGCGTCTGGGAAAATTTTTTTTTGAATTTCTTTTACATATCGTTTTAGATTTATTACAGTATTTGGACAGAGCACGTGGCAACAATTAAGTAATTCTCCAGATGATATACATAATTTTTGTGCATTCTGATGAGTTATAAAATGAATAAGATGTAACGCTGTTAAGCGAAGCTAGCACCAGAGTGTCACTGTGGTAAGCAAATATGGTGAATTTGAATGAGTGCATTTATTCTACTGTGGTTTGTGCGTTATGGAAGCAGTAGATATAATTCAATTCAATACGTTTAAATGAAATGTAAAATGCGCATAATTTAATACTCCGTGCAAGGAAGTCATGTGGTGTACACATCAGATTTTTTTTTATTGGAAAGAAAGGTAATTCATAAGGAATTTTTTCTCGAGGGACAGATGACGAAATTCATATTTAAAAAAAAATAACGGATAGCTTTCTGAAGATAACTCGGAGCATTTCGCTTGAAAAAGCTGGTTTAGTGGCAGCAAAAAGAAGTAGTTATTGATAGACGGATAATCGCATACTGTATAATTCTGTGGCATTTCCGCGCAAGACTAAATCTCATGGATTATCTTTCAGTAATTTGGAATTGTGATTTTGATTACTAATTTACTTTGGCAAAATTATAGGTTTTTAGAATGCATAAGCATAAATTTTAACAACCTATTTATATTATTTATTTATAAACGTACATTTGTTTAAAGGAGAATAAATATATTGAAACTGTTTCACAAGCAACTAAAATTTCGACTTTTTTCAGATTTCAAATTGGCCGAAAAATATTCGCGTGTTAAAAAATTATCAATGGTTTTTCCTCTTCGTCGTTGAAACAAAAAATTGTTTCTTTATTTATTCGTTTTTGATATCGCAAGGAAATTAGCTTCATGTCGTCAAAAGAAATCCATCAATTATAATCTTCAGTTATCAATTAATTATTAATTATTAATACTTTTGATCTTCTTATCCAATTAAATGTAATATTTTTTATTTCTTTTCAGAATAATTAAAATTTACACAATCGATTTAGTAGTCGTATTCCGAATCTTCTTTGAATATTTTAATGAGCTTCCTACGTTTGGTGAGTTTATTATTCCAGAGTTACTTTCATGAGAACATTTTCATTATTCAACCATTGATTGACAAAGTATGAATAAATTCTCTTACTTTAGGATCCATTCGGCAATTTTCGTTATCGACGAGTTGCTGAGGAAGATGCACTGATACTACGCATATTCTGACATGCAGTCGAAGGTTTCCACCTTCCCAGTACATATTTAGTATATTGTTACGAATTTTGTATGTATGTAAATAATTTTGGTGAAATTATATATAAATTGTAGTATCTCTTGTAGAATGTAACAAGAAAGGCCTCAAGAGAGTGAAGGTTTGCCAGAAAAATAAGGTTACAGAAACGAGTCCGTTTAACATTGAGGTAAATGGCATTTCGCCAAACGTCAAGCTGGGGATAGTTTTTGCGAGAATTTTCAAATGTTGCCAAACTTGGCGTTATTTTGGTCCGAGCCCTGTGTAACTATAACTAGTCGTATCTATGTAACTGTAACGGTTTATGCCTTCCAACAATTTCGAGAAATCAAAGGTACTGAAAATTTCTCGGAAACCGGGGAAAAAATATATAAGACTGAAGAGAGCATCATTTTTCAGTTTTTAGTTCAATGTTGAGTTTCAAATGTTGAGAGATATCCGTGCGAGCTTCGCTCTTTTATTATTATTTATTTATTATTACCTTCTCTTATTATTCCGAATTAAATCATGCTTAATTCATTCTGGAATTATAATTTAAGTTATTAAATTATCCCATATAGCATCCACAACAAATTAAGTCAGTTTCTACGCCTCAGTGTCTTTTTGCCGAATGAGACCAAAAGTAAACTTTTAGTTTTTTTCATAAAAAAAATCTGCCTTCTTGGCCGCTGGCCGAATTGCTTGTTTGCTTAGAAACTATAATTTTAAGTGTAAAAATTGTTTTTTTTTACTTGTTTAAATTGTATTTGGTGTTTTATGTTTGTCCATATCTTTCAATTTTTAATACATATATTTTGAGTTTTTATGTATTTTTCTCTTGTCGCGAAGTGACAACTGAATTACTTGAATGAGAAATATATCTGTAATTAAATTCGAGGGAACAAGTTTAAATAAAATTCAGAAAAAAATACGTATACATCAATATTTCGTACAAGGAACTCATGTGGTGTACACATCAGCTTTTTCTTTAATGTATAAAAACAGGCGAAGGTCAGAAAGAAGGTCAAAAAAACTAAAAACAGGCGAGCAGCAATCAGAGCAGCCGTCAGAGCCGAAATGATCTTTATTAGATAAAATCAAGCGAGTAAGAATAAGCTTATTGATTGTTTCTGATTGGCTGTGATGAGTCATTGTTCTTGAATAGTTACGAATGCTAGAAAATATGATGTGCAGAAATACTCTACATGAAAATAAAACTCTACGTAAGAAAATAATTCTTTAAAGGGATGGAACAGTACGAACACGGCAACCGTTGTATACATTTACAGATTTAATGCTAAAAGTGGTTTAAAGGTAAACGAATGCTATGGTCTTCTGTTTTCGATTTTGTATACGAACTTCGTCCTAAAATTCTATATATGCTGTATGGACACTAGTTTTTAAACATGGAATGATAAAATTTGAAAAATAAATTAAGCATTTTATATTTCATCGAATGGCAACACTGAAAATTGGATAAGCAAAGACGCTGCGTTGAAAGCCATTTGTCTTGTGCAGTGGGAACCCTTGCCAAGGCAGGGGATATATTCAATTTAACGTGATATAACGAAACGTTCTGAAAAGAAGATTTTGCTAAAGAGCATCTGTAACTTAAAAAAAAAAAAAAAAAACCGCTGAAGATGTGTGGAATACAGCATATGTACCATATGCACCGTATGTACGGAATATTAAATTATACGCATTTTGCATTTCATTTAAACTTATTGTAATCAATTAAATCTACTTCCTCGATAGCGCATAAACCACTATAGAAAAAATGAACTCTTTAAAATTCATTATATTTGCTTACCATACGCTATGGCGCTAGGTTCACTTCACAGCCATACATCTCATTCATTTTGTAACTCGGAATGTACAAATATTATGTATATCATATGGAGAATTACCTGATCGTTGCCATATGTTCTATTCAAATACTATAATAAATCTAAAGCGATGAGTAAAAGATATGAAACAAACAAACAAACCAAAAAAAAAAGTTTTTCACAGACGATTCGGTATTTCTTTTTCAATTAATTCAATTCTCACTTCGACAAGGCAAAAATACATAAAAACTCAAAACATCTATATCAAAAATTACGTTATTCGTGGTTCCATGGGAAAAATGATTAGGCTTAGTCACACTTAAACAGTTTTTAAAGTGTTGATAATTCTACAAATCTTACATGCAGGTTTACTAAAGGCATAAAAACCTTAACCGGAAGATAAGAACAACATAATTCGTTCATTTTTGAAGAAAAAAAATGCACAATTTAAAAATATATAAGAATAAAAAAAAACTGATCTCATTGAGCCGAGTATAAGAGTGGAGGCTACTCGTTTTTGAGCTATACAAGATAGGTATACGTACGTACGTATGTATGTACAGACGCCGCGAAAAAATCTCTTCAGAATCCATTTTAAATCAATTTTATAATAATTTTTTTGGGGAAAAAAAGAGTCCTTTATTCTGTCCTTACGTATGGATGTCACGCAAAAGCATCGTTAAATTGCATTCGATAACGGTCAAAATGGATATTCTTTTTGAAATATGATACCCGAAATTTTTCGCGATTACAATACTTCTTTTTTACTTCGTACAAGGAAGTAAATAGAAGTCATGTCATAGGAATTGTGTAATTTATACCAGCATTTATTAGAGATAATGTGCATGGAACATGGTTTAATATGTGTATGGAAACGATTTTTCCCACTCTTTGCCGCTGAGACTATGAAAATTTACGAACTAAGATGCAAAATGTTGCTGCCACCTACAGAGATTTCTTCCCACAGAGAATTTTAATAATTTTCTCGCTTATCTGTATCAGCAACAGAGGAAATTACAGAGAAATGACGGCGGATACACCCTACAGAGACACCCCGCCAACCAAATGAGCACAAGCCATCACTTTGCCATGCAGAGTAAACTTCCTCCCTCCCGGCCCCTGCCTACCCTTGCCTCTCGCTCTTTCTTGCTAGTCTAATTGGCCGATTGGAAAAGCAGAGCAAGATGGCGTCGTCACGAGCAACAGGTGAATGTCTCTGTTAACTGATTGATCGCCCTCTTAGTCGCTTTGATGCCAATAAAACCGGGATTGAGTGCGCAATTTCCAAGCGTTAAGTAACCATTTAAAAGGGCTTTTGTAGCTGCGGGAAGCCACACCCAAAGTCATACATCTTATGAATTTTAAATATTGGCGATAGGTGTGAAAAGAGTTTTTTGAACTTTTTTTTTTTAACTCTTGACTGATATTTTGGTAGATGAGAAAAAGCAATTACTGATCATACACCTGGAGCGATTTCGTAGCACAGAGTTATACCTGTACTCATGAAATGCCTGTTTTCAGTGTTTTTGTTGTTGTTGAGGAGGTTGCTCAGTTTTTAAAATTAATAGGCAACTGATTTCTTTAAAACTGTTCACATATATGCTTTTGAGATGATGATATATTATAATAATTCTATAAGAATGCCATATTTTTTAGTTTTGTAATTTTTCTCACAAATCCTTGTTTTTCAACTTAACGTCAGCGTACGGACCTCCCCCCCCAAAAAAACTGAAAGGTTTCAGATTTTAAGGGGCGCCTAAAGGGGTTTGTTAAGGTTTTTTACGCTCTCGCTGAGTTCGCAGGGTACCAGTTTGCTGTTACATTCACTTCTGCTAAACCGTTTCTTCTTCCCCCCTTTTTTTATCTGTTTAGCTTTATTAATAAGCATCATTTTCTTCTTTTCTTCGCCCTTAACCATATACAGCTGAAGAGCAAAATCATAAAAATTTTAAAGGCAGCATGGCAGTTTAGAATTAAGTCTTGGCATACACTTTCCTGTCCCCCCTTTTTTTTCAGAAGTTTTTCTTAGTTCATCATATTAATGTTCAGTTGATAGCTTTACAAAACTTCTTTTTATTAACGTTCTGTGTGGTTGTTTTATTTTTTCATTATCATATTCGTGACAATTACCTCACATAAAATTCGACTCAACAGCAAAATCACAAAATATTTAAAAATATCATATGCTTAGAATTTACGATAGACAGTTTCGCGATGGAGATAATTTTTTTTTTTGTCCAAAAGGGATATATGCCTCTGAAGGACTATTGTTTTCGTTTTGCGATTTCGCGTCGGAAACATTAAAAGTCTGAATCGCTTTTCAAACTGTTGCCACAAAATATTGCAGCCCTGTATTATATTTAAAGAAATTAAATTATGGAGAATGCGCATAAATGTATCTATGCTTCTCGCATTGTGATAAAACGACGGTATCTAGAGCCATCGAATTTTGAATGACGTAATCCTGCTGCGAATATGGGCATCTGGAAGCCCAAATTTGAAATTTGGAATTTGTTTTATTATCGATTTCATACTTTGTAAAACGTTAACGAATTTTTGATTAATAAACTCAAGGATTTCAAAGCGAGCAATGGATTACATTGTATAGAAAAAACATTTTTATCTCCAGCGCTTGAGACTGTGTATAGGAAATTCTAAAGATATGCTCAGTTTAAAAGTATTTTGCGATATTATTCTTTAACTGAATTTTATGGTTTAAGTGCGAAAAATATCATATTTAATAAATAAAGGTAACACACAAAGGGGTGTTTTTTACCATTTTATTACGCCCCTTTGAGTATTACCTTTATTTTACCATTTTATTACGCCTTTTTGTGTTTTTAAAAAACGCCTCTTTGGTAGTAATTTAAAATCTGAAACATTTCAGATTTTCTTTTTTTTTTCCTTTACAGTGTTGAATCTGCTCGCTTTGAAATTGTTGATTTTTTTAATGAAAATTCGTTAAAGTTTTGCAAAATATGAAATAGATAATAAAAACAACTTCAAAATTCATGTTTCCAGGTGCCCATGTTCGGCTCGAGAACTACGCTATTCGAAACTGGATGGCTCTAAGTACCGTATTTTTTTTTTAAATGCCAGAAACATGCATATAGTTATGCAGATTTTTCATTATATAATTTCTTTAAATATTATTCTGGGCGATAATATTTGGTGGCAACAATTTCAAAAGTGATACGCTGCTTGACTTTTTCTTCCACTTTTTCTTCTTTCTATTTTATATATATAAAGTAAATCAGTATAAAATGAAATAGATATTAAAATAAATAAATAAATATATACGTAATTAATGCTTATTATATATATTGTGTATTTTACTTTTATCTTTAAATGCTCAAAAGGTCATGAAGAACGAAATGTGATACATTTCTCATGGATTATTCAGGTTTTGATGTTTCAGATTATTACGCTTTCAGACGTCGGTCTGGAACATAAATAATCGATATTGTATTATAAATTTTTATATAATACGTACTTCACTTTAAATAAATTATAAACTTTCAAACCTAGTAAGGATTCGTTTTAAGTTTTTATTCTTAATTTAAATTATGTCAGAGGTTTCTTTATACAAACTTAACATCTTCCTGGAATGCTTTAATCTACTTTCACTAAATTATTAACTTACGTTTTTGATACATATGTCTATCTATAAATATATAATTAAATTTGTTCTTGGACGCATTGCTGCTTGCACAATTTGTTTTTTGCCTTTTTAACTTTATTATAAAACATCAGTTGTTTAAACTTACGCCACATAAAATTCAACAATAAAATTGCAAAAATTTTTAAAAGTAGCATATCTTTAGAATTTCCGTAGAGTGTTAATTGTTGCCATACGTGCCTCTATTTCCCACCCCCTGTCTTTTTTTTTAGTTTAACATACCAGTATTCAATTTTCTTCCTAATTTTACCTACACATTTTTTGTTTGTCTTTTTAACTTTATAATTATGGGAAAAATATCACTAACAGCAAAATATACTCATCGAGTTACTACTAAACTACGATTTGTTTATGAAGTCATTAAAAATGAAAGAAAGAAAAGTAGAAGAATCGTCACATCATTGAACTTCTGCATTTGTCGTAGCCGCTGTTACTCGAACGCGCTCTAGGTGGCGCATTATGGTTACATAATTCAGTTACAGTCACAGTTGCAGTTGCATTTCCTACATTATTAAAAATCCCTTGCTTCGCAATTAAGTCACATAAAAGTCAACTGCAAAGTCATAAAATATTTAAAAACAGCATATCCTTAGAATTCCTGATACAGTATTTGCGTTGTTTTTTAGTCCAGAAGTGCTATTATAGTCTCGAACCTCCCTTTTCTGTCGAATCACTTTTGCTTTCCTTTTCACTGTTCAAATCATTAGATGCTAATTCGGTCTACCGCCTAAAATTGTTACTATGGAAAGGGAAAACTAATATATATAATGTCCTTAATAAATCCAGCTAGTTTTATTTCACTGGTCCAGCTAGCAATTAGTAAAGGAGATAATGAAGTGTGATTATTGTTTTTTAAACGCAGTGTTAATCAGCGTTAAATTAAATTGAAATCTATATATGTGTGTAAGATAAAAAAATATATAAATCAGTTTTATAATTTATTTCAGTAATAATCACTACATTTCTCATTTATAATTTGGGTATTTCCTCTCTGTGTTTTAAAAGTAGTAATAAATTTTCTGGACTGCGCCATTTCTAGATTAATATAAGTCACATGGCTTGTGTAACGCTGATGACGTAGCTAATACTGAACTTGTACTCAAAACTTTGAGAACTGAAACCTTTCTAACCTAATCCAAAACCTTCTCTTGGTGAGCTTCCATAATGGATAGTTGCGCACTTTAGCTTCAATTAAGATTTTATTTTCCTCACTCTCTTCCTATCGCAGCAGTATTAAAAAATGTAAACGTTCTTGAATAGTTGCGATTAGAGTGCCAAGTAAATTATGGCCACAAATGTCAGTTAAAATAAAAATGAATATTTAATATTACTCGGTAGCCAAGTATCCTAGTCATTACGGATTTAACATTTCACAATTCTACGCTATCAGAATTCTTCTTCTTCAATATGGATCTACGTTCAAAGCTATCTATCTGCTATGCGTCAATATTTGTACGTTTGTACGTTTTGTAAGACAACAAACTGGCGCGTGGAAGTTAAACTTATTTTATATCGGGAAGTAGCAACACATTCCTTTTAAGTAACTGAGTTCTTTCATTAAATTTGAAACACAAACATCTGCCGCTTTTAGGAATGCCAACGTATTTGAAATGTGATGAAAGCTGAAACAAAATCAAAAATTTTCGAATTAAATATGTCGGCCAATTTTTGTCGTTGGAGAATCAAACTTCTTATAATTTTATTTTTCCACAAAGACTATAAAATTTTAACAAATATTAGTATGAGAAACCGGAGACTGTAATAAAAGTTAGATATCATTATTTTTCAAACATTATTTTACTTTTTAAATTTCACATTGCCAAAACAGGAATATTTTCGTCATTTAAAACACTTCTGTAACTGGATGCATATGACTTCGACCAAAGACTGCGAACATAGAGTATCTTTAAGGATTTCTCAGCCGGCTAAGAGGAGTGGATATGCATATATATATTTGGCAGTGCCGATTGCAATAAAAAAGGAGGGGCATCCCTAGATATTAAAACAATCCCATATAAGTAATCCACAAAATTTCAAGGTTCTGCGGCTAATCGTTTTTTAGTTATACCAGATACATACATACGTACGTACAGACGTCACGACAAAAAACCCTTTTGAATCTGTTTTTAATCCATTACAGAAAAAAGAGGGTTTTATCATACCCGTAGACTGCACGCAAAAAAAATCGTTTAAATAGATTCGAGAACGGTCAAAATGGATATTTCCGTTGAAATATAATACTCACAATTTTTGGCGATTACAATATTTCCTTTACTCCGCACAAGAAGTCAAAAATTAGAATAAAATATAGAAAATTAGAACGCAAGAAGCATTTTACAATTCTATACGAAAAAAAATTAACTGTTTGTTAAAAATGTTTTAATTTAAAATAAATTTAAATTGTGTACAAATATTTAATGAACTGATGTTACAAGATATATACGAGAAAATGCTTGTTTAAAAAGCAAAAACTTTAAACGAAGAATTTACATTTAATGCATTTTTATAGTTTCTTTTTTAATTACACAAGAGCCGCAAGAACTGAATAAAAAAGTCATTGTTTTTGTATATCACGAAAACTCTGTTCTCATCTTTGTCGACTCTCATGCATCGAAATATAACGTAGCTATCTGCGTGCTGTAACAGGTTTTAAAAATTTTAATGGCACATAAAGTATTATCCTTCATCTATACCTTTTTAATGACACATGATGAATAATATTTCAGTCCATAAAGCCACATTGTTAAGAAAATAAAGTAAAAAAATACTTCTAGACCAGGAACTATTGTATATCTATTTTCAAGTCCCTTTCTCGTGTATGGTGCCACAATAGTACAAGGACAATTACACCGCTTAGCTGCACCCCAAAGGTACGTTACCTATTCAATAAAAAAAGGGGTTCTCCCATTTAAAAGAGTCACAATGACACCCCCTGATGCTTTCCATGACTACGCAACGCTAAAAAAGGGGCGAAAAAGGGTGAAATTAACGGAAAAAAGATTAGATGAACGAGGCTCAACCGATCGGTAAAACCGATTGCCAAAAACTCAAACAATAACTGTAAAATAAATTGAATAGTTTATGCTGAAAGCGAAATTTAAAAGCAATAGACGCAACTTAATGTGACGATGTTCTCTCCTCAGTTATGTAATAATTGGCCGTAAAACGTTAACCGATCCAAAGAATTGTCTGTTCTGCATAGTAACTGATGCTATATATTTAAGAATGTTAACATTTTCAAATTAATTATTGGGGACAGAACAATTTGGAAACGTTCACATTCTTAAATATTTAGCAAAATGTTTAGACGGTAAAGTGATTAGTGGACCCTGCGTCAATACCGTAGGGCCGAGGTTTGAATCCCGGAGAAGGCATGCTGTTTGTAAATGTATAGTGTCTGTGCAGCATGGGAGCACTTCTCAAGAGGTTGGTCTTCTTTCGGTCACCCGAAAGTCTTCTCAAGAGCTTGGTGGTAGAGGAAGAGGGGTAGAAGACCCTAGGACCTGTCATCTGGGGTGGAAATGAGAGAGGTCGTAATGCCACCTGTATGATTCTGAAAGCTCTTGCCAACGACAGGCGCAGTCTTGCTCATCTTGTCACAATGAATTCCATGGGCTTGTTCTGATGTTACTGTAAGACAAGTGAGATAAGTCACAACACAACAGCTCAATATCTAACATTAATTACTATGTAAAACAGATAATTCTTTGGATCCGCAGTGTTTTAAGTCGATACTGAATAGGCACGATAAGGTATGTAATCGACATTGGCATACAAGACACAATAATTATTGCATATGATAGGACGATAAAAAAGAAATGTTGATAAGGATGTAATAATGAGAGGATTCTTTCATTGAAGAATCGTCAATGGCGTAAAATCGGCATTGGCATACCATCGACATGGGATAGAATCGGCATATGCATAAAACCGACATTGCTTAAAAATGATACTGGCATATCATCGACAGGACGTTGGATGGGTAACAGCACACAGGCTGCATTACAGTAGCATAGACAAGGTTTCTAATTAGCAATGTGATATATTCAAAAGATAAGGAACTAGATAAAATTGCTATATTTTAGGGTATCTGCATAGGATGGCACTAGCGCCACTAGCTGAGAAATCTATTCTCAGCTATTATCTCTAGCCTTTGCCTACAGAGTGGCTGTTGATCCTGGGCCTCATATACAATATTGTGATTCAATTTCGCAATATATTGCCAGAGCTCATTTTATTTAGAGTTAACATATCCTTCAGTTTATTTTAATTATAATTATTATTACTTCCTTGTACGAAGTAAAGGAAGCATTTTCATTAGAAAAAATTTTGGGTCTCATAGTTCAACGGAAATTCCATTTTAATTGTTCCCGAATCCATTTAGACGACTCTTTGGCCTGACATCTGCACATACGAATAGAATAAACTACTTTTTTTCCCCCAAAAAACGGATTGTAAGTTGTATTTACAATTGATTCGAAAGGGACTTTTTTCCTTGACGTCTGTACTTACGTACAGCGAAAAAAAAAGGGGAGAAGTGGGACAGTTTTATATCTCTCGTTCTACTGGGCTGATTAATGATATTCAAATTGCGTTTTTCCTGTCTCGAAAGCTCCACTTAGGATATGTATTAACCCTTTCGCGGGCAATGGCTACAAAGTCAAGCCACCTAAATATAATTTTTTTCTCTAAATGCGCAGTGTCTAGCTTCCTTAGCCACCTGCATTGATTGAAGCTGAAATGCACAAAAATCATTACAGATGGCAGCACTGCACATTTTTTATCGAATTATGGTCTCTGATGGAATGCTGAAGTTGTGCATGCAGTGCATACGTACTGTAAATCGAAAATTTTTTTTTTTTAAAAATTTTTTTGATTT
>KK121526.1:397769-455025 GCA_000611955.2 Stegodyphus mimosarum
TACAGAGACTACTGGTCAATGGATCCCGATTTGCATGATGAGTACATAGCACAACAGATGTCTGTAAAACGTTTTGCATGGATTCTCTCTAAGAATTCTCTAAGAAACGGAGTCTAAGTTCAAAATCGGTTCCCGTAAAAAAGCACAAACCATATGTTCCAACAGATGAGCGCACAGAAGCTGCAAAACATATTCCTGTAAAAACGGAAGGTGGCTTATACAGGAGATGTGCTCTTTGTAGTACAAAAAAAGAAGTTCATCGTTCTCGATGGCTCTGCAAGTCCTGCAATGTCCCACTGTGTGTCCAATCAAGTGGTCCTACTTGTTTCGAAAAATTTCGTACTAGATAGATACATGCATAAAAACTTTCAATAAGTACAACAACGATATTGTGAAATTACTTTATAATTATTACTTTATTCCTCAAACATTTTGTAATTAATTATCATTAAAATTGTTATTTCCATAAGTATTAATTTCTCATAAAAATGCATCATAATAAGGTGAATTAATTTTATCCTAACAGGTAAGCTAAATGTCTTATGTGCGCAGTGGCTATAACCTCTAGCCGTCCCCTAGACAAAAGATCCCCGATCCGAAAAATTGTACAAGGCCAAATAATGTTTAAGAGGGTTGAGAACATTATGTTTATAATGTACTTTATCACAGAAAAGTGTATTTTAACTATGCGCCCGTGAAAGGGTTAAATTTATATTTAGCATTGTTCTAATGTAGGTAATCTGACACATAATAGGACTTTTCCTGAAATGGCATGCCAATTTTTTTTTCCATATTTCGATTCTACGACTCAAATTATGCCAAGATGATAAGTTTTGTGAAAAATCGCACAAGCAGTTTCTAAAAAATAAGCTCTCGAAATTTTAGCTCCTCAGTGTTAATTGAATTTGATGTACATTTATTAATATCCCTTTTTTTTATTAAACTTACTTGATTCGTTTTTTTCACATTTCGAAATTTAGGTTCATTCCAAATAAAATTTCCTATTTTTTATGACTTATTTTTAAAATTTGTATTTTTAAATAATTGTTATAAATTTTTTGAAAATTATTTTGAATTACAACATATAAAATGTTTACAATAGTTTTAAAGTAGATGTATTTCTAACAATACCTGCGAAAATTAGAGTTTTTCATTCAAAATTTCGTGTAATATACACGAATTTATATGTTGGCGCATTTTGAAATTTGGAATATTTGTTTTAAGCGATAATAACGGCAAATGTGGTTTACGCACTTTGTTAAAATTATTTGAAAGTATGAATGATGACTTTTTTCCTCTCGTTTTCTATGAAAAAAGGAAAGGAAAATAGGTTGCTATAAATTAAGAAGATCGCAGAGTAAATTATTCTTGGCGCAATTTTTTTTCAAATTGCGCTAAGATAAATTTTTAAATGTTTCGATGAATTTCTCATCAAAAATTACAAAATTTAATATCTAGGCATAATTTTAGTCGTAGAATCAAAATATGGAAAAACCTTTGGCATGTCATTTCGGAAAAAGTCCAACTTTGTGTCAAAATACCTATGTTACATTAATGCTACATTATAAATCTAATATATACCCTAAGTCGCTCTTTGGAGACTTGAAAAACGCAATTTGAATTTCATCAATCGGCCCAGTAGAACGGGAGATATAGAAGTGTCTATTTTTTTCGCAGAGTAGCTACGCATGCATCTCGCATAATTCAAAAGCGATTAGCCGTAGGACATTGAAATTTTGTACATGGGACTGGTTTTCGCAATCGTCGGTCGTAGTGATATACTTTCAATTACAGAAGTGTTTTGAATGACGAAAATATTTAAGTTTTGGCAACGTCAAATTAAAAAAAAAATTTCATTTTGGACAAACAGTGAAGTCTAATTTTTAATGCGGTCTACAGGTTCCTATACATGTCTTTGGCAACCTTTTATTTTTGCTATGAAAAAATAAAATCATAAGAAATTTGACTCTTATGGAACAAAAATTGACCGTAATATTTAATATCAGAATTTGCATTTTCTGATATCATTTTCGAGTTGCCTTGAGGGATCGATTAATTAATTTAGAATAATTGAGGGAATTAAGTTTAAATGAAGTGCATAAAAAATGTGTATAGTTTAATAGGCCCTACAAGGAAGTTATGGGGAGTCTACATAAAATTTAAAAATTTTTTTATCCATTTATTGTTATTATTATGATGATGATGATGTTTACTTCAAGGATTCTAGAGTTTCGAAAGTTCGAGAACATTTTCGCATTCTTTTTCAAGCAAATTTAGGAATTTCCTTCACCTGCGTTAAATACATACATATGCTTGTTGTTTCTATGCCATGCAAATACATGACCTTTCTTTTAGAAAACACTTCACTTTTTAGTATAACGTGAGTTTAATTCTCACTTCACATCCCGCGTTGTAAGGAGAAAGCACTGTATTACTTCCAATTTTTATTTATGTCCTATCATAAAAAACACTTTTTTTTATCACTTGACATTTGAACATAAAATCAAGAGAATTATTTTCTCTCTTTAACTCCAATTAAACGGCCAGGGTAACCCGTCCTAAATTCTTACATTTTTCCCAACGACCTCAGTCTTCGGAGAGGGGGGAAGAAAGAAAAAACTACGAGCTATTTTATAACTACACTTATAAAACAGCTCACCTTTAGTGAGTGGATAATCTCTTCTTGTTATCCGCCCTACAAAACTTCCATAAAGGAGATCCCAAAAGGTGCGGCAAAACATAAGAGAACAGACCAGACTTCATGGCTTTAATGGGACTACTACAGGAAAAGGATCTGTTACGAAGGTGATAATACCGAGCATAAAACGTGATAATACCTTCGTATAAAGCGTTACTCAGTGTAAAAGGTCTCTATTATACCTTGTTAGTGAATACAGTAGTAAAATGAACAAGCAATTTTAAGTAGGCCAAGGTTGAGAGGAGATTTAACATTGTTGGAAAACTGGAATGGATTTGTCCTTTAAGTAGTCGTGAAAAAACTGTTTAAATTAATGCAAATTTAGGGATAAATGTGTCTCTCATGGGGAACATTCTGGATGTTCTCATGTTCTAAAAAATTCTAAGATTTTTGAGAAGCAAACACTCTCAATGCGTGGCACATAAGATCTTTATCTTGCTCAAGGGTTTATGCTTACATTAGCATAGCTGCGGTTCGGCAAAATACAAGACTTTAAATTTATCTTTCAACTTTAAACCCATTTTGTTTGCTTAAAAATTTGATTTAAAAGCAATAAAAGCATTTATTACTAATTCAAATAATTTTCTAAAGTTTTAATAGCCTAAATAATTGATACAATTTTAAATATATCATAACAATATACAATGCATTCAACTGATAATTTCTGTGACAATATGCAGCATTATTTTAATTGATAATAACAGGCACGAAATCACTTTGTATTTCAACATATGTGGGACTGCAAGTAAAAATTTAAAGTGTACTTCGTGTACAATATATCCACATCATAATTTTATGATAATTTGTAGTATTAATTTGATTAATAATTAATTATGTATTTGGTATAAAATCATTCTGTGTTTTAACATGCATTAATACAATGTTCCAGAAATTCCACCATTTATTGAATTGGGCCTCAAGTTGTGCAGATTCATAATAATAAAATATTTCTCACATCCCGGTTATGATTAAAGAGCAATAAAAACATCGTTATTCACATTTTCCGAAAAAGCATCGAACACTGACTGGAAAGAGAAAATTTTAAATTCAAATTAGGAATATTAGCGTCATTTTCCTCGTATCTGAGCGATTTTTTTTATCTCTTAAATAAACATGTTTCTCCTTTTACATTTACGAAGAATATATTCAGATACTCGCTTAGCCTCGTACTCAGACTACTTCCTATTCATCGCGAAAACGACGAAACCATTGAAAATAGATAGAGAAGGAAAGGCGACATTTAAATTTGAATATGTAATAAAGGCTCGTGTGCTAGTCAACAAATTGAAATATTACGCTTTCGAAAGTGGAGGAAGAAATAATTCAGAAGATAAATGTAAATATGTGCTTCGCATTAGAATTATTTAAGTTCAATTTAAATAGCCAATATCACTGACGCGATGCAGAAGGTAGTTACGAAAGAAAAATTCCAAAATTTATTTTGCGAACGAAGTCATTTTCACAGGTGAATGAAGAATAAATTACGAAAGAGAACATATAATTTTAATTTCCAGCGAGAAGATTTCAAACGATAATTTTAATAGGTAATTTATACGATAATAATAGAATATTTGTTGACTTGGGACCAGTGAAAATAATAATTAACAGGAGATTTAAATATAAAAGGTTTATATTTAAATATAAACCTTTTATATTCTTTGCTTAATTCCTTGTTTTCGCAACAATATATTTTTTCCATGTGATCAAATCTAATTATTTTTGTTACTCTATGTCTTTTCCTATTAAAAGTGAATTCTATTTCACTTTTGTGAGAGCTAAAATTCCATTTACAGTTTATGGCCGATATACACTCTCATAAGAAGACATGGTATTAAGAGGATTTATTTGAATTCAGAAGAGGATGTGTGTGGCTCAAATATTAGATGATTAAACTAATATATATATACACAAAACAGTAAGAACTTAAAAGCAAATCCACAAAGGCATGAAAAAAAATGAAATTTCAAAAAGTAAAATCCCCCCCCAAAAATATGCAAAAAAAGCCAATCAACTCAGTGTTTTTAAACCAGGAGAAATCTCGAAAACAGCAGAAATATATAAAAATACTTGAAATAGGAGAAGGAATGCAGTTAAAGTTTGATTCAACCTTTTCAAGAGAAGGCAGATCAGATTCAACTGAACCCCGGGAAAACTACTGTGCTTCTGTTCATCCCAAGTCAGCTGATGAACAATCTCTAATTATTTAATTACAATAGTTCATATGGAAATTCTGAATGCCTCCTCGACACAGCGGCCAACTTTCATATGAAATGAAAATATGCAAATATTTAAACGAAATAAATTCAATGTTTAATAAATCAAAAGTAAAATATAAACTAATTGCTTACATCAAACTGTAAATTAAAATCCATTCTAACCAATTATTTTTAGCTTGATTTTCCTTTCTCTCCTGATTTCAGTTTCCTGCCGGAATGTCAATTTGTTATGACGTAGATGCAAATCTAAGCTCGTTTCAAAAGCAGTATTTAAGCTGCGTTTCAGCTCAAAAAGTAAAAGCAGCAGAGTTAGTTCCGAGTTTATGCTACGTATTTGAAATTAGCTCTTTAGTCGGTGTTAGACAGCTTTCATTTCATACTGTTTGCTGTGAGCAGCCGATTTAGCGTTTAGTTAAGCTAAGGAGCCAGTCGTTAGATATCTTAATTTATTAGTGACTGGTCCCATTCTTATTTTCTGTTCAGTTTTACGTTAGCCACAAGTGGTGGTGATTTGTGATCACGAAGAGCGTGCATCTGTTTTAATTTAGCTCAAATATAGAAGTTATTTAAAACCTTTCTTCTTCAGTATTTATTCTTCGAGACATAGCGAGAATTCGCTACTTCGTCTTCTACATAGAGTCCAAGTTGTGTGCTACCTAAGAGAACCTAGAGACTTTATAGCGCTGCGACGCATTTATGCTCACGTGATAGCATTGTGGTAACTGCATATATAGCTAGTACTATGGTTTTGTTAATCAGTCGTTTCAATTACCAGCATGGAGGAAACTTCTGATTTAGAGTTTCGAGTAAGGACAGTAGATTTTCGGAGCAAAGGCCATTCAATTTCCTAAATCGTCAGAGGGTTAGGATTTTCAAGGTCCACATCGTCAAGGGTACACTAAGAATACATAGGGGGTGGGAAAAGGAGCTAAGCAATCGGTAAAATTGCAGAAGACAATTAGCCTCGAACGAGTGTGCTATGAGATGGCTTAGTAGTATTGTACGTAGTCAACGAAGCCAAACATTAACTCAAAGCCAACACCCGGCTGGACAACACAGCTGAATCAGGGCGGCTGTCGTACAGTCAGTAAACGGATCGTGCAACACTCACTTCACCATATGGACTTCGGAGGCCGTAGACTCACGAATGTACCATTGCTGAATGCATGTATCGAGCTGCGCTTCTTGGCTGGGCAAGAGAATACAGAGAACAGACTCTAGAGGACTTGAAAAAGAGTAGCATGGAGTAGTGATTCTCGAAAATACAATATACATTCTTGGAGAAAATAACCTTACCTTCTCCCCTATTGGAAAGCAACTGGAATGGCGAAGATCCGTCTTCCAGGGCCAGATCACGGTACTGAAGAAATTTCGCCCACCTTATTTTAGTTCGGTGCTGTCTTTTGGAAAAAGAAACATGAAGAAAATGTGCTATAGATTCTCATTTGGATTCGAGCTTCGGACTTTCCAATTGCCGGTCGGAAGTGCTTCCACTTGCCACACGAAGATATGCGGTAAGGAAAGAGAAAATACCTCACAATAGATTCTTCATTTTATAATAAATAGTGTTGCTAATTTTGTACAGATATGAAACATTTTAGTAAAATTACATGTGAAATTGCTATATTTGTTTTTTATAATGTAACATTTGTAAACTCTAAAGAAACGAAGCTTGCCAGAAAGAATACAGGGTCAAATCTATTTAACATTGAGTAAATGGCTATCTCGCTAACTTAGCGAGATATTGTCAAGCTGAGACTGAGATATCTGGCTAACTTAGCGAGATATCTCAGTCATGGTCATAATCATTTGAACCACATCCTAGTCATTACGAACGGACATTCAAAATCAAAACAAACCAATAATTTTTACTGAACCTCCTCAACAAAACCCACAACTATACTCGAAGATCAACCATTAGGACTGCTTGTACCACCACAACGACGACTACAACTATAACGACTGCTCGACAACGAACAACAGCTCGACGAAATACCAGAAATTTTAGCAACTATCTTTTATCGCCAAACTTGGCAGTAAATTGTCAAAAATCACCAAAATTAGAGACCATCTGGCAACATTCGAGTCCGGTCCTTGTGTAACTGTAATGAGTATTGTAACTGAATAACTGTAAATGATGTTACATGCAGCTGTAACGTATCCGGCCCTCATATGTCTTCAAGTAATTTTAAGAAGTACTAGGAATTTCTCGGCGGCTGGCTGAAAACTATGTAAGAATAATCGAAGAGAACATCTGCTTTCAATTGCAATTCACAGCAGGATTCGGATTATTGAGATAACAGTATTAGCTCCTCTCTTTAGATGCGCTTTGTATTGCGTTGTGTTTAACTTTCTTAGTAATTTGGAGTCTAATTACTTATTGTACTCTGATATTGAGAAGAGCCGTATAAGTACATTTGTGAAAAATTCCAGAACTGTAAAGTGTTTCTTTTGGTAAAAAAAAAATTATCAAGCTATCATCGGTTCTGTGTGCATTTAATCTATTAGGAATCCGTAAGCACGCAGCGATAGATTTAAAGTTTTCTTGGAAATCTTTAATATCAGTAGAATGAAATTTGATCATTCAGTTACCTGACATTAAAAAATGTTTTAAAATTTAATCCAAAGAGCGGTAACTATTCCGTAATAAAATAATTAAAATATAATTAATGTAGTTAAGAAGGTAATTTGATGAAAAAATTTCATGCCGCTAATATTTAAAATACAATTTGGATAAAAAGCCCGATTTTGCAATTTCTTAAATTAAGTTAAATATTTTCTAGAGACAGAATATTTTATAAGGCATACGACGCTTGAATAGTTCACAAATCAATTGATCATCCTCTAAATTGTTAATGAACTATGGTTAAAAAAAATCTTTTCGAGGAAGATTTTCATTCGGGAGTTTCATTAAAGAATAACACTTAATTAAGGACATCTTTCTATACTATAATCCATTCAGTTAATTTCCAGAAAAACGTGAAATGCGTAAATTTAAACTGACGAAAAAAAAAAGCAGGAAAAAAATGTAGATGTATTTTTTTTCCTTTCCTACCTTTCTTGCTTACTGAAGTTAAAAAAAAATATGGGTTAAAAAAATCAAGTTCTCAGGAACTCTATTTCGCCTTAATGTAATGAAATTCGGTTTTTTCTTACACTATTTGAAGGTATTTCGTAACTTTTTTTCGCCATTTTCTTAGTGTAGTCTTCTCAGTCTGATATTCTAAGCTGGCCAATTAATTTGTTCTCTTCTTTCACCAGGTGGTTGAGATAATGTCATTCTCTCCCCCATTCAACTTTACATTTCTCTATTTTTTAACGCAAAAAGTTTTTTTAACGGTCTTGCAGAATTTTCTGGCTCTGAATTTTCTGGCATTAAAGCTGCTCAGAATTTTTCAACCTCTTTAATTCTCTCAATTTACAGCGAGAAACTTAAAACTCATTTTAAGGTTTCATTTCAAACCTACTTCAGCCATTTTGTAACTGAGCACAGAAAAATGACTAAAGCGATAATGATTTAATACAGCATAATTAATTTTAATACAATGATTGAAATTTTTCAAACGATATGGTGATTAGCGCATTTCAGAGTTAGTCTCTGGTATTTCATGAAACAAGGCGCCTGATTTCAAACTTTATTGATCCGTGCAACCAATTATGCCTAAATATTAAATTTTGTAAAATTTGCTGCGAAATTTACGGAGAAATTTAAAAATTTATCTCGGCACATTTTTTTTCTCAGTTTGCACTTGGCGAACTTTAATTTATAGCAACGTATTTCCCTTTCCATTTTTTATTGTATACGAGCGGAAAAAAGGTAACGTTCATTACTTTCAAATAATTTTAATAAAGCGCGTAAACCACATTTGGCGTTATTATTGCGTGTAACGAATATGCCAAACTTCAAAAACACGCCAATATGTAAATTCACGTACATTTTGGGAAATTTCGAATAAAAACTCTAATTATATGAAAGTGTGTCTAGAAATACATCTACTTTAAGATGATGTTAAAAATTTTATAGGTTATAGGTACAAAAATGTTTTCGAAAAATTTATAAAAATTATTTTAAAATAAATCTTAGAAAATGTGCAAATTATATTTGGATTAAGTCCAAATGCTGAATTCTGGAAGAAGAAATCAAGTAAGTTTAATAAAAAAGAGATACTAATAAATATATACGAAATTCAATTAACACTAAGGAGCTAAAATTTTGAAAGCTAATTTTTTTTAAACTACTCGTGCGATTCTTACAAAATTTGGCAGTTTAGCATAAGTTGAGTTGTAGAATCGAAATATGGGAAAATAAGGTACGTCATTTCCGAAAAAGTCCAATTTTGTGTCAAAACACCTATATTAGAACACTGCTATACATAAATCTAATACATATCCTAGTCTGTTTTCGGGACATAAAAAACAACAAAAAACAAGAAAGACAAGAATGACAAGAAAAAAAAGATAAATTTCATCAGTCGGCCCAGTAGAACGGAAGATATAGAACTGCCCCCTTTTTCTTTCTTTTTGCGCAGTGTACATTACCGCCCAACCGAGATAGTGGGTAGTGACTCTGACAGCCGTACAAAAGAGACCGAGTTTGAATCCCGGAGAAAGCATGCATGTTTGTAAATGTATACTGTCTGTGCGGCAAGGGGCAAATATGCTATGAGCTAAAAGTGCTCTCGAAAGGTTATTGGTAGGGGAAGAGAAGTGGAAGACCTTCGGATCCGCCCGCTCGGATGCTTTCCCTCAAAACTGAGGGCGGAATGAGCTAAAATCGACTGTGACCTATAAGATGCTCAAGGCTCATTCCAAAGGCAGGCATATATGACTCCTTGTCGCGATAAATGTCGTGGCCTTGTGCTGACCTTGGTGAGGCAAGTGAGACTGGTCACAAGGACAACAACAGGACTATATAGTTTTACCTATATCTGTCTACCTTTTCTCTAAATAGAATAGCCAAAATATTTTAATAATCGTTCCGAGGTTAGCCAGACCTTGATATGCTAAAGAGTAAGATAAAATTTTAAAAAATAAAAAAACAAGAGTTCGATGCATCAGAGCGTAAGAGAAAAGAATACTCAAAAGAATTAAAAATTTCTCTGAATAATTCTTGTATTTATCATTATACTACCTTTGATTCTTATATACTTCGATGTATCAAGTTTTAATTTTTATTTCCTTTCTCTTTGATTATTCTTTTCTCTTATTCTTAAATGCATCAAATTCGAAGTAATTATTTTAAACTTTTTTGTTATTATTATTTTATACTTTGATGTATCGAGGTTTCATTTTTTGATTTCCTTTGATTTCCTTCTCTTTTATACTTTAATGTACTGAGTTCTCTTTGACCCGGAAAGACTATAAAATATCCTTGACTATTAATTAATACAGAATTTCCGTTAAATTCACTGCAGTTTTCAATGCATAGTTGAGTTCATGGACTTTTTAGCCCAAATGGGTTATTAGTCTCGAAATGGGATTTGGCGGCGTTTCAATTTAAATGCCTGAATTACTTTTCATATTGTTGCTACGAAATATTATCGCCCTGTATTCCTTTTAAAGAAATTAAATAATGAAGAATCTGCATGAATGTATGTATATTTCTCACAATGCGAAAAAACGACAGTACCTAGGGTCATAAAATTTTGAATAAATTTCCTCCACCCGAACATGGCATAAGTTCGAAAAAAAAATGATGCTTAATAATAAAACTAAAAAGACAAAAAGAAATGGGTTAGCAGAAGTGAGTGCAACAGCAGACTGATAGACTGCGAGCTCAGCGAGAGCCTAGAAAAACAAACTTTAACAAACCCTTTTGGGCGACACTTAAAATCTGAACCCTTTCTGAATTTTTTTAGCTTATTTCTTTTCAATTGTTTTAATTCGTGCACACACATATATTATAGATAAATGTGAAACTTCTATCATTCTCAAAAATGTATGTTAAAAAATCATTAAAAGTATATAAGTGTCACGTGCAACTTTATGTGAAAAACAGAAATGCAAAAAAGTTATTATTTAATTAAAATTTTAGATGCGAGACGAATCCTAAGTTTTTTTCAATATAATGTATATTCAGTTTCTTCATTATAATCCTAAAATGTTTCAACTCCCTCATATAAGGACTGAAATGTAGTGAATGAAATACGTAATTAAAACTCTTGAATATCGAAATTTTTATTTTCAAACCCAATCGAACGGACTGGCTGTATAGTTGGTTTTCGTAGTTTTTTTCTATGTGTAACGTGAATAGGAGCCAGGTTTCCTCAAAACGTCCTCCACGAAGGGGTTTCTCCTCTTAGGCATATAGCTCTTGTGGCTTTGCCATTTTCAAACAGCCTATCCTAATCTATGAATAAGAGAATTTCAAGAGATTTAAAACAAATAAATATTATTAGTAACTAGTTACAGTTATTGTAATTAATTAATGATTAAAATTTAATAAAAATTAAATGTTATTAATCAATTTTGTGATTAGCGGGTGCTGCTATAGAATTCTTCTATTGGCTGTAAGGATGCCAGATACGATACCGTTATTTAAGTTTAGCATCTTTCAAATTACTGTTAAGAAATTTTACATATTTTTCATTCTTTAGGTTTCCTAACTTTGAGAAGCCTAATGAATAGTTGTTCTCAAAGAATTTTTTTTTTTTTTGCATAGAATGTTTTTAAAAAAAATTTTTATGTTTTGTATTGTGCTTCTTCACGAAATTATCCGATACTTTTTATTTTCGCTTAAACTCGTATATTTATAGACTTTTCCAGAATTTACTTCATAACGTATCTACGCCTAACGTGGCTTAAATCCCTCGCGGATTTTTGCGTGTTTTAAATTTTTATGAATACTTCAATTTGAGTGATACAAATGTTGCCATCGAGCAGTCCTGATATTGCGATAAAACAGAAGCCGCTTACAGTCAAGATGATGGAATACCGTTCGAATCAACAGAGCAGGAAGTAAACAATTCTTTTACTCAGCAGCAGCAATCAATCCTTGTCAGAAATAGACAAACTCACTGAAGAATTGCACTTATGCACTACTATCGCACATACATGTAATTTTCGTCACGCAAATAATTTTGCAAATTCATATAATTTATCCAATACATTTGGAGAAATATCACTCCAAGAATGCAAATGCTAACCGTCTACAAAACTGCAATTTAGTAGATGACACTAGGAGCTCATACTCAAGTGAAACGTCAGTTTGAGTAATTTAAGGCTAATAGCTCCAAAAATATTAAACAACTTGAAATAAAACTCGAATAACACAATTCAGAAGATTTTTAAACGACTACAAAATATGAAAAATATATAAAATTACCTATGCAAGCTTCTAATATTTCCGTTTCAAATACATTTCAAAACCTTGAAGTTGAGCAATCTAAATTTCAGATGGAAGAAATCGAAATCCTAAGTCAAACAAGACCTTCGTCTGCGGGAGAAGTTTCTGCTGCTCGAAAGCGTAATTGTCCCCTTTAAAATTGTAGATAAGGTTTAAAATTTAAATGAATTTGTGCAACCAATTCATCAAACAACTGTACCAATTGCGACCGGTGAACTTGATAGTGAAAAACTAACAAATAGCCCGTATGATTCAGGTGTTCATGAACAAATCAGGAATATCGTAAAGTTCGTGGTCTTCAGGCACATACCTATAAACTATCTAAAGATAAGATGCTTTAGTCTTATCATAAAAACGTCTAACGATCACAGAAATGCCCCAAAAATTTATGACAATTTTAGTGCTGGTGTGGATTTGAGCCGACATATACAATAAAATTAATGAATAGCCCAAATTATCGCTATATGCCTTTATTCTTAATATATCTCCCACGCGCGGAAGGTGGAAGAAAAGAAATCTTTAATATTACCGAGCTTGATTACCTTAAAATCAAAACTGAAAGCTTAAGGTCTGGATCAGTGCAAAGATTTCTCTCTTCGGAATTTCTTCATAGTTTCACCTAGTATACATGTGGTTTAGTATACATCAGGAACGCAGATGATAATGCTTTAAATTACTTGAAAACAAACAGAGTATGGTACCTACTGTGGTGGACTTCATCCAGCAAATTATATGGGATGTTTTCCTTTTTCAAGCCAGAATATCTGAGTTATAATGATTACCATACCAAACAGTTTTATTCCCAATGCACTTCCAATCGCCAATCCTTCAACAGCAATGAATACTTCAATTCCAATAAATGACCATAATTACAAGAGTTTCGAAATCTTTCTGGAATGTAGGATTCTGCGCAAATCAGTTTCGTCTCTACCACTGGTAATACAAGACACTCCTCTTGTTCAGTGTCAGATCTATTTTATTTTTCTTCTGTAAAAAAAGATACGGAGCGTTATTACGACATTTATTTTCTGAAATTAAAAATAAACAGTGTATTTTTTATGAAATAGGCGTCTTTGCACATCCTTAGAAACATTTGAACATGTCAAATTTTCCTATGCACTACAAGAACAGAAGCATATCTATAATGTCTTGAAATGGAAAGACATCTTTCAGGCAACAAAAAATTTAATTGATCTTACTGAAGCAAAAAATCCAGATTTTTTTTTCAAGAAATGCATTTGAAATCTTCTTCCAGTATTCTGCCTCCAAATTATCAAACTTATAGTACAGACAGATACACTGGCAGAGGCTGTGGTATCACTATCTGTATATATATATATAAATTTCTCAAGATTGGAATATATGCAGTGCATATTCCTTTGAAAGCACTGCCATCACTCATAAAATATACAACAGGAACATTGCTCTAACAAACACCTTTATGCTATTCAATAAAATTATCCCAGCTGGAATCCTAATTATTCCAACTGCAGACGTGGAGAAATTTTTGACTTCGTACAATCTAAGCATTACATTGTAATAACACCAAATAAATCTACTCATTATCATTATAACACTTATATTAGCTTTTTCTTAAAAATATCACATATAACTATCCGATTAAAGTACCTCATTTTAATTTGATCATATCGCAATTAACTTTTACATTAAGCCCCATTTTTTCCCCTAAAAGAACTAATAGCTCTATAAGGTATATCTCCCACATTCTTAGCGTGCCTTCGTGGTGTAATGGTCAGCACACTGAGCCGGTATTTCAGAGGTCCGTGGTTCGATTCCCGGCGAAGGAATTGCATATTTTTAATCGTTCCTGCTTCCAAAAAATCCTAATGTCTCTACACTGGTGCACGAACTAAAAGGGTTGTGGATGATGACTCTCCACACCCAGGATTTGGCGACTAGGTCCCCTAAAACCCTAGTCGCCCTTTAAAAAGGGGAGTATATAAGGTATATCTCCCACATTCTTAGCGTGCCTTCGTGGTGTAATGGTCAGCACACTGAGCCGGTATTTCAGAGGTCCGTGGTTCGATTCCCGGCGAAGGAATTGCATATTTTTAATCGTTCCTGCTTCCAAAAAATCCTAATGTCTCTACAGCTCCCCGTGGGGAAAATTCACAAATATTATTGAGTCCACCATAAAAAGTCTCAAAATTAACAACACTAAAAAACTTCATAATGAGACTGAAATTCTGAAAGAAAGATATAATGATGCTGTCAATATTTCCTTCAAACAAATACGTGCACGCAAATTCCCTCTTAAGCAGACATCCTATATTTCACAAAATATCAAAATGCATAAAAGAATACAAAAACGTCGATGAAATACGTCTGATCTCGTTATTAAAATTCAATACAATGCCTCAAACAACGAAATCAGACTTAGTACTGTAAGGATCTTAAATTTGACTAACGTTTATTTTATTTCCACCTCCGGCTAGAATTAACGCGTGAATATGCAAATTGTGCTTGCTAAGCTAATGCTTAAGTATTTAAGTTGTGGCTTTTTGCCAAGAGCGTAGCAGAAGGAGAGAAAGTGAGCCACCTTCCAGAGTCTTCACGCGAGCTTGTCATCAGTTACTGTCCGCCTTTAAGGCCAGAGGTTTTTAATCCTCTTGAAAGCTAAAGAGGTATTGTAGTTTTCCGCAGTTTGTGTACTGCAGACGTAATAATTAAAAAGGCCAGTCTTAGTGTTAGTCATCTGTATAAAATTTTAAAAGTTAGCTCTTATTTAAATTTTATTTAATCTTATATTTTTACTTTCAGACCACAAGTGGTTGGTTTTTGTATCCCGGAGTCCGGAAGCGTCTGTGAAACGAGGAAAAAAATAAAGGGTAATTTTAACCCTTCTCATCTTTTCGTCTTTGCTACTCCATAGGACATAGTTTGCAGTCAACTCACTGTCCAATCAGGACTCATCATGTTCGCATCCTGACAGTACCTATGAATTTAATCTACAGAATGAACAAGCTTTTTAAAAGCATTATTCAAGTCGAAAATAATTCCTTGTAGGACAATTTATATTAAATTACACAAAAGATATACACCTATTACCCATTTCATGGCATCACCTGGCATCACCAAGCTTACAAAGACGAAGACAAAGCTAATGCTTTTTCAGGTAATCTAGAAACAGCATTTCAACATAATCCACCACTATACAATGATAATTAACTACACATATTAAGAATACAGTTCGTTAATTACCTAAGCACTCCCTCAGCAATAAATTTTCACTTTACTGTCCCACCTTTTATTTATTAGGAAATTCAAATTTCGCAAAGCTAGTGGGCAGGATATTAAAAAAATCTAGCCTTAAAAAGTATGCCACCTAAAGGACTATCTGCATTGCAGAAATGATTAACTATATTTTAAAACTCTGTCACTTACCTAGTTGTTGTAAACATTTCAGTGTATTATAATTACTTTTCTTAAACCCAATCAAAATAGCCTCTAACTCCCAAACTATCAACTAATTTAGTTCCAGTACTTAGTTCTTTATTAAAAAAACCGAAAAAGTTATATTTTACTGTATCCAAACTACCAGTCCAGTTTCCTCTTTCCTACTGAACGAGCAATTTAAGGTAAAACACAGCGTTAAAAAAGGCATCTTCGGGTCATCAATACTTACTAAAGATTTCAACAGCAAATTGCAAACAGGCGCGTTTTTCCTTGAAGTGGCAAAAGCGTTCGACCACGTCTGACGCTGAAGCCTCTTAAATAAATTATTCAAGCTTAATTTTGCAAACAATATCCGTATTATTGCTTCTTTTCTTAAAATTCTTCAAAATTGATCATTTAGTTCCAGAGCTGAAAACACATTTTCACCGTGGAGGCCGATTAAAGCAACAACACCACAGGGCTTCCCTATATTTCCTTGTAGACAATATACTCTTTAATCATAGCAATTACGCAAGGATAATTATAGCTGCAAAGACAAATTTTCAGAATTGTGGTTATAATACTCTGTCTTCACTTGGTGGGATTTCTGTTACCTCTGGCTATCCATATTCTTCTATAACATCTCCAGCAGGTATGAGACGAGGTTGTGATGGTGCTGCTGTGTGTGCAACATTACTCAATCCTATTATGTCAAACTCATCAGATGGTAAGTTGTTTACTTCCAAGCCATTTTTTCATTCACTGGGTATAATATGTTAATATTTTATCAGTGTTGTGAATAAAGAACATTTGATTTGTATTATTTGAGAATAATGGAATATCCTTTTACAAGATATTTAAAATTTTGAGTTTTATTGTGCTGGTTACTTCATTGGGTTTTCAAACACTAGATTAACAAAATATGATATGTGGCATAATGAATGGTAATCAATTAATGGTATCCATGTTTTCATCTCAGTTTTAAAATCAATATGATTTACTTCAACGAGAAACTCCCACACCACTGGATTGGATGATGTGCTGAAGAAGATGTAATGCTCTTTGCATGGCCTTCGCAGTCTTCAAACTTCACAGTTTCTTATATGCGCCATAAAAGGATGCGACGTTTTTTCAAGCAGGAAAGCATAAGCGGCGCAGATATGCTTGCATGGTAGAAGTCAGGAAAAAAGGAATGTAGTACTTTGATACTATTGTTATTATTCTGGCATGCAGCGGGGAATTCCTGTTCTTGCCATTCCTTGCGAAGCAGAATTTTTACTGCGTAAATGCAAATACGAGTCCAAAGCCATGATTGGTCAGTTTTACTTTTAATTCACATTTTTCAAGCAGCGTTACGTAATTTCAAATGATCTCGAATTTAGGAGAACAGATGAATTTAGGGGAAGATCAAATTTAGCATGTTCATTTTGAGATCGCCAATTAGGTTTTAAAAGAGCTATCATATTTTGTTATATCTTACATATATATATATATACTTTTGGAGAGGGCGATTGCAACCAAAAACGTGGTGCACAACTAAATATTATAGCAATCCTATATACAAATTTTCAAAGTTCTGAGGCTACTCGTTTTTGGATTCTGTCAGCTACGTACGTACGTGTAGACGTCACGAAAAGTCCCTTCTGAATCCATTTTAAGTCCATTTTGGGAAAAAGAGTTATTTACTTCGTACAAGGAGGTAAAAGTATTTCAAAACTTTTGCGACCCACAGTTTAAGAATCACTGAATACATACTAGGATCTATCTGAATCCTGTGCAGAACCTGGGACGTGGTAAATATACGACTTACGAGCAGGTAAATCTAGGAATAATAATGCAACAGTTATTCGTGCTTATTCAGTTATTCGTGCAATACAATTCAGACTTTGGAAAGCGCTTCAGACTTCGAATACTCATGCAACAATTATAAGCTATAGCAATCAACATTCTGAGGTAGTTAGTGATCACGCCACTCATCCGTTTTCAAGAGAAGTTTGTTCCCTGAAGGCAAATTCATTAATCTAATTAAATAATTTCTAGGTTAAAATGACGATGATACCGTAATCTGCAAGCAGCTTGAAATATAATTAATTTTCAATGAGAATGACTACCATCCTGAACAAAAGCTTATGTGGTTTTTGTCGGTTCTCTTCTTTTTTCAATAGCCTCCAGCATTTAAAATTCGATTGACTTTGTACCATGATACATAATACAGGGCTTCATAAATATCTTTTATCAGGTATGATAATGCCGCAAATATTTAAAATATTATTAAATCTATATACTTTACATTAATTAAATGTATCTTAAAATTGTGGATTCTATAAATAAATGAAAAATAGGATAAAAATATAAATTACAAGAATTTATTGATTTTAAATAACTCAATCATTTAAGCAATCGCAATTTAAAAGATAAATAAATAATATAAAAATTTAAAGATTAAATTGAATAAATAATACAAAAATTAAAGATAAAATAAATAAATAATAAAATAATTTAGAGATAAGTTAAATAAATAATAAAAATTAAAGGTAAATTCACTAAATAAACTTAAAATTATATTAAAGATAAATAAAAACTTATTCGATAATGAAGATAAAGATTTTTGCTGAATGGCAGCATTTTCAGATTTGGTTATTTAAGAGATCGTGTGGAAAATAAATTAAAATCTTGTGTTTGCGCAATGGAAAAATTCGCTTAGTTGTGTGAATAGTAAATATAGTATTATATAGCGACATAACGCAACGTAACGCATACTTTTCAAACCGTTAACTTTGTTAAGTAGGTCGCTAACATTGGAAACAATGCAATTAAAGTTTGAAAATAAATTAGAGAACTTTTCATAACATCGAATAACGATTCGGTAAAGTAGAATTTTATGAAACCACGTAAATGTTCAGTTAGCAGAATGTTGCCACTCGATGTGACCTAAGATGCCATAGATCCCGTACATCAAATCTGGATCAAAATGTAGCTGTTGGTAATTTAAAATGCATAACATTTTTACTTTACGCTCAATATTAAAAAAGTGCATCGCCAAGGAGCCGATTTAAAAGAATGCAGGCTCATTGTAAAAATTTCATACAGATTATCTCCCACCACAATTTTTTTCAACATAAGTATTATTGTTCAGCATTTTATATAATATTTCAAAAACAGACTTAATTATTCATTATTTCTTTACACCCTTGTACGAAATAAAGGAAGCATTGAAATCGCGAAACATTTCGGGTATCGCATTTTAACAAAAATATCTATTTTAACCGCTTTTGAATCCATTTGAACAATTTTTTCGCAGGGCATCTCTGCCTTCAGAAGACGAGGATGCAGAGATAGAATAAAGGACAGCTTTTCCAAAATGAATTGGTAAATGGATTTAAAATGAATTCAGAAGAGATTTTTTTTGTCGTATCTCTCATAATTCAAAAAACGAGTAGACTTTAAAAATTTGTATATCGGACTGCTATAACATGCATTTGTGCTCCTCGCAGTTTCGTTGCAATCGGCCGCACCAAACATATATTTATACATCCGCTATTTTTAATGGTCGGGAGCTTTATGTCATAGCTGTTAGACTTGCGCCACTACAAGCGTCGGAAGTGGAGGTCTTTTTATTATGGAAACATTCGATAGACGGCCACCGTTGCCTCCTACGAAGAAACGGACAACCATCCCTTCTTCGGGATTCGAGCCCGGAATCATCGGTATGGCAGTCAGGGTCACTAACTGTTATATCGGCTGGGCAGCCCAAACATATATATGTATAAGGAAGAATATACAGAATAATGCATAGAAGGAAGCATACATATACATATATATATTCTAGGTTTTAAATTCCTTTACTATTTATGTTCTATTTAAAAAATTCAGCAGCTAAAAGCGCTAATTTTGACTAGATTGTTCTTCTGTTTTTTTTTTTAAATACTTTCTTACTCCTTAATTTTTGATAGTAACATACACTCTTAGACAAAGAAAAAAAAACGACGCACCAAGACGCACCGAGAAGATATAAAGCAAATTGGACACAAATTGATATGCATTCAGGTTTCCACGGAAAACGCAAAATTTTACATTTTCGCTGCCAATGAATGAACGGTTGTCGCTACAGCGCATCTGATCTGCGCAACTGGCAGGATATTTAAGAGGTGAAATTACGATTCCAGATCGTAAATTCTTCACGAATTTCATTCCGTGTATGTCTCGCATACAGGCGAGCGAACGACATGTGCAGATGTCAGAATTTGAGAGAAATCGTGTAGTTGGGTTCAAAGAAGCCGGCTGGTCTTATCGGCGAATAGTTCGACATTTGAACAGGTGCGGTGCCACTATTAGACGATGTTGGCAGGAATGGGTGAACGATGGCCGCACACAGCGTCAAGAAGGAAGCGGTAGGCCTAGAAAAACGACAGAACGTGAAGACCGAGCAATCGTCAGAGCGGCACTCACAGCCCCAGAAGCATCATTATCATCGATTGTACGTGCAACTAGTGCTTCAGTGACCGCAAGGACCATTCATAGACAGCTCACAGAAAGGGGGCTGAGGTGACGGCGCCTCTTGCGCCGACTACCATTGACCTCTGTACAACATCAAGACCGCTTGCAGTGGTGTTGGGCTCATTCGCACTGGAATGTCACTAACTTTAGTAGAATAGTCTTCAGTGATGAGTCCCGCTTTGAACTGAGCCCCGAGGACCATCGAAGGCGAGTTTGGAGACGCCCCGGATAACGGTGTGATACCAACCTGACTGTCTTCCGGAAGACAGGCCGACAACCAGGAGTGATCGTTTGGGGTACCATTTCATGTCATAGTAGGACCCCTTCGGTTGTCATCCGTTGCAACCTTATAGCACAGCGGTACATCGACGAAGTTCTAAGGCCCGTTGTGTTCCCCTTCATGTTACGCCACCCTGGCCTTACATTTCAGCAAGATAATGCGCGCCCCCACAGTGCACATGTTTCTACAGCTTGCCTTAGTGCTTGCCGAACATTACCTTGGCCAGCAAGGTCGCCGGATCTCTCTCCTGTTGAACACGTTTGGAGCATTATGGGCAAGGCCCTCCAACCAGCTCGGGATGTTGACGATCTAACTCGCCATTTGGACAGAATTTTACACGATATCCCTCAGGAGGGCATCCGCCACCTCAATCAATCGATGCCAAGCCGAATAACTGTTTGCATAAGGGCCAGAGGTGCACAAACTCGTTACTGACTTTTTCACTTTGTGAAGCTCTATCACTTCAATAAATCATCCAATTTTTCTCAAACTGTAATCATTTGTTTTTCTGTACATGTACATTACTTCTACTGATTTTCGTCCCTTTCGGAAAACTCCTTCTTGGTGCGTCGTTTTTTCTGTCTAAGAGTATATATATATATTAAATCAAAAGAAGTAAAAGTCGAATAAACCTCCCTCTTTTAGCCGGCTCAGTGAGCTTAGTTCTTTTTATTCTTATATATTGGCAAACTGTGCAGTTTTTCTTTTAGAAACTTTTGAATCCTGTTGTACTTGAGTTCCAGCTAAGAATTTTATATCTTTAATTAATATGCATGCCATAGTTGTAAAATTATCACAAAAGTTTTATTGACGATAAGTGTTTACATTTGAAACTGTTAGTAGAATAGTGAAATAAGCTAGTTGGTGCCCAACTTCAAGGACTTTTTGCTCGGTGGGATCCAAAGTTAACTTTCATTTTTGTGAAGCGAAAATTTTGTCTTCCTGCCGGCTGGCGGAATTGCTTGTTTTGGGGTGGTAGAAACTCTTAATTTTTATTTAAAATAATTTTAACTGTTTTTTTTATCTATGTTTGGTGTTTTATGCTTTTCTGTATTTTACATGAAATGCAGAAAAAAATGTGAATAATTCAATAGGCCGTACAAGGAAGTCATGTGGTGTCAACATCAGATTATTTTCATTTAAAGGTATATTTAAACAAAAAATATATATACCACCTTTTTGTAAATTTTATCATCGCAGTATCAGTTTATTATGATTATTTAACTTTATATATTGATGTTATTTTTCCCTATATGAAAACGAGTAAAAAAAATAAGAATTTATTGATTCTAAAGTGTAATTAATTAAACTGCAAAGATGTGACCAAGTTCATACAACTAAATTTTTTATCGTTTCAATAATCAAGTTTATGAACGAAATGCAGAATTAAAACTTTAAAATTTCTTTCAAATATGGAAGAAATCATTCCTCCTGAAAGTCTTTTTTGCATCACAGAAGACGAATTTGACTTAGCTGTTATAAAAATTATGAAAGTCAGCAATAACTTAAGCATACAGCTTATATCTCAGAGTGTAAGACTTTATTCTAAAGTCGTGAGAAATTTAAATAAATAGATTAGATATAAATATATATATATATATATATATATTAAATAGTGTAGGAAGATTTGGAAGTTCCCTCGAAATTAGTCTCCTGGAGCACATATCATATTTGCCGTTGCATAAATGATACGCTGGCAGTTCCTATAAAAGTACCAAGCGGGTCATTTGAAAAGAGTCCAATAATACTTTGAAGTAACTGTTATTAAATTTCGTGCTGATGATATAATAAATAAAAGTAATCGTAAAGCATTATCTTAATACTTCGGCTACGGAATTAGGCATTATGTTGCATACTTTCTCTGCACAATTTCTATCATTCTCGAAATTATATAGCACCGTATGCATTTTTGTTGAAAAAAATAAATAAATAAATAAAATCGGCTATGTTTTTAGCGTTGGAAACGTGCCGCAGAGTGCATACATTTGTTGCGAGTTTGTTATGCTACGATAACCCATTAATTATATTTTATACCGCTTATTAAATGTTGCCGCTGCTCTACAAGTAAGTTCTTTTATTTAGCTTATATACGTCCAGCAAATAGCCAGTTCTCCAAATGATGGCCTTCGAAATAGCATAAAAATTATTATGTTGTAGGGACATTAGGTATTTTTGAAGGCAAGAGTAATGAAAAATGAGCAATGCCCTCGCCAGGACTCGAGCCACGGACCTCTCGAATAAGCGCCGAGCGTGCTGACCACTACACCACGAAAGCATGCTAAGAAAGCGAGAGAAATATCTTATATACTTCCCCTTTTAAAGGGCGACTGGGGATTAGGGGATCCAATCCTGGTGGTGGAAAATCATCATCCACCACCTTTTTTATTTCTCGCGCCATTGTAGAGATATTTGAGCTTTTTTCTAAATTTTTGGTTACTATTCATCGATAGCGGAACCTCTGAATACTCTGTTTCTGTATCTAAGACCATTGCATTATGTTATTTCGCGATACTGCAGCTCGTATTTTACAAGAACCTTACACTTTGGTAATTTTAAAAGAAACGTGATAAATAAGCAATTGGCATGATACATTGCTTATACAAATTTGTCAATCTTTCACAATGAATTTCACGGTCTAGGCCCTCTAAAATCCAAATCGCTAAGCCGTGATACACAGCAGTTTATTCCTGACGTATAAATAAATAAGAGAGCTTGCCTTCGAAAGTAATTCACGAATATACGCCTTGCCAAATAAGCAAATAATGCAAGTGTAATAGTACAATCTAATAAGTTACTTGAACTAAATAAGCAAATTCAGTCCAATATTTGTCAACATCACATAATTAAATAACCCAATCCAATCCAATTTTTATCTAAATAAAAATTTTCAATTTAGTCTTAGTTGAAATGAGATAATCATATCAAATCAATCTTAGCTGAAGAAGATAATCATTTTCATACGCAGTTGCGTGAAATAATCATATCACCCGATGCAATTTTTATCTAAATTCTGTGGCCAATCTAATCTTTTTCCAAAGCGCATTCTGAGTTTCGGATTTAGCCTATATCGACCTTTGTTTAAATTATAAACAATCAATAAATATAATGCAATCTAACATTTATCTAAAAACATTTTATTTGTTGTTTCAGATTTATGAAAGACTGACCAGGATTCAACGAAACAATATCACATCATTTATTTAATAGCTTCATATTCAAAAACAGAACATTGACTGCCTTGCAAAGTGCAAAATGATTACAAAATAGCTTGTATTTTACGCTTTTTCGCATATCATAATGCAATCCAATTGAATCATTAACTGACCAGTGTTTTAGATTTGATCTGGGATATGGTTGAATTGAAGATTTTTGGTGACTTAGGTCCATAATTAGTCCGTATCTTACCAGCATACAAAATTTTGGACCGACTGTGTGCTGAATGTTGAGGAATTAATAGAAGAACTCAGTGACAACTTTCCACTTTTATACATTCATGAGGTTTTCTTTCATGTATCTTCTAAACATACATGACATACCCATCTGCATAATCTTATGTGTGCATGTACATGCATAGTAACAGAAATCTGTTTCCTAACGTCTTATCCAAAGGAATGGCAAAATCGAAAGTTCAGCTGCTTATTATCTATTCGCTTACACCGAAATTCCCAGTGCATTTTCTTAATTTAAAGAAAATTAATTGATTTAACTAGTTCTTCTTTTCCCCATTAGTTCCACATTTTAGATTTTCATTAGGAAGAACAACTTTTCTTCTTTTTTTTTATTTCCCCCTTCTTTCTAAATTGGTTGAATTAAAAGATTTTTTTTAATGCCGTGCTCAAGGTAAAATGCAATTTTCATTTCGTTCACCTAAAAGCGGAAAACTCTTTTTTCAAGTCCTTTGAGTTTTTAATTTTTTTACAAAACCAAAAGTTTCTAATTATGCTTTTGATGCAGCATGTCGAAACCAGATTCTGATGGTTTTAAAAAGATTTTTATCTTTCTGCGCATTTAATTTAATTTAAAAAACTGGCAAAAAATACAAAATTATAGAAACAACTTTCATTTTGCTTGTGTTCATATAAAAATTAAAAAAATAAGCAAACATAAAAAATTTGCTCATGAATTCTATTTTTGATATTTCTGGCAAAGATTTTAAATGAAATCAGAAACCTACTGTGTAATGTAAAGAAAAACTAATTAATCTTTAATGGATACTTGAGATAAAATATTTACATTTAATCACGTTTCCAAAATGGTTTTCTGTAGGTATTTCTACATGATTATTTCATTTCTTAAGCAAATGAAATTTAAATATTACAACCAATCATAAATGATATTGCAATTTATGTAAATATTTATTTGCTCGTAATTTGATTTCTTATACATTCTCTCACTGCCATGTGCTTATTATTAGCTCAAATGGGGCTATTAGTCTTGAAATGGGATTTTGTCTTGATTCACTATAAATGGCTGTATTCCTTTTCAAATTGTTGCCACCAAATATTATCGCCCGGTAGTATATTTAAAGAAATTAAATAATGAAGAATCTGCATGTAGGTATGTATGTTCCTCACAGTGTAAAAAAAACGACGGTACCTTACAGCCATCAAATTTTGATAATGTAGACCTCCACTCGAATATGTGTGCACTTGGAAGCCGAAATTTTGAATTTCGAATTTGTTTTATTATTTTTATTCCACGTTTTATAAAATGGTAATGGATTTTTGATTAACAAACTTAACAATTTGAAAGCAAGCAGAGGTAACACTACTCGGAATAAAATATTTTTTATAGTTCGGCCGTCTCAAACGCAACCTTGGCTGGCATTCTGCCAATACACATAAACTCGTCCAAAAGGGGCGTTATTACTTGCTGCGCAGTGAAAGGTCACGTGAAGACTTCCGGTAAAAGAGAATTTATGTGCTCAGGGGGAAAGAAAGTTCCCATCCTTTTACCCTATTTTGAGAATAATTCGGTCCGAACGGCGTATGCGTGTTTGCGCTCATAGTCGCGGATTAGGCGGTCGAACTATATCTCCAAAGCGCGAGACTGTTGCCATTTGAAAAAATGTAAGATATTTGAATTTTAATTGACAAATTAGGTTCTGTGAAAGCGCTGTGTTGCCGCGGTCGGAAATAAAATACTTTTATTTTCAACGCGCTGGCATGTTGCCATTCAGTAAAGCCTAAGATACTTTCAGATTTAATATGGAGTGTTATTGAGTAATAAAATAAGCTATTTAAAAGCAATAAACACAGTTTTTAAGAATATTTTTTCTACTTTTTATACGAATGATTTAAATAAGCATGTATTGAAATCATGAGATGCCTAATTAGAGATACTCAATATTTTTATGAAATTACACTGCCTGAACTCATTCATTTTCCTTTTAATAACTATTTTAGGTGGTTGGCTGTGTGAACGGCTAGTACTTAAAGAAATAATAAAGTGAATATAAAAAATGTATGCAATGTCTAACATTCTCTGATATGCAGAAAGGTATGCAGATTTTAAATATTTCCTGGTTTTGCTGCTGAATTGCATTTTATGTGGCGTAAGTGAGAATATCGTGATATTTAATAAATAAATTTTACAGAAAAAATTCAATATAATTAAAAAACAAAACAAAATTTTGTTAGCCGTCTTACTGTGGAAGCTGAATATTGATGTGATCAACTGAGAAAAGACTGAAAAAAAGATAAAAAGATGTGCCAACACGAAAGACTGCATCGGAAATTCTGAATATATGCTGCTGTGCAGTTTTTAAAAATTTTGTGATTTTGTTATTGATCTATATTCGGCGTAAGTACGAAGAAAACGATGCTTAATGATAAAGCTAAAAAGAAAAAAAAATATTGGGTTAGCGGGAATGGGTGCAAAAGCAGAACGGTAGACTGCGAGTTCAGAGAGAGAGTAAAAAACCTTAACAAACACTTTTGGGTGACAGTTAAAATCTGAAACCCTTCCCGATTTTTTCAATGCTGTTTATTTATTTATTTGGTGCATTTTGTATGATAATTTTAAGCTCTTTGTTATTTATTTTGTTTAGTGTTGAATTTGTTGAGAATTTTTCTGTATCTTTATTTCCTGCGTTACTTTGCAGCGGTTTTAATTCTGACCCGTTGATTTTGAATTGTATGAAAATCTCACAGAGATCTAGGAATATGGGCAGGACCTTCACTTTACAGTGTCTTGGCGACATTTGGAGATTTCTCGCTAAAACTAAATTATAAAATAAAAAGAATAAGGAAAAAAAAAGTATAATCGGAAAAACAAAATCTGAAAGCTTTCAGATTTTATGTTACGCCCCAAAGGGACGTTTTTTAACGTTTTGTATGCTACCTTTATTTAGTAAATATCATGTTCTTCGCACTTAAACCATAAAATTCAATTGAACAGCAATATCACAAGATAGTTTAAAAAGTGCATATCTTTAGAATTTTCGATACACAGTGTCACCAGCGTGAAATATTTTCCACCCGTACAGTGTTGCCATTGCTCGGTTAGAAATCGTTGAGTTTGTTAATCAAAAATCCATCAAAGTTTTAAAAAATATGAAATAGATAATAAAACAAATTTCCAAATTTGGTCTTCCACATACCCATATTCGAGTGGAAGACTACGTTATTCAAAATTTGATGTCTCTAGGTACCGCTGTTTTTCTACAGTGCGAGAAACATACATACATTCATGCAGATTAGTCATTATTTAATTTCTTCAAATATAATGAAGGGCTCTTGTAGGATTTAGTGGCAACAATCTGAAAAGTGAAACACCGTTTATAGTGAACCAACGCAAAATGTCAAAACAAAATTAGTAGTCCTTCTGGGCAAATTGCTCCTTTGGGTAATAAGCAGGTATTCTTATGAATTATAAAAAAATAGATTATCACATTTATATTTTTTGTCGCTGGTAGCAAAGATACCAATGAAATTAAACATGCGGAACATTAAAACTGATACCATTTAAGTATTTTTAAATAGATATTTTCAAATGGCTGCTCAAATAGTTACGGAAATGAACAGTGTTTTGAAGAATGCTTTTGTGGCAGAAATTTTAAGGGCTTCATATTCACGTTGCATTTGGTATAAATCAATATAATACTTTTTAGGTAGTTCTTGCACTAGAAAAGGAATTTGGCAAGAACTAGCAGTACTTAACACTTTCATCACTCAACTACTATTGGATATTTAATGTAACTTGAAATTATATCACACACTTACGCAGGAAGCTCATTGTAACAATTTCTCGTGTCCTGAAGGAAAAGAATGGTATAAGAAGTGGTCTTTGCAAAAAGATAAATTCAATGCATCTTCTTAACTAGAAAGAATTTGCATGGTTGTTGTAATAAAATAGTAGCTGTGATGAGCTTTCGTTATCACAAGTGACCACCTTAATATTAATATTTAAATTATTAAGAAATAAGGATACTTACATATTAGCGCAACACCTTGGCGATGTTTGGAGTTTTTCACAAGAAAAAAACTGATTCGGTGAGTTTTCGGATTGCAACTTACGATGAATATGTTTATCTAAAGAAATGGATTCACCAGCCCGAACGGCAAAGTCGCTGAACACTGGTAGTTCGGTCCGAGGTTCGAATTCTGCGAACAGGCTGGCTGCATTGCATGGGAGCTGTTATGGTTTTCTGTATGCGTAACGTATATACGAGCCAGTTTCCGTTAAAGAGTTCTCCAGAATGGCATCCCTCCTCTCAGGCAGATTGCTCTGGAGGCTTCGCCGTAATTAAATAAACCAAACCAAACAAACCTAAAGAAATGTTATGAGCATGGTTGCCAGAGTTTGGCGATTTCAAGAAATGTTATGCGTGTAGTTGCCAGAGTTTGGCGGCTTCTGAAAATTTGGCGACTTCGAGTAAGGTATTTGCTATAATACGTAAGCACCTAAATAGGTTTACTGGTATCATATTGTTTACTTTATTATACAAAATCATTATTATTTGAAATTTAAATTTTAGTTATATTAATAACATTTTATATAAAAAATAGTTTTATTATAAAGGTGCATGTTTATTACTTTCAGATATTCTGTTTTAAAACAGCACATTCATTGCAGTTATTATTTGAGAGCCAAATTATAGAAATGTGTCTCTTCGAAAGGCAAGACACTGAGAAATGGATATTTTCCAAGCCGCGTGAAAAATGTATGAAAGATCATATATTTCCCTTAATGATAATACTTATTTAATTTCCTGGATGATAAATGTGCTGGATGATAAATTTTTTGCAGTTAGTTTTACACTTGGAATAATTCTTATTCCCATAATAATGGAAGAAATGCCTCCAACCCTGTCAATGGTCTATACACATTTCTTTTAGGCTTGTCTGTCTCGTCTGAAAGTGCTTATCGAGTTCGCAGATAACAGTAGAGTTGACATCGGAAAATCGCGCATCATCAGTGATTGATGGTCTGACCTTTAAACTGCAAGAAGTTAGATTCCTTCTTAACACATCCGATAACACTGATAAGATTAAAAGAGAACATGGTTTTTATCATCATCTTCGTATGCACATTCTGCTCACGTCCTGAAGCATTCTGGAGATATTTGCATGCTCTACCTCAGCGTCAAAACAAAAACAGTGCGAATTTTAGAAAAAAAAAAAAACTTTTCTTTTTAATCTCATTAACGTTGCAAAAGTCTATAAAATTATGTATTAGATGTATTTCGAAGTAACTAAACAGTTCTGTATGATTTACGTAATACCATTATGTATTAGAAACATTTTTATGAATTTCGAAAGAATGCAAATAATCATCTTCAGTTAAACGATTCTGTATCATTTACCTGATATACTAGGTTAGAAACGTCATTTATTAATTGCGAAAGAATTTAAAGAATGTGATTTTTAATAATTACGGAAGAATCTAAAAAATCATCTTTATTAAATGATTCCATAACAATTACTTAATAAGCATTAGAAACATTTTTATTTAATATGAAAGAATCTAAAAAATCGTCTTTTATTAGATTATTATGCATGTTACAAGACGTATCTTATCTTACAGCAGAACCCAAAGATTTATCTGTTAAACAATATACCAAATATAGAAGTCTAGTAACACCGTTTATTTATCAGAATAATATATTTTAATAAATATAAAGTGGACGTACTTTTAAAAAAGAAATCTGAAAGGTTTCAATCAAAACAGGCGTTCTTTTAACGCTTTGTGTGTTACTTTCATTTATTAAATATCATGTTCTATGCACTCAAACCATAAAATTCAGTGAAACAGCAATATTCAGATTTTAAATTACTTCCGTTAAAAAACGCCCCTTTGGATGTTACCTTTATTTATTAAATATCATGGTCTTCACTTTTAAAACATAAAATTCAGTTAAAGAATAATATAGTAAAATAATTTTAAAATGAGCTATCTTTAGAATTTCCGATACACAGTCTCACGCTCTGGAGATAAAAATGTTTTTTTTCCTGTACACGTTGCCATTGCTCGCTTTGAAATCCTTGAGTTTGTTAATCATAAGTTCGTTAAAATGCTACAAAATATGAAATAGATAATAAAACAAATTCCAAATTTCAAATTTAGGCTTCCAGATGCCCATATTCGAGTGAAAATGTTCAATATTCAGAATTCGATGGGTCTAGGTATCATTCTTTTATCACAATGCAAGAAACATACATACATTTATGCAGATTCTTCACTGTTTAATTTCTTTGAATATAATACAGGGCTATAATATTTGGTGGCAACAATTTGAATCGTGAAATAACGCTTTTAGTGAATCGACGCAAAATGCTAAAGCGGAATTGATAGTCCTTCTGAGCAATTTTCCCCTTTGGACTAAAAAAAATGAAAGCTTTCAAATTTTATATTACGCCCAAAGGTTTTTTTAAAAATTTTTTAACGTTTTGTGTGTTACATTTACTCACTTTATTTACTTTATTTACTAAGGCTTTTAATGCTCATTTCAAAATCTCGTCTTCAAATGACTGCAGATAAAGAAAACGTCCGATCTCTAATTCCGAGAACTCATTCGAATCGGAAGTACATTCTTATCCCATACTATTTAGCCGTGTTCTAGAACGCCTAGAATAACATTCTTGTTCACCCCTGCAATAAAACTCCCCTTCTTTGCAGAATTATTCACTCCCTCAAGCATTTGCCCCAGATACATCGCCTGTCAGTTCAGCATAAAGTTGTTCGAAAACCTGCGAAAACTATTTGAACGTACGACTTCAAAAAAGAAGGCATCGCACATATGTCTTTCAAGTATTTTCGCAACGAAAAGACAGCGCGTTATATGGCGAATTTACCTAAAAATTTAAAAAAGTATAGTTTGAAATTACAGATGCGCGTTATGCGCAGGAATATACAATATATAAATAAGGAAATAAGGAATGGAACTTTAAAAAGGGCATTCATTGCTTCTAAATCAATCACGCTATAAAGCAATTGTAGACTGATGAAATTCATCCATTAAATAAATGTAAAATATTACGTTTCGTTCAGTGGCAACACTTTGAGAACTGAATATGCTCGAAGCGTATGTAAAACAAGGAGATTAGAACACGTGGGAGTGAGCATGACGTCACAAAAATGAAGTCAGAGAAATGAGAGGAAATATCAAAGTCTGCAGGCTCGGAAAAGTGTCTTTACAGGTAATTTGCGTAAAATACCATTGAAAATTTCACTTGTCTTCTAGGTTTCATCATGTATACATTTGTCTTCCAATTACCGTTTACACATTTTCATGTATATAGATTTTATTAAGTCTGAAACAGTTATTTGCAGTCTTTGTGATTTTTCTACTTACTAAGTAGGAAATCATTTATATTAAGCATTAAAGTTAGAGTGGGAGACTTGTAAGTGTTTAATAATGTATAGCCATCATGCAGACAACGTCGATTAAAAAGTAAACAAAACAAACCAGCGGCCAGACTTCATACCGTGACGTTTCATACCCTGACAGGACATACGGGGCACGCTTACTCAGTTTATTCTAAACTCCTTGATGTAAAATAAATTAAAAGCCATAAGTATAAAATAAATTAATGGCAATTTTGGCTACAGTAGCAGAATGTAGCGGATCACACATTTTGGAAAACTCTATTATGGATGTTTCTATCGTTAAAAGTTATGATTTGCGTGGTTTGGTTTGTTTGATTATAGAAAAGCACTCGAGAGCTATCTGCCTATGGGAGGGATGCCTTTGAGTAGGACTTTCTAATGGAAGCTGGCTTGTATAACGTTACACATGAGGAAAACCCCGAAAATTCGAATGCAGCTACCCTGTTCGCCGAGATTAACCCCGACGAGAACCCCGGGCGAGCTACCAGAGTTCAGCAACTTTAGCGCAAGCTGCTGGAGGGATGTGATTTGTATGAATGATGTCAATGTTTATATTAGACTTAAATTTTAAAATTATTATATTTGATATTCTGCTATTTCTTATTCACTGTTTTTCCTGTAAAAACTTCCAAACTGAGAGCATATATAAAAGCAATATTTAAATTAGGGTTAGGGCATTTATGTCCCACATCTCTTAAAATGTTCGAGATTTGAAAACTCGATCGCTTTTCTCATCAGTCGGATCTTTTGAAACCTCACCTAAAACCCTAAAAACCTATCCGTTCACAATACTTCCAAATTGAGAATATATAGAAAAGCAGTATTTAAATTAGGGCTAGAACATTTGAGTTGTCAGTCTCTTGAAAAGTTCGTGGTTCAAAAACTCGATCGCTTTTTTCGCAACTCGGATCTTTTGAATCCTCAACTAAAAACCTATTAAACGTTTTATATCATATTCTTAAAAAGATTAGTCTAATAAAAACGTTCATTTAAATAAAAGAATACGAATATTGCAATTTCAGTTGAGCTAAATCACCAGCATCACCTCGTGACGGTGTTAACAGTCAATTATTTATTTCTGCACTTCGAAAAAATTGTTTGTAACTTGTTAATATCTCCACTTATACTTCGAAAGAAGCGTAATTAATTAATAATTTTGTTCAAAGAAAATACTGCATTCTAGCTACAAGTTATGAAATGTTAAGTTATAATAAATGCAGACAAAATGCATAATTGTTTGTTTAATTATTTTAGCAAACAATAACATTTACTTTTAGATTAATATGGATTCCTTTCACAATATTGACGCCGTTATTATTCGCCATTTTGAAAGAAAACACATTTAGTAACTTAACGTAAGAGTTGATTGTATTATTCTCAATCTTCATTTAGGAATAATTTGATCAAATGATAAAATTTTAATTACTAAGTGTTTTTGTAATCTCAAGTTTGTTATTTAACTCCCTTATCAACGCAAAGAAATTATTTTAGAACAAACAATACTTTTAACAAACAATCTGAAATATTAAACTATGCAAAATAATTCTGCGCTGCACAAATTCATCGGAGAAGATATTTTTCAACCATGCCTTTATTATCTTAAGTGAAAAGATAAAAAAAAATCACAATTTATACAGAAATAAAATGTTTAACTATACATTTGGGAAATATATATCTATCTATATATATAGATAGATATAACTAGAAGGAATATATATATATATATATATATAACTGAAAGAATTTATACCGCAAAATGTTTTGACTTCAAACTTCAGTATGACGCGCTTGAAAACAATCTGCCAGAAAGCTCAAATATAAATTTGTTTTTTGTAACAGTAATATTCGCTGAATTTTTTGTATTGTACCTGTCTAAAGAATTTTTAAAAATTCTTCATTTGTTATCACTAACATTTTCCCGGGAGGAAGGAAGGGCAAATATTAATATCGCAGCAGCAAATCAGATATAACTTCTGAATGATTTATTACAAAGGCTAACTCTAAGATTATTTTTTATGTTATAGATTTATTTTTTAAAATTAAATATTTATTTTGGAAACTTGTTTAATATAATAGCGCAAACAACAGTTAAAAATTATTTATATTAGAAACGATATCGAAATAAAAAATCAAATTACTGCTTAAAATACACAAGTGATTTTATAATGCCAAATACTTGATTGGGGAGGATTATTATCTGATTGTTTTTATCAAACTATTTCTATGAATTTATTTGTGGATTTTTCTAGTTATGAACATTCTTAAAAAATATATATTTAAATAATTGTTTTCTGAGATTTTATACAATAACATCTTTATTTAGAAAACTGAATAAAGACGTCTTTTTTATGCAATAACGTCTTTATTTAGAACTGCTTCTTGATTGGAAGTTTTTTTAAACTAATGCATTTATATGATTCGCTTGTTTTAATGTAAATATTTTTTGCTCGAACGCATTTTAGTTCCTTGATGTGCGAAATCAAAGAGATCAAAGCTAATTGTATTCGAATTAATGATTAGGCAACTGAACATTAAATTAAATACAAAAGTATGTTTAATATACCTTGTCAGTGCGGCTTGGCATACATCGGCCATACTAAAAGGGGAATAAAACTATGCATCATGAAATGCGAAACTGATGTCGAAATTGAGAAATAAACAAATCTTCCATAGGTAATTATAGTTGGTTACTTATGCACAGTTCTGAGGTAGCTTCCAAAAAAATTATCCCCTTCAGTCCTTTAGCTGAAGAACTGGATTTTCTTCGAGTCTTTCATATTCACAAAAATTTGCCTTCTTGAGTTAACGCCGATAATTCCGATCCAGTTCTTTCCAACACTTCAAAGTCCTAACATCTTTGCTTTGGCATGTTTCATTAGTGTTTTCTATAATATATGGCAATATATTCCTTTTCTCTCTGCTTTGCTTACTGATTTTACTATAGATTTCGTTGCTGATATCGCTACTTTTGGGATACTTAGACTCACCTGATATAATTAGACATATTAGATATGAAGTCAGTGTAGAGAGGTCAGTAAGAAGACCAAAAACCAGATGCATAGCCAACTAGCTTTATTACCTTCTAGGCTACCATTCTGGATTCGACATTAGAGCGGAAAAAAGGAAACAGGCCCATCTTCCGTTATGCTTTACTGGTTTGAGATTCAGTGACAAAAGCAGATTTCAAGCAATTACGAATCACATAGGACAAGATTCTGTGGACATTACTGAGCGCCTGTTAACTGATCAGAAATAAACTAATTTATGATGATTTCAAAATCGATCCTATGTCTGACTATATTTCAAAACTAAATGAACAGTTCTTCGATAAGCAATAGACTACAACCAAGGAAATTTTGCTACAGTTCTCATATATTAGAACCTCCTATAAGACAACCTGATCAGGCCCTTCGCCACTCATCTTCTTCGTAACCGCATGCCTTAAACATGCCGTTTTGTATATGAGTTTGTCTATAGTATTTCTAATTCTAGATATTTCTCTAATTCTAGATTTTTTTCACATCTGTATATTACGTATGCACTGCATATTAGTACTTCTGTCTCTCCTTTAACTTCATATCTAAGGTCGTGGCTTGTTGTTTTGGATTTGTCCGCCAACAGTTTCTTCAGCTCTCTCTTCGTCGCCTGGATTCTTTTCCCTCTCATGCTGGACTTCCTTGTACCATGAGACAATGGTCTTCCACATTTACCTCCTTATCCAGTTGGTTACATACGAGTTTTTAACTTGCTAGTGCCTCTTAAAATTATGTGCCTTACACTGCTTGCGGAGATGCTTTTGTGGCTCTATAAAAGACCCCCATAAACTTCTCTATTAAAGGGTCAATATATCAATTCTCATTTGTAGAATTGGTTTGCTCCTGACACTCAGCGATCCACATCTGATCACCCTCCAAAGCGACAGAATTTTGTTCAAAACCAATGTCAAATTAAGTTTGCCTTGCAGAGTCATTAGGTTACGTCGATGCAGGAAACTGAAACTTGTGCAATGCCCTCCTCGGAATTCAAACTTCAGACATCAGACATCTCGATGCTAGTCAGACGTGCTAGCCAGTTACAGCACGAAAGCTGCGGTAACGAAGAAGAAAATACATTAGGGCTTTTTTTAAATTCTATTTATTTATTTATTTATTCATTTATTGCTTAGTTTTAAATTACACATTGTCATGTTTCTCTTCCAATTAGACTGCTAATCCGTGGCTGTTGATGTCAGGAAAAGAATATGTTAGGAAAGTATAGTATGATAGGAAAATATTAAAAAAAATCTGATGTGTACACCACATGACTTCCTTGTACGGAATATTAAATTATACGCAATTTTCCCGCATTTCGTTTAGAAATATTGAATTAACAGTTAACGAATTTTGAATTAAATCTACTTCGTCGATAGCGCATTAACCACAATAGAATAAATGCACTCTTTAAAGTTCACTATATTTATTTACCATAGCCACACTTCGGCGCTAGGTTCACTTAACATCTCATTCATTTTATAACTCAGAGTGAGCAAAAATTATAGCATTTGAAGAATTAAAGCAAGTTCTATTCAAATACTATAACAAATCTGAAATGATATATAAAAGAAATTAAACAAATAAAAAAGGAACAGTGTTTCACAGACGATTCAGCGCCTCTTACCTAATGCGCATACGCTACTAATTAATCCAGTTCTTACTTCGCGATAAGGCAAAAATACATAAAAATTCAGAATAGTTTCCTTAAAAACTGAAAAATATAGAAAAACATAAAACACCAAGTACAGTTAAAAAAAAACATTTTACAATTAAAATTACAATCTCTACTCAAAAACCAGCTAATAACTTAAAAGATAATTCCAGAATGAATCAAGCATAATTTAATTCGCAATAATAAAGGAAGACGTTACTTTGTTGTTGCGAAGCTTAGTTTCTCTAGATTGGCAACAAATCCACTATTCTGCTAAGCTTCAAATGTAAATAAATTAGGCTGCTATCATAACCAAAAATTAGGCTTAGCCGCACTTAAAAAACTTTTAAATTGTTGATAATTTCAAAATTATTGCATGCAGGTTAACGAAGGCCATAAAAATCTTAACTGAAAGATAAGGACAGCATTACTCAATAATTTTTAAAGAAAAAAAATGCACAGTTTGCAAACTTATAAGGGTAAAGAAACTGAGCTTACTGATCCGAGTAACAAAGTGGATATATATATACATATATTTGCGAGGTGCACATCTACATGCTATAGCAACCCTATATACAAAATTTCAACGTTATCTGAGGCTTCTCGTTTTTGAGTTATACGAGATACATACATACATACGTACGTACGTACGTACGCACGCACGCACAAACGCCACGAAAAAGTATCTTCAGAATTCATTTTAAATCAGTTTTATTTGGGGGAAAAGAGTCTTTAATTCTGTCTTTACATACGGATGTCACTCAAAAACATCGTTAAATTCCATTCGATAGCGGTCAAAATAGACATTTTCGTTGAAATATGGTACCCAAAATTTTTCGCTTTTACAATACTTCCTTTTTACTTCGTAGAAGGAAGTAAGAAACCAGCCGGAATTTATTCTGAGAAAATAATCCTTGCTTGTGCATGTGACATAACAGCTATTCTATCAAAATCTGTGCGCCTTTGTTTGTTTGTGTGTGGCATTATCTCATCTGGAACGGCGGGAATTGAGTTTCGAGAGAGATAACACCGGATTGCAAAAAATTGTGGGGAGCTATTTCTCATCTTCGTACGACTTTAATTACCCTAAATATTAATTAAAAACTCTGAAAACGCTAATTTTCGCCTTCATTTTTTCGAGTGGCAACAGTCTCGTACACTGGAAATAAAAGTCTGCTTTCTTTCGAAAAGTGTTGCCACTGCTCACTTTCAAATCGTAGAGTTTCTTAATATAAAATTTGTAAGTTTTACAAAATATGAAATAAAAATAGCAGAGCCAAGCATTTAATAATGTATTATTCCAGATTCGAAAATTTCGTGGGAAGCCATTTCGATTATTCTCACCTTTGCACGACTTCAATCAGACGAGATATTAATTAAAAACTCTGAAAAAACTAACTAATGTTAATGTCAACATTTTGAATAAATATCTGCTGTTGGAAACTTTTTTATTTCAGGATTGTATAATTGACACGTGTTATATGAAACTATAATTAGTATTGCCTATTTATGTGGGTAATTTATTGATATTAAGAAAATATTACATTAATCTGAAGTGTCAAAAGTTTTTTTCCCTGGTTTGGCAGTAAAAACAATTATTTACGAACTGTTTGTTGCTTGAAAAGAATGGATTAATTTCATTAATATTGAAATGCTTTTATACTTTTGCGTTTCAAGGGTATATAGAACTTCTAAATTTTGCTTTGGCTGCAGCCCGCTAATCTGGCTGACTTGCCTGCTAGCTTTTCATAAAATTTGAAAATGAGTTTGTGAAAAATAACATTCAATCTTAAAATTTGGTAGCCGGCTTTAAAGTCACCTCAAATAAACCTCTAAATTTGAGTTTTCAATGTCTGCGTGGTATAGCATCCTGATAAATTTTGAGATTTAAAGTCATTGGCAACTCATTTATGATTATGTTACGTATGTAGATTATCTAAATACTAATCCTAACTAATACTAAAATATACAAAACTAATAATGCTCTGTTTAAGAAATTAAAAATATCATACGAATACATATAATTCTAAGATATTTTAAATTTTTCTGCTAACTATTTTACTTTATTTTATTTTATTTCTTACTAGCCGCTGCGCGGCCAGCCTTCGTCTGGCTTTTAAGTGTACCAGAAAAATGCCTAAAGAAAACAACAAACATTAAATTCGAAAACTGCACAGAATTTTACTCTGCAGATCAATTTTATCGAAAAAGAAACAACCAACAACGGAAAAAAAATTCAGTTAAAAATGCATTACGTATAAAAAGCATACAACGAAATAAGCAATATCCCTTAATACAAATATTAATTATCCTAATAAATAAATTAACCAACTTCCCTTTGCAAAATCTTAAGAACTCAAATGGTATAAACAGATTAAGAACTTAAACAGATTAAAAAATATCATGCAAAACTTTTTTATAATTAAAATTATATATAATTAAAACATAATATTACAATGAAATAAGCAATATCTCTTGATACAAATGTTAATTATCCTAATAAAGTAATTAAACAATTTACCGTTGCAAAAAGAAACAACTTTTTAATTTCTTAAACTCTTCAGTCTCTTAAAAACAGTAACATAAGAAATACGATGAAAAATTGTTGCCAAACCGAAATTTTTAAAAGAATGAAACTATTCAAAATGATGCAATTTCATCAAAAATCTATCAACAACAATAAGAAAGGAAAATTGTTGCCAAAACTACATTTTAAAATATCTGAGATGTGAGAAGTGTATTCGGAAGCTTCATTTAAAAAATTTTAAAAAAATACAAAATATTATTATTTTTCCAAAATTCTTTTTTTAAAAGGAGTCGAAAGGATTAAAGTTCAACGTGTCCAAAAATCAAAGGAAAATAAACAGCACATTTTTTAAAATAAGTTTTTTTAAAAAAAATTCCGCTGAAAAGGTGTTAAGCTCACCTTCCTAAATAAATTCGTATTTAATCGATTTATTGAAATACGAAATTTATTTTAAGTTCGTAAAATAGCTAAGTGTCTACGCTTCACGACGATGTAAAAATGAAATGTATAGAGTGAAATCTCGCTTTCCTGTAGCCCATTATGTCTCAAAATGACGCGATTTGGTCACAAAACATAAAATAAAAAAAATTCTAATTCGAATTTCGAAAAAATCGCTTCGAGGTGCACTGGCTCTTGTGTAGATACACCTATGTACCAAATTTCGTGGCCCTGGGTCTATTAGTTTACTCGCAACACGAACGAAAGACACACACACACAGACTCTTTGCTTTATTATATGTAGAGATTAGATATTTTACTTTAGGCACTAAAAACATACCTTAAAGATAAAAATATTACTACACAGCAAAACTAAGTCGTGATCTCAAAGGTTGGGCTTCTAAAGCGCGTTGCCTAATCGAGTTTGACACGTAGCCTTTTAACCTTCTCCTGTGGGCGTAGAAGTGTAGAACCTATCATTAGTTCACCGTCTTAAGGATTTTAGCTTTTCAGTTACCTTGCCACGTTCTAGCTAATTCTGAATAATGAATTTTCTTAATGCATGTATGGGGCTTCATCTCATTCGAAACAGACATAAGTCGTTCTTTATTTCCTTTTTCTTTTCCCTTTTTTTATTTCTTTTGTGTTTTTGTCAATGTTAAAGATATATTTTATTAAAAATATGTAAAATCAGTGCTATGATTAAAAAAGGAAAAGAAAAAGAAAAAAAGAAGAATTTGGGAATATATGAATTAGTTTTACAATAGGAAAATGGTAGCACCTAGAATGACTAGCTGCACCCGTACCACAAACTACCCGCATCCAAAGCTGGAGTTCTGAAGTTCGATTTTTTTTTTCTAAATACAAGATAATCGTAAAAAGAATTCCTCCATATATGAAGCCTTAGAGGCCTAACCAATCAAAATGAAATTTCAGATATTGTTATTTAAAAATATGCCTTGGAGGTTGTGATGATTTCAAATAACAGGGCTCTCACGGTTACGGTTACAGTGAACACTTTTCGAAATTTTCGATTGGCGACATCTATCTTTTTTTCTTGGGCAAACTCATCAGCTCATTGAAAAACCATAAATAGCGTTGGAATGACATACCTAGACGAAAGTTTCTGGCGTAAAACATTTTTGCACTGTAAAGGACAAATGACGTCCAAACGTCGACCTATAACCCTCCTTGGACTTTAACAAGCTGTTATTAGCAATGGTATAAAATATGTCTTTTGATACTACAGAAGGTGTTTATTGACTTGGAAATTACGGTGCAGAAAGATAGTTAAGAATAAGAGTTATAAAAAAACATTTCAAATACAAAAATTGCAGCTAAAACATTTCTGTAAATACAATGAAAATCGCCTAAAAAGTGTGAGAACCGTTTCTGTATTAACTGAAACATTAACTGAAAATAAACTATGAACTAAAATATTAACTAAACTATTAAATGAAATTTACTTTTATAAATCATTCAAATTGCTGAAAGTTACTAAACAGATGTACTTTAAATCAAGATCCCCATTTCACTGTTCAAAGGTTTTAAGTGAGAATTTAATAAATAGCGTTGAATTCAAGTGAGAATTTACATAGTTAGAATATCAATTAAATATAAATTTTTTTACAAAATATTATCAAATTACTGCACTATTATTATATTATTATTAAACTGCAGTACTATATTGTCATATTATTAAATATATAAAATCCTAGGAAACTGAAATGTTAAATATATGAAAGAACATTATTTTCATTACAGGATATTTAATGCATATATTAGTATGATTCATAAAAACACGAAATCTGAAATTTTATCGAGTTCATTTTTGATTACTTGAAACTTAAAAGGTCATCGAGCGTACGAAAGCTATCTGCCTAACGACAGGGATGCCTTCATGGAGGACGTTTTTAAGGTAATATTCTCATATTCACCAAAGGCGCAGAGCGTAAGTCCTGGCTTCGAGAACACATATTAGCCAGACTAAAAACTACGCAATTTTACAAAGTTCTTTATTATATTCTAAATTAAAATGTCGAAGTTTAAATATAGCGTGCCGTGTCGAACCTGATGTAATATTTCATACATAAAAAAACTATCAAAATTGCTATAGTTTGATATCCAATTCAGAAATGATTAGTTTATTAATTTATGAAAAATTTCAGTACATCATTTCATGACGTATATCTCACTATTATCATTAATCTAACTGAACAGCAGTAAATGTCTTAAACTGATCAGTAAATATTATAACTTTCTTAATTATACGTCTTATTAACAAATGTATTTATAGCACATTGTTAAACACCTTTTCAAACTTAACTTGTTTTTAAGGTTTCGAGGAGGTTTCCTTTGAAGTGTTTATTGTTTTCAATTCGTGAATTTCATGTGTTGGTAAAATAAAGAGTATTTGTAAACATTTGTTGCAAACTTCGTCTTAAAGTGATCACGTGAAATAGATACACAGCTAAGTTTGGAAAATTCTTTGATGATACTAAATAATATTAAATAATAACACCAAATTTGTACTATTAAATAACGCCAGATAAGTGCATACGTTTGCCTGGGAACCACTGCCAATGAAATAATGCCATGACAATTAGTGTCTTACTATTCAGCTTTACCCTTTCGAATACCTCATTTTATATATCACATTTCATGTGCTATATCTTTAATTTCTGGAGTATTCATTCTTAAACTAGAAGGCCTATCGTAATTGTTTATCTTCGAACAGTTTTCGGGTGTTCAGCTGAAATCTTCGGACCTTAAATTTCCTTTTAATTTTATGATTCTTTTTATTTTTAAAATTTTTAAAAAGGTTTTAACGTTTCGGAACTTTAGTGGTAAATTATTTTTCATAGAGTTAGGCAATCTGAAATTTTCATATTGAATTTTTTTAACTGTTGTTCTAGAATGTTTGGTATGAATTTTAAAAAGATAAAAGAGGAAAATTAATTAACACCGTTTTTATTGAAATAAATATTTCATCTGTAAATTGCACATTGTTTTGTTTAATTTTATACTTTTCAACTTTTTCAAATTTCTTTAAACTGTTGCATAAAATTTCACATTCTTGTCATACTTAATGTAAAAATTTATGTAAACAGAAGTTTTACAAGTGAAACTATCATGCTAATAGCATGACAATTTTTAGAAGGTAACAGAAAAAGCGCAAATACTTATTTATACATAAAATATACGTATAATTTACTTAAATTCATAAATTATGCATATGTAACGTATAATTTATGTAAATTCATAAATTAAACATGTAAGAAGAAAGAATTAAAAAATATTAAATCTAAAAGAATTTAAATTTTTTAAAATTCAGTTCTTTGAAATTAAACATAAAAATATAATTCATCATAATCTGGACAAAAGTATTTTCTTTTTGTTTAATTACATAAAACTATTTTTCGTCAGTTCTGTACTACTATGAATTAATAATTTTGTTACACGGCAATTGTTTTTTACACAGATTATCAGTTCCACAAATTTTTAACCTCTTTACTAGAGACAGATTCTATATTTCACGTCATTTGTAAATTGATTAAATTCTTTAATACATAAATTTTTCAAGCACTGAATAAATTCGTTCAAGCTTGTTTAACACAAACAGTTTTACTTCTGCGTTTTTCAGCAAATAAATAATTCAAACAAAATTAATCATGTTAGCAATATAACTTAATTATCACTTACCTCAGCTTCAAAATTTTATAAATCTTTCTGTCATATTTCACTTCAGGAGAATAAAATACAGGAATAACCCAGGAAATTGTACTGTAATTCTTTGGTCCTCTTTCTCAAATGCTTTGTTTGCTTTTGAAATGCACAGAAAAATGTTATTTTCTTTTAATAATTGTCATTAATTCCTGCGTTTCTGATATGTTATGTATAAGTTCTTATTGACGATTTTCTTGACTTCGTAATTTCATTGTTTTTCTATAGTTTATGGTGAGAAACCTTAATAAAAATTACATCAAATGTAACAAAAAAGAATTCACTCAAAATGTATTTTTGAACACACAATCAAATGTAAAATATTTTTTTAAGTGTCCTGCATTATATATGATATATGTCGTAGTGTTTACATATACTATATATGCATTTGAAGGGAAATAATTTATCATAAAATTCCGTATGCTTTCAAGCACGTGCTATGTATAACTGTTTTTAAGTTCTTGTGTGAAATTCCCACCAAAATCACACATACCGTTTATAAATTATTCCAAAAAAAAAAATTCAGCCAATCACTGCATTAGTGTCTAAATTGGTGATTATACCTTCATTTTCTTCTCACGCAATGACTTCAGCCATGCCATTATCTATGTCATTCCCTGGCGCTTTATCAGGCTTCAACGTCAGTACTCTCCGCCGCTGCTGGAGATAGAATAAGCGAAGAGCGAAAACGTTTAAAACGTTTCGCAACGGAGTTACCTGGTGAAGGGTTACCGTACACATATTCCCTCACAGCGCCAAATGAGCGATAAATAGTATCGCCAAGTTTTTTTTTTCCTTATGTGTTATCCATGGATGACGGAATGAAAAAGGAGATGAAAATTTAGATCGAAGATAGGTTCTTCGGGTACACTACGGTTCAGGAAAAGTTTTTAGTGGCTCCATAGTTTGATGTTATAAATGTGTGTTGCGGAGTTTTCACTTTAAACACTTACGCTTTACTTTGAAGAGTCTAAGGAGTATTTCCATTATAAGACGGTTACGTTACGTTATGCTATTTTTCTCCCTTGTTTCCGCTACCTGACTTTGTTGTTGCACAAGATAAACAATCTTTGACTTATCTTCCACATCTTTTGGCAGAGAACAGTTTCCCAAGCATTGCCGATCGAAGTGGCGTAAGATTTTTAGCTTTCAAATTATAACTTTACTTCTCCGTAAATTAAGGAATTCAGCAACCATAAGTGCTCTTCATAGCAATTTAATGCAAACATAGCAATATCTGTTTCATTTAATAAGGCCAAAGACGTGAAGTTGTATGCAGAAAAGCTACGAAAACGCCTGACGGAAACACAGTCAATCCATTCTCCGGAATTTGAACCAGGACTCAGATACAAAAGTTATGCAAATTTAATGCCAAACTCTAATCGTAGGAGGTTAATTTTAACCGGGAGCCTATTTAAAAGCTGACACTGTACAGCTGTTGTCTTGCCTGAATTTTTCCTATGCAATAAATGTGAAGTAGACACAAAGAATTGTGGTTTGTGGTTGGTAAATTCTTTAAATTAGATCAGATCCGACTGAGACGTTTGTAGGCTTGGAATATGGGTTATTATTTTAATAAATCGGAATCTCGGTACCGAGACAAGTAATCTAAAACTGTAAATTTTATGAGGGGGGATTCGTTTACATTAGAATTTTAATTTGTTTTTATTGTTGCTGCTTATGCTCACTTGTCTGACGAAGTCAGCCAAAGATCACGAAATTCCTAGTGGTAAAGAGGAAAAGATTACGCCTGTCGTTAGCAATAGCCTTGACCATCTATCAGGTGACAGTGCGATTTGACTCAGTTCCGCCACCAATTTTGATGGAGAGCACTCTGGGGGGGACTGGTTCAAGGATCTTCTACCCCTCTCCCCTTCCATCAAACCACACGAGAAGACTTTCGGCTCGCTGCATATTTACAGTGCCCCCGCCATGCGCAACCACAGTATAGAAACATCCATGCCTTCTCCGGGATTCTAACCCGCTTCCTACGGCACGGTAGTCACCAACGTTAACCACTGCACCAGTTGGGCGGCTTAATTTGTTGTAAAATCCAAAATGAGTGATAATAAAGTTCTGTGCTAACTTTATATTTGGGATTGTATGCTGTATTAATAGGTAAGCAGTATCAAGAAATACTCGCAGTCTAACTCGTCAAGGTGTTTCTTTAACTTCTATGAGTTTCCCTTAGGTGGTAGCGTTATTTCACGCTACAGTTACATCGATTATATTAAGAAATTATAACGTTACATTGACTCTTTTATACAAATGTTTAGTTCAAAGAGGTAATTTGCCCAGAAGGATTATTAATTTCGTTTTGGCATTTTGCGTCGATACACTAAAAGCGTTGTTTCACTTTTCAAATTGTTGCCCCTAAATATTATCGCCTTGTATTATATTTAAAGAAAATAAATAATGAAGAATCTGCATAAATGTATATATGTTTCTTCCATTGTGATAAAACAACGGTACCTCGAATCATCCAATTTTGAATATTGAATGTTTCCACCCGAATATGGACATCCGGGAGCCCAAATTTGAAGTTTGGAATTTGTTTTATTATCGCTTTCATATTTTGTAAAACTTTAACGAATTTTTGATTAACAAACTCAAGGATTTCAAAGCGAGCAATGACAACGCTGTACAGAAAAAACACTTTTTTTATCTGCAGCGTGTGAGAGTGTGTATCGGAAATCCTAAAGATATGCTCATTTTAAAATTATTTTGCGATATTGCTGTTGAACTGAATTTTATGATTTAAGTGCCAAGAATATGATATTTAATAAATAAAGGTAACACACAAAATGTTAAAAAACGCCCCTTTGGACGTAATTTAAAATCTGAAACCTTTCGGATTTTTTTATACTTTGCTTTTTATTTATTTATTGTTTTATTTAGCTAGTAATTAATTGCCATAGCATTTAGCATAAATTCCATTCTGCATAAATTCTTCATAAATTTAATGAACTTTTACATCCTGTGAATATGCTCATACGGATTCCAGTTGTGAGCTTTATAAGGTGTAATAACCTGCTTTAGCATAGCATTTTAAGTTATTTAACCCTTTGAAACGCGCGATACCATTTTTATAATTTTTTAACTAAAAATTTCTACAAATTGAATAATATGATCCTAGACAAAAAATAATACATGAATCAGAAAAAATCTACTCTTGCCCATTGATCTGTTGTAGGTGGTGGTCGCACTGCGAAACCAGCGCGCGTCTAGGGCTTTGAAACTTACTGAGGTAGTAGGGGGGAAAACTTACCTTTTTCGGTGCGCAATTTCGATAAATGACGGAATTTGGGATATTAAAAAAAATGTATTTGGAGAATTGCATTATATATAAATTTTTTACATTATTTTTCAAAGTAAATCCTTAGAAAAAATGAAAAAATAAACATTTATGCAATTTTTCTATAGCAGCGAAAACATAAGTACCTACATAATAAAGACGTTCGGATAAATGGATAAAAAACTCAGTAAAGTAAGGATTAAAAAAAACTCACTGTTTTTCTTAAAGTCCAAGAACAGTTTTTATTGTGTGTGTGAAAGCATATTTTGTTTTCTGGTTACATGCATTACACCCGCATTGCAAGTTTCGCACATGTATCTTGTTCTATGAGATTTCTTCCTTATGCTACAAAGTGTACCGTCGGTATTTTCATTTTACTCGAATATGTTTAGCGTTAATTAGTCTCTTTTTATCTGCCACATGAAATTTGTGGTTTTTTACGTTAATAGGGGGAAGCCTGGTCTTTTTGACTTTGGATACGGATATTTTGTTTACTATTCGTATTTATTTTATTCCTATTTTGTCCCAAATATTTAAAAAAAATATTTTAAATTTAAATAAAACTTTTACGAGATTTCTGCTTTCAATTATAGCAAATTATGTTTACATTATATTTAAACCAAATAAAATAATTTATGAAATCGCATTACTAGCATAGGAAGCAAGCGTGTTGATCTCAGAGAAAGTTCCCTGGAAATAAAGATCTTTTCGCTGGGCAGGTGCATGTATTGTTTAGTAATAAAATAACTCTGGGCTTTTAAAGCCTCTTATCGATATCACTAAAAATACACATTCCTATTTGAAAAGCAGCAAATACCATTGTTTCAAGTTACCATTTGATCAGTGATTTCAAGGCGCGACCACTGAGCCTGTAGAGGACTGTGAGCATTGTGACACAATGCTGTAGTGGCTCGGTGGTCGCGCTCTGAAACCACAAAGCAAATGCTATAAATATATATAGGTTTTTTATACATGCACTTTAATTATTGCTATGTTTTATTGCTAATAAGAGAAATATTGATGTGTGATAAATAACGTTTGAAGTTTTAAGTTGTTTATATTAATAAAAGGAAATTATTTGTCTCTTGAAAACGAATTTTAAAAAGCATCTGATTTGAAGTACTAAGGCCTAAAAAATGTGATTCTGCAGTCATTTTGTGTTATTTAGAAGTAAAAGATCAGTAATCAATCGTAATAATTGGTTTTCATAAAAACGTTTCGGAAAGAAGCGGAAAAAATGTTCGAAAATTGGTGGTCTCAAGAAGCGACTACCGCTCGTCAAAAAGTTAAAGTCAAATTTAAAAAAAAAAAAACCCTGTTGGTTTCTTGTCAAAATTATTTTTTTCATTCTCAAATCCCTGAACTCTCAGACTTTTACTCACAGTGTTTTTAATCTTATTCTCAAAAGATTTGACCATGTGGACACTTCTTTAGTATTTATTAGTACAGCTCATTAGCGCATTATGCTCCCAGTACTTATTATATTTATCTCATTATGTTTGTCTATACACTTATTACGTTTATCTGTCACTTTTGCTACACCAAAACAGATGTTCAGTTTAATTCGCGAATTTCAAATTGTATCGAAACTATATTGTAGTCACTTTATGTCATAAATTGCTATTCTTAATAAATACTGAATGCGGGGGGGATTCCACGATGTACCGTAATAGGTTAACTCGTAAACTCTATATCCGTTGGAAAGCTTCAATTTCTCCAACCTTTTTTTTTGTAACGTCTTATACAAGCTTGTCTTTTTTCCTTTTCTTTTTTCCCCTTAAAGGTTAGTTAGTATGAGAAGGTATTACCAGCTGAACCATACTACACTGCGAAAAAAAGGGGGGGCAGTTCTTTATCTTACGTTCTACTGGGCCGATTGACGAAATTCAAATTGCGTTTTTCATGTCTCGAAAGCAGGACTTAGGATATATGGTACTTTGACTATTAGGTACTTCGACACAAAATCGGACTTTTCCTGAAATGACATGCCAATTTTTTTCCGTATTTCGATTCCGCGACTCAAATTATGCCCAAACATTAAATTTTGTAAAATTTGGTACAATATTTACGGAGAAATTCAAAAATTTGTCTTGGCGCATTTTTTCTCAGTTTGAGCCAAGTATCATTCACTTGGCGAACTTCTTAATATACGGTAACCTATTTTCCTTTCCCTTTTTCATTGTGCACGAGCGGAAATAAAGGCATGATTAATTCTTTCAAACAAATTTAACAAAGTGCGTAAAGCATATTTGACGTATTATCGCTTTTAATAAATATGATAAGTTTCAAAACGTGCTAATATGTAAATGCATGTATATCTTAGAAAAATTTTAATAAAAAACTTATTTTTTCGAAATTACCAGAAATACATCTACTTTAAGATGATGGTAAAAATTTGATAGGTTATAACAAAGTTTTTTTTTAATATTTATAAAATATTATTTAAAAATACAAATTTAAAAAATAAATCATTGAAAATGTGCGAATTATATTTGGATTAAGCCTAAGTTTCGAATTCTGGAAGAAGGAATCTAAAATGCCTAATATTAAAAGAGATATTGATAAATATATATCAAATTCACTTAACTTTGAGAAGCTAAAATTTTGAGAGCTAATTTGTTAAAAACTAGTCGTGCGATTTTTACACAACTTGGCAGTTTGGCACAATTTGAGTCGTAGAATCGAAATTTGGAAAAATTTGTCATGTAATTTCAGTAAAAGTCTGATTTTGTGTCAAAATATCTATATTAGAACAATGCTATATATAGATCTACTATATATCGTAAGTCGCGCTTTCGAGACATGAAAAGCACAAGTTGAATTTCGTCAACTGGCCTTGTAGAACTGGAGATCTGAAACTGTCCACTCCCCCTTTTTTTTCGCCGTGTACATCCCTTCTATCCCCCATACTTTCGCATGTACGAGTAGCATATTTCTTTGTCTTGTTGGTTTATTACAAATGCAGAACATGCTTTAAGAAACTATCAAAATATTAAGAACTCAAATTTTATTTTTCTTTAATGCGTTGGCAGTTCATATGTCTATTAAGTGAAATTTAGTAAATCGGAATTTTGCTGCAAAGAAACTAGAAACAAATGTTATTACTTCCATAATACGTTAATGCAAATTTTATCATTTTACTAATGCATCAGCACAAATTTTATTATAACAAAGAGAAATACGCTAAACTAGTACGAAAATTAGTAAAGTAACAACCCTGTATTTGGTGTAGATTCAGTCATGAACTCAATCGATTTCGAGGACAAATTGGTACAAGTCTCTCTTCGTCAGCAAACTACTACTTTCTATTTGTGACCGTTGTGATCATTGCTTTCCAGGTTTGCAGCTTTCTTTGCTCCTGATGAAGAGGGATCTGCACCTTTTCCCCCTCGAAATGGTAGAGTTCTTGATTAAATCTATGCCAAATCTAAGGCTGTCGCTTTACAAATTTTATTGCTTTGCTAATACGTTAATACAAATTTTATTATTTTGCTAATGCGTTAATACAAATTTTATTGCTTTGTTAATACGTTAATACAATTTTTTATGATTTTACAAATGCTTTAATAGAAATGTTTTTTGCTTTGTTAATATATTAATACGAATTTTATTATTTTGCGAATGCGTTAACACAAATTTTATTGCTTTGTTAATACGTTTATACGAATTTTAATATTTTGCCAATGTGTTAACACAAATCTTATTGCTTTGCTAATGCGTTAATACAAATTTTATTACTTTGCTGTTACGTTAACAGAAATTTTATTATTTTGTTAATGCATAAAAGCGATTAAAAATAACAGGGCACGTGGTAGGATCCTATAAAATTCATCAAAAATATGTTTTAATCTCTACATAATTCATCAAGCATGATAAGAAAACTTCTTCTCTATGTAGTTCTTCAAATGTGATTATAAAAACTTAAATATTATTAAACGCTTCTTTCAAAACAGCATTAAAATATGAGGTAGTTTTAAAACACGCGGTAACTAGGCAGAAAAATAGAGTAAAATGGTAACCATCAAGTTAAACGTCAGTTAGGGAAATAGTTTTAAATCTATCTTAACATGAAAATGCTGTTTTCCTTGATGTTTGAAAATGAACGATGCCTGTACAGGCTAGTTCTCTACACGCAAAGCAGCAAAAGGTGTTCTCTTCCGACACATAAAAATATAAAAGTATAATTACCACAAATTTGTCCTGAAAAAAAATACGGAAATATAAAAAACTCTATAAAAACTATACATTATTCACGACTTCTCAATGGGTTAATGCAGGTTTTTCTAGCAAGGTGTTGCATAGAAATTGGGGTAATGTTAAAGTCCTGAAATGTAATTACTATGCTGAGAAATATATTTAAAAAATATTCTGAATCTTCAGTCCCAAATTTAATGCAGCAAAATAAAATAACAAGTTACTTAACATTTTTATAAAGTCAAAACTTCAAAACATATTTTTCACTCCTTCTTAGAAGTTTCGTGTAGGTTTGTATTAGAAATACCTAATATTAAAACACTTCCGTCATAATGGATGGTACATATTTTGAAAATTATTCCGAATATTCAGTTCTTTGTTTAAAGCAATATAATTACGATCAAGTCTGACTTATATGAAGAAAAATTGCGTTAAACTAAATGTGCATTACCGAGAATACTTTAGGTAATAAATTTGATTTAAATTGCAGACAAAAGCACGAAATTATATAATATAATGTAATTTATCATTTTCTGTCTCTAGGTAAAACTTTCCGGTTTTCTGAGATAATTAAAGTATGCACATACTGTAATCCCAAAATTGAAGAATTTCTTTAATGCTGCATATTCCTTTGATGATAAATTAATGATATATATAATTTAATACAGAATATATAAATGGAAATTATCTCTTGTGAAATGTGAAGTGAAATTTAAAAAGCAAAAGTGCACAGTGATAATTGGTAGTTACATTTTGTAAGTGATTACACCAGGATTGCTAATTAAAATGCAAAACTGAAGAATTAAAGAGAATTATTATTGAAGAAGTCAGACAATAAGAATCAACGTAATTTTTGTAAATTTTAACAGGTAAAGACTGGTTATTTCTGGATAAAGGTGGAGTTGAGATATCAGCAGCCATTTGAAGTTAAGGTCTAGATTGGTGAGTTTCCGTATGTTCAGATCACTTGTAAGAGGGCAGAATAATAGAAAATGGTTTGCTTTTCCTTTGACTCCACAGACGCAATTGTCTCTATTAGAGAGGTTTATTTTAAGAAAATAATCTGAACATGGGGCATGACCGGTGAGATAATATATTAGAAAGGACTTGAAGGTTCGGATTTCTGTGCTGGTTCTTGGAAAACCTGGTGGGTGCGCCGACTTGTTATGGCGTTAGTTCACTCTTCTTACCACTCGTGGCTTAGATGTTTGCTTAGTATTTGTCTAGTTGCGATTTTAGAAGCTTTGATGTTCAGGAATTCGACTTCTTGGGAAACAGCTGCTTCTTTTGCAAGATTGTCGGCAGTGTCGTTGCTAACATTGCCGCTGTGTCTTTTGATCCACGTTATGGCTATTTCAGGACTGAGATATTTAGAAATTTGATTAATATTATGGGCCAGGTGCGAATGGTTGTCTGGATTTTTGAGCGACGGTATGGCTGCTTGGCTGTCTGAATTACTGGATACTTTGGAGAAGTTGTTTATTGACGCAATGTTGATTGCAGCTTTTATTGCTGAGAGTGTAGGCAATCTATTTTATTTCAGAGTCCAGATGATATCGGATTCGAAGAAGTACTGCGCATCTGACTTTTCCTGTTTTTGATCAGTCAATGTAGGCCTTTGTTCAATTCCTTTGTTTTTTGGGTCGATATTTCAGATTTTTATTTTAGTATGGGATCGGCCGGGTGTCTTTCGTATGGAGTAGAGCATTCTTCTTAATCCTCTGCCGATTAGATGTAATCCTTGAAGCTGACGTTTTTTCTGAGTTGAAGGAATAAATAGCCTGCTTTATTGCTTGAAGATGTAGCGACATAAATGCCGGCCAAGGCATTCAAGGTTTGCAGGTGGTTCGAAATCCACGCGTAATATTTAGCATGAACTGTCTCTGTATGGAATTTAGCAAATTCTTTTCTTTCTTTCCGTCATTGGAATAGCCCATATTACGGCTCCATATGTGACGATCTTTGTGATGACCGTTTTGTGCAGGATTTTGGTGATATGAGGGTGCAATTTCTAGTTTAATGCTTGCATCCTGTGAAGGTTGTTCTAATTTGCTGACTGCAAATCCTTATATCTGGGAGATGTTCTATGAATGCGAATTTTTGGCCAAGTTCAAGACACTTTAATGATTGTACGTTTTTTAATTTTATTTATTCCTATTTTTATTGAGATTTCTTTAGTAATTTTCTGTCTCGGCTTATGAATGTTCATTACTTGTGGCTTGGGGATGTCGATTTCCAGTTTATGTCTCTTTCAGTGATGTTGGAATATATTAATCATTTCTCTCCTGTTTTTATGAAGAATGTTTTGTATTCGTCTGCTGATTACGAAGGCAACATCGTCTGCAAACGTCGTAATTTGGAAAAGTTGTACATTCCTGGTTTATAATATCTTTGAACAAGATGTTCCAAAGATCTGCGATCATGCAGGCTCTCTTGTGACATTGTACTCTAATAGCTATGTCATATGATACTACTGCAGTGGAGGAAGTTTTCAGTGATTTTATACATATTGAGCGGGCAGCGGATGTTGCAGAGAGACTGGAGGATGACAGATCACCATTAAGGAATCGAACGCATTTTTGAGATCAAGATACAGGATAGCGAGTCCAGATTGCTTATTTTATTGTTATTAACTTGGTCTAGGACTGTTTGTATAGCATAAGTTCTGGATTTTTGTTTTATGGACCTATATTGTTGGTCGCTGATGTGTCCTTCAATGACGGAAGTGGTACTTCAGTCTTCCAACAACACAGTATTCCAGAATTTTGCCTAAGGAAGTTGATGTATTGGGAGATACGCATTTGGACTGTCGAAAGATTTATTTTTCTTTGAACGCATACGAAAATGGCGACATTGCTCCACTGAAGGATGGTATGAGCATGCGCATGGTTGCCGCGCATGTTTCGCTCATTCTGAAAATTTGGCGACTACTTCTAAGGTGGTTGAGGTAACACATTAGTAACCAAATATTTAAGTTACGTTTTGCTGTATACCTTTGACTCCAAAAATTATTAGATTTATGTGTCTCATTCCTGAGCTAATTTCTATTCAAAATAAATTGGAATGTTTTATTACCATTTGTCTTCAGTTTGCCAGAGTAGATTTTCCGGTTAAATATCGATACCTGTTTCCATGAAGCAGGTTTGTTTTTCAGCTGTTGGTGATGCTAGTGTTATCGTTATCAATAAGACAAATTTAATTTTTGTTTTTAGATATGTTTTTTAAACGCCAAAACTGCTCAAACCAAAAGAAACCTCCTCGGAAACATACTTTCACTTACCCTGAGGTCTATTGAAAGATTTTATTCCTTTCGGTTTGAGAAATAAAATATTTCTCTCCTACCTGTCTCTCCTACCTGATGAAGAGGGATCTGCACCTTTCCCCCTCGAAATGGTAGAGTTCTTGATTAAATCTATGCCAAATCTAAGACTGTCGCTTTACAGATTTTATTGCTTTGCTAATACGTTAATACAAATTTTATTATTTTGCTAATGCGTTAATACAAAATTTTATTGCTTTGTTAATACGTTAATACAAATTTTTATTATTTTGCGAATGCTTTAACAGAAATGTTTTTTGCTTCGTTAATACGTTAATACAAATTTTTATTATTTTGCGAATGCGTTAACACAAATTTTATTGCCTTGTTAATACGTTTATACGAATTTTAATATTTTGCCAATGTGTTAACACAAATCTTATTGCTTTGCTAATGCATTAATACAAATTTTATTGCTTTGCTAAGACGTTAATACAAATTTTATTAATTTGCTGTTACGTTAATAGAAATTTTATTATTTTGTTAATGTATAAAAGAGATTAAAATTACAGGGCACGTGGTAGGATCCTATAAAATTCATCAAAAATGTGTTTTAATCTCTACATAATTCATCAAGCATGATAAGAAAACTTCTTCTCTATGTAGTTCTTCAAATGTGATTATAAAACTTAAATATTATTAAACGCTTCTTTCAAAACAGCATTAAAATATGAGGTAGTTTTAAAACACGCGGTAACTAAGCAGAAAAATAGAGTAAAATGATAACCATCAAGTTAAATGTCAGTTAGAGAAATAGTTTTAAAGCTATCATAACATGAAAATACTATTTTCCTTGATGTTTGAAAATGAACGATGCCTGTAAAGGCTAGTTTTCTACACGCAAAGGCAGCAAAAGGTATTCTCTTCCGACACATAAAAATATAAAAGTGTAATTACCACAAATTTGTCCTGAAAAAAAATACGGAAATATAAAAAACTCTAACATACATTATTCACGACTTCTCAATGGGTTCATGCAGGTTTTTCTAGCAAGGTGTTGCATAGAAATTGGGGTAATGTTAAAGTCCTGAGATGTAATTACTACGCTGAGAAATATATTTAAAAAATATTCTGAATCTTCAGTCCCAAATTTAATGCAGCAAAATAAAATAACAAGTTACTTAACATTTTTATAAAGTCAAAACTTCAAAACATATTTTGCTGCATTAAATTTGGGATCCAACCACTGCAACTATATTTTCCCACTCTTTACTAAATTACAAGCCAAAAGGTGTTTTATAGATGCATTTTCTTTTAAACCGGCTTTTCGTTGCAGGCAATTTCTCAAGGTTGTTTTAAGATCAAGAATTTGGTAATTATTTCCGACATCGCATTAAGGCTCGCTGTTAGAATAAATACAATGGCTTTTAAAATATATTTTTGTGTACCTTTTCAGTTCTAGAACAACATGCGCCAGGAAATATTCTTTAGAATATAGGCATCAACATGATACAGTGAAAGAAAATTATTCATACACTTGGTAAGATCTGAAAAATGTTTAACTTAAGTATGCTGATTCATATTTAAATGATTGAAATCATCAGGGAAATATATTTCAACATGCATTTTATATAATAATCATATACAACTAAGATAATAAAAAGCTAACGAAAAACAAATCAGTGGAAAAATTATTGATATGCGTAACATTATGTCAAAGCTAATACAAACAAAAACATATTAATACTTAGTGCAGTATCTACCTAATGACAATTGTCCTGGTAATATAATGTGAACTCCCAAATATATTGAAGACATCTATCTCTATGGGCATCTCTAACATCAAAGAAACATTTCATTTACATTAGAGCAATAATTTTCTTCTTCATAAAAAACAACTAACAAACGAGAGCCACTTTGTAACTCTTTGACGGATTTAATCGCGCCAAACATGCCATTTTGTTAACACACCGCTTTTACAATGTTTGCCCGTAATTTGGGCTCTATTTCAGGGACTTGCCGTCGCAGAACGAACTGCCTTGGCGGGCTATTTATAAACCGTTGGCGACAATGGCTTCACGCCTCATTGACAAGGAGACTCGTTTACGGTCAGTGTTCGCCCCGTTTGAAGTAATTGCTTTACTCTGAGCGCGTGGACACTGATTACCACTCATTACCAAGCGTATAATTTGCCCATTATCCTGCCTTTTAATGTTAGATATTATGCCAAAAGTCGCGGTCAGGAATGATGTTGGCAGCGTCCTTGAGCATTGTTCAGAGTGATCGTCGTTGCGTTATTTGGGCATAGAAAGTTTCTTGTTGCAGGAAATCTTAGGTAATAACGTTCGCAACTTGACTAGCGGAAATGAAGGAAGATAGGAAGTTGTCAGACACATTTTAATTAGACGAGAACATAAGTTTGTTGTATTTAAGTGCACGTTATATTTTCCTAACAATGTTAAAAGAATTATAGCCCAATCATTGCCGACTCTACCATTGGTGCAACACGTGCATTTGCTCACCGCAGCAAGTTGGCAAGCACCGCAAGATTGACGCTTGATCGAATGCAATAGATACGGCAGCTGAAAAAGTGGTTTCGATCCTGGGACGGTGTTGATTCTAAAAATAACCTTTGTTTATTATAAGCCTTTTTGAGGCCCCTGTGCTGACTTTATACCTTAATCCATACGACTTAGTACGACTGTTGGCAAGTGAAAAGAGGTTAGCGTAGAAAGTGAAATAATGTATTTCATTGAACAACATGTTTTTTTTTTGTTCTGGAATTTCACCGACTAGAACACAGTCTTATGGCAATCGCAGTTTTCAAAACCAATTCAATGTTTCAGTTGCACCGGATGCGAAAACCATTCGCATTCTTCGCGAAATTCGAAAGGAATGGCAGCGTGGCTGATGATCGAAAGGGAAATGTTGGGCCTAGGCAAACTGTAGTCACTCCTGAAAATGCAGCCAAAGTTTCTGGAATTGTTCAGCAAAATCCTAGGAAAAGCATCCAACGGATTGTATCAGAGACAGGTTTGAAGTACACGAGCACGCAAAAAATATTAAAAAATAGCCTACGGCGGTTTCCATACAAAATCCAAAGTCATCAGGCCATACCCATGAAAGCTGTGCAAAAAAGGGTTGACTTTGCGAATCAGATTCTAACAATGATCGACAACGACAGATTTGATGTGAGCTGCATCTGGTTCACAGATAACGCGCATTTTCATTTGAATGGAATCGTTCATAAATAAAACTGGAGATTTTGGGATTCCGAAAATCCTCATTTGTGTGAAGAGAAAGCACTGCATTTGCCTAAGTTACTGCATGGGCTGCAATATGCGCCAGAGGCATTATCGGACTCTTTTTCGTATCAGAAACGATAGCTATTGAACGTTACGTTACCCTTTTGGAACAATTTGTCAGCACTCAACTAACGTTGGAGGATCGACCAGGTATTGACTGGTTCATGCAAGATGAGGCTCGACCACATCGAACAGATAACGTTTTTCGCTTTCTTCATGATTACTTTGGGAATAGAGTAATTGCGTTAGATTATTCGCAATTTACTGACACAGGAATAGCTTAGCCTCCATATTCTCCCGATCTCAGTCCTTGTGACTTCTTTCTGTGAGGCGCATTGAAAAACACTGTCTATCGACACAATCCCGCTGCTCTAGATGAGTTTGAATCGTTGATTGGTGTTGTTGCATGTAATTCCATTTCCATTGAGACATTGCAAGACGTGATGTCAAATTTCATTGTTCGTTTACCCCACCCTATTGTTTCGAACGGTGAACATTTTGAAAAAATTGTATTTTGATTGCAAAGACTACTTCACTTTATTGCTTTTTTTCTTTTTTTAGACCTCCTTT
>KK121526.1:455072-474313 GCA_000611955.2 Stegodyphus mimosarum
GGAAAGAGTTTTCAGCGCAGGGCACAATCTGTTAACGATTTTCGTAACTAAATTTTCTAAACTTTTGTACACCATTTTTACAGATTTGCTAATAAACGTACAGTTCACCGCATAATTCTATCGATGTTTGTTGTAGAGATATTTAATTTTGAAATCAGGGCTTATTCGCTGATCACCCTGTATTTTAAAGGGCCCAAACTAAGTGCAAAACAATTGGCCCAAACTAAATGTACCCCATCCATTTGAGAATCTATCTACATATTATAGTGCGGAAATTAATTAGGACAAATAAGCGATTTGTTTCACAGAATTGTAAGCTGGTTTACAGCAGGTGTCTGGCTTAAAGTCATCTGTATGTCTATTTTCGACTATTTAGAACGGATTTGAGCAATAAAATAGGATCATAGCATCATTTTTAAGTTTGGCTCTGTGAGCATAGGAAGTTCCTTTTGCATACTTTTTAAATACATTTCACATTCTTTCATTTTAGTATACTAAAACGGATATAACGTATAGAAAGAGAGCAAAGATTGTCTCACTTAGCAATCACACATACATAATTGTTAAGAAATACTTCTTCCACATTTGGTGTTGAAAATTACAGAGTTTCTCAAATTTTGAAAAAATAGAATGAAACTGGATCATTTTTCCTGAAAGGAAGGGTAAATGCGAATTCAAAACCTGACCAATTTCCACTACGAAATAACGTTATTAATGCATTTAAACTAGCAAAGACTATAAAAGACATATATTATGAACTGGTATTGATATTCATACTTCAAGCGTGCAACATGGACTTGCAATATAGACAATAGAACTCGGAAGGCAATATAGACAATTAAAAAACAACGTTTGCAAAAAATACAAATCCTGGACCATAAATGACCGGTAAAAGGTCATTTTCAGCAATTGAGACTTATTTATTTGTTCGTTTTTACATATGTAATGTTGTTAAACAAAGCAAGGGGGAATCCTTAAGACCTCAACACCGCCATGAAACTGTAAAACATACTTAAAACCAAATGTTTTGGAGTTTCTTGCACTACAGGTGGCACTAGAAATCTAGTTCCTGTTGATGTAACGATGGATTTATCGATGTATATACAATTTTAAAACGTAGAATTGTGACATTCTTGTAAACCTTTTGCATAGACGTTCCAATATAACCTGACTCCATGCCATAATTCGAAATCTGCCATCAGGTTCATGTTGGAAAATAAAATTATTATGCTACATTGGCCTTGAAGCTAACCAGACTTAAATCTGGTTGAAAATTTGTGACATATTCTCAAGGAACATTTTAGCAAAATGGATTGTACGACAAAAAAACGCATGATTAAGAAACGCTATAAAACTATGGTTCCATGATAAAGAAATAAAAATTATATGAACAAGACTAACAGAGTCAATGCTTAAGCACATTCTAGAGGTCACTTCTGGAAACATATTTCCTATTAATTTTATTATTATCACTATATATGAGAAGGTATGTAGATAAATTATCAAACAAACCTCTTTGTCTCAATTAATTTGCATATTATAGTATCTCTTAGAAAGATCGTTAAATTTGGGGAGGGAGCCTAAACTGTCCTAAACTATACTGTTTAAGTGCAACCAAGGCAATAATTTTATAGCGAGAAAAAAATTTATGGGACTGTCAATATCAGAGTAATCAAATTTCAGAAATTATTCTCGTTCTAAAATTTGCACTAACAGTTTTGCAGTTCAGCATTTAATTTAACATTTCAAGGACAGATGTTTACTAAAATCCAAGCAGTACTACAAATTACTAATAAGCAACTAGGGAAAATTTTTAGATTTAAATACCCATTTATATCGCAGTCAAATGCCAGAAACTGTTATTTTAGACGAATACTGATAATTAACCAGTTGTTTTTTTTATACAATGTACTGCACATGTATAAATTTCCTTCATTAAGTGTTACGTTTTCTAACACTAGAGTTTCAGAACCCATCATTTTGACAGATTTCGAATTACATAAGCAAAATTACAAAAACCATTATTTTTATAGTTTTCTAATTTATGCTCAGTATTACCTATGTCATGACATGAATACATACACAAATTTACTTTCTCTTCATCCCTTTAATTTCAGAGTTCTGTATGATGTTCTGGTCTCTACGGATACCCGCCAAAATGATGGGTAAGTTAGTTTCAAAGTTAAACATTATTAACAGGGTTTTTTTTATGAAATTATTTCACAGGTGACAAATGTTAAAGTACAAAAGTTATCTAGTGACAAATGTTAAATACATAGTTAACCATTATTAGCAGGTTTTTTTTTATGAAATTATTTTTCTGGTGACAAATGTTAAACACTGCTGGCCATACACTGCTGGCCACCGTAAATGCAACACCCTGAAGGAAGCATGCAAATAACATGAAATTTACAACATGCATTACGAAGGTGAGATATGCAAATGATTAGAATTTCAGCGCAGACGCACATCACGCGCGCCTGTGGCGCCACTTCAAAGCGCTATTTAAGGCTTGGAGTTTCCTACGAATTCAAGTTGAGCAATTGTGTTTTTCTTGTGGTTTTTTCAAAAAAAAAACGATCAATTATGCCTCGCAGTAAACAGCGATCATCGTTTGATCAAGTATCCGAGTTCGACAGAGGAAGGATAGTGGCCTACCTAGAGTGTGGATTATCTTCTAGGAAATCGGCTGTCGTGTTGGAAGAAACCAAACAACTGTAATGCGGATATGTGACTGTTGGATGCAGGAGGGTACGACGGACCGACTAGTTCGATCGCATCCACCTTAGTGCACCACTTCACATGATGAAAGGAACATTGTGCACATGGCAGTGACGGATCGCTCAGTCACATCACGAACCATAGCACAGCACATTCAGTCTGCAATGCATCATCGAGTCAGTGTCTGCGAGTACCATTCGACGCAGTTTACAGCAGAGTGGTCTGTCCGCAAGACGTCCATTCCTTCGTCTACCGTTGACGCAGAACCACAGACGTCTCCGCCGCCAATAGTGCGATGAAAGAAGGATGTGGACGGCAAAATGGAATGAAATTGCCTTTACTGACAAGTCGCCCTTCTGTCTGCAACACCACGATGGTCGGATTCGAGTCTGCAGACACTGTAGAGAGAGGATGCTGAACAGCTGCGTTATACACCTCCACACTAGTCCTGCACCGGGTATTATGGTATGGGGCGGTATTGGATATCCCTCTCGTATTCCTCTAGAACGCATTACCGGTACTTTAAACAGCCAGCGCTACATCTCCGAGGTGTTGGAGTCAGTCGTCCTTCCTTACCTTCGGGGCTCACCCGCAGCCATATTTAACAGGATAATGCGCGACCACACGTGGCGCGCATTGTCCAAGGCTTCTTCGTCAATCGCCAGATTGAATTGCTTCCCTGGCCGGCTCGCTCTCCGGATCTTTCACCGATAGAAAACAAGTGGTCCATGGTTGCTGAAGGATTGACCCAGATTACATCCCAAGCTGCCACACCAGATCAACTTTGGCAACGTGTGGAAGCTGCTTTCGTCTGCTGTACCCCAAGAACACATCCAAAGTCTCTTTGAATCAATGCCGAGGCGTCTGGCAGCGGTGATCTCCAACAATGGCACTAATCTGGCTACTGATTCTAGAAGAAACCATACTTCTCAGAAGTCTATAAATTTAATCATTTGATACTTGGTCAACATGTTATCTACTAAATAAATTTTATTGTGATATCTCTTGTCTTTCTTGGTGTTGCAATTTGGGTGGCCAGCAGTGTAGAACGTAATCCTAAGTAAAAATTATAATTAGTGGAAATATCTTTCGATAACTTCAAACCCATTATCATCGAAACGCAGTTCGACAAAGCAACGGATATATGTCGCAGGGCTATTTGTCAATCTACTTGCCTAAAGCATAAATATAAAGCGTTAGGCTCCAAGACTTAGAAACGATCTGCTGTCGTGGACCTCTAGTCAATATGAGAAGAAGCTTTAGAGAAAGTTTCAGTTTACCAGCAACTAACTCTAAAATATTCTATCCAAAGTATGTGGCTTAACGCAAAACAATTTGTAGAGCTGATAAGGTATTTCTTCCGCCTTCCAGCGCTAAAAAAGGCGGTTCTTATATCGGTTCATATATCAGTATTTTATTTATAATTTGTCCTAATTTAACTTTTTAATCTGAGAATGCAATAATTTTTACTAGCTTGAATTTTTTAGTTTAATTGATAATTTTTCCTGATTTAGTTTTTTTTTAATTCAGAAAAATAAAGCCAAACAAAATATGGATAGATCAAGCTGTATCAGGTAAAGATTATTTTTTCTATATTTATTTTTTTAACAAACCCTTTTACTACGTAGCACAATTGCAATCTAATACAGAAAACCTTCCTCCAAAATTCTAGAAGGGCTTTATAAAACATGCACTTTGCGCTATAAATGAGAAAAATCCTATTCAATATTTTTACACTCTGAGTATTAGCTTTTAAAGTTTCTTTACATTATAGTTGAATAAAGACTGGCAAATTTTCAACAACTTTTCTGCGTCTTCCAAATAAAAAAAATCCTTTTCCTACCCTAAAGGGAAGAAAAATCTCTGAGAGGCCAAAGGCTTAAAAAACTCATTTTTTTAACTTTCCTCTTTGAAGTATAATGAAATAAAAAGGAAAACGCGAAAAAATAATTCTTGCTTTTTTTCTGTTTATTTTCACTTATTGTTATTTCCCGGCGTGGCAACAAGAGCCACAAAAGTTAAGACTCGCGATCAAATTGTCGTTTGTCAATGTCAGGTTACTGCGACCCGCGTTTATCTGAATTATTCTGCGCGAAGAAACAAGCACAGAGGATCGCGACACTTAGCTTTTAGACTGGGAGGAAAAAAATGTAAACTGTGGCGCTAAAAAAGTTGCTTATTTTTATGGCACAAAGCCGAACAATTTTATTTACGGTTCTTATGCTGTATTTAAAATAAATAATTGTTTGCATACGGGGGACTAGCAACAAACATATCAACGGAGATGCGCACATACTTGTACAAGCATAATAATGGCGCTACATCGGCTAATCATGCGGCTAATCTACATGGCGCTAATCATCGTAGCTCTGAACACGTACTGTCATTTTTATTTCCCTCTATGCCTTGATCTGTTGTATAGTTGTTTACATGCGTTACTGAATGTTCACACTACTCAAAACCGGGCAAGGCAAGTTAGGTACTTGCCTCAGGCAACAGCCAGAAGATGCTCCGAATTAGCTATGAAAAGCTGGAAATTCATTAAAACAGAAAATATAATTGTTAACTATGAATTCTGAAATGGATACAAAATGCTGTTTTGAAACATTAAGCTTTAAGTAACAAAACTTTATTAACACTATTTATAATTATTTAAAAGTAATATATTTTTCATAATTTGTTATGGAAGCATGAACTCTTTCATAGCGAAATCGCCTGAAACGCCCGTGCTGCATTCAGACATCTGGACGTCGGCCGAACACCTGCGTCTGTTTTCTATCTGGTACTTTCATCTCTCATGTTAATGCATGGCTCATTGCTTTTGGAAGTTGCTAAATGACATGCGTTAAATATCATTCTTTTGAAGCGACTAAAGGTAGCTCTCTGATTTAAATGCACCTTCTCTCTCCTTTGCTAAGTTTCAACGTTACGTATTGATGCGTCCAGCCTCAATCCTGTCCTAAGGGAAATATACACACAAGGGGGGAAGCCGCTCAAAAGTCCCCAGTGGAGAAGTAATTCTTTAAGTTTTTGTTAACGCTGTGTACAGTATTTTGCTTTGCTTGGGGAGAGGAAATCCATTCCAACAAAAGTTCGTATTTACGGTCGTTTCAGTTGTTTGAGAGGAGCATATTTTGGCCTGTATCAATGCGGAATTGTAAAAGAGATCGTTCTTTCTAATTTTAAGGTATTTGATTTTAATATTACGAAAACACTAATATGTTAACATCAGTTATAACGGAAATAATATTTCTGATAATCATAATAAAGATACGGCATTAGCCTAGTTATAATAATTATAATAAAGTAGCTGTTTCAAAAACTAATATAAAAGTTTTTCTTTATTAATGTTTTAATGGAATAGAAAATAAATTACAAAGAATACTTCGAAAGAGCGAAAACACTTAAAGAATAATAGCTATCAAGACTTTTCTTTTCTGCTTTTCAGTGGTCTAATGGATAAACCTACCGAGTACTGACAGTTCGCCTGAGACGGAAATACTGGCGAAAGGTGACCCACACAAGTACATTCGTATTCCCCCCCATGTATATCGTGAATGACTTTGATTCCATTAGTCATTACTGAAAGTCCTTCACAAAGGGTTTCTCGCCTATTTTATCTTAATCTGTAACCAAACCACATAGAAAACATATTTCACAATTAATGATTTAGGATTAACATTTTTTGAATTAAAGTGTGAAAAGAAAAAATAGTATCCTGTATTTTACATAATTTTTAATTAGATACTGTTATTTAACATTTATATAAATGTTGTTTGTCATTTTAAATCATTCAATGATAAATCACTGCAGTTCTTTGAAAATAATATCTTGAAGCGAATCAGCTTAAAATTTTTATTTTTATTATCTGCATCGAATTTTAAACTCCAAGGTGCAGGAAAAATATAAAGGAAGAACTTGAAATAAAAAAAATGTAATTCTACATAAAGCTGCACTCTTAATACAGTGATTAGCCTGAATTTAGTAAACGGGCTGGCTTCGTGGGTATTTTTGCGATTTTCCCCATGTGTGACCTAAATAGAAGGAGCCGGTTGCCCTAATAAAATTCCTCATGAAGGCATCTGTTTTCTTAAACAAATAGCTCTCTTGTGTTTTGTTAAACTGAATTAAATAGATAAGAACATATGGATTTTCAAAATTCTTGCAGAAAAGAAGAAACAATATTCTTGAGAAATCTGAAAATTTTCTTTTAAAAATGAATATATTGTTACGAATTTTGTATATAGATAAATGATTTTAAGGATATAGATAGATGTGTGAAACATATCTATATAGATATATACATAGATAGATTGATGCGTGAAATTACTGTATTTTTCTGGTGATGTAATGTAAGAAAAGTCTAAAAGAGATAAGCTATGCCGGAAAAGTAAGAATACATCGGCAAGTGTATTTCATATTGAGTAAAAGGTTAGCTCAAAAATTTGGTAAGAAATCACCAAAAGTCGCCGAACTGGCGACCATTTGGCGCCATTTTGGTCCGGTTCTTGTATCACCGTAGTAGGTATTGTAATTAAATAAATGTATTTGATCACTATATTAGCCGGAACCGTATTTCGACCCTCATATTGCTTTCCAGTAATTTCGTGAAGCAGAAACTACTAGAAATATCTCGGCAGCCGGCTAAAAACTGTATAAGGCAGGGGAGAGCATCTGCTCTCAGTAATAGTTAGTTATTGTTGTTGCGAGTTGTTAGTACAGTGTGAACTGATATCTCCGGTTTAGCTTTCTCTTTAGATGCGCTTTGCATTGAGTTGTGTTTAACGTTCTGAGTAGTTTGAAGTGTAACTACTGATTGTACTCCGTGATGCTGTGAACACTAGTACGAGAACTTCTGTGAAAAATTTCAGAACTTTGAAGTTTTTCTTTTGATAAAAATGAATTTTATTAATGTATCATCGGACATATGTGAATTCAATCTATTACGAACCCGTATGCGCACAACAGTGTCGATAGAATTTGAATAAAACGAGAAAGAAATGTTAACAAATTAAATTGCAACGAATCAGGTAATAAAAGGGTTAATTTTTTAGGGAAAATAATTTTTTTCTAGACAAATGCAAGAGACTATAGATGTTTTTATTTCACAACTGATGTGAAGGAATTAAATGGGATGTTTTTCGTTTTTCAGCTTCTAACTGGTGAAAAACTAAAAATTACCTAAGAAAGCGTATTTAGGTAATTTAAATAAACAGTTGCTAACCTTGCGTTTTGATATAAATGCCGCACAGATCTCTTCAGAAATATTTCCGAAAGTTATCTTTTTCTAGACACACATCTTCAACTTTCGGTCTTTTAAAGATAATACACGAATGCAATTGAGTTCAATCGTATCGAAATTTGGAGGTTGCGTTAATATTTTTACATTTCCAGTTACTGTTACTAGTGGTGAGAGAAACTTCTAGTAGTGACTAGTGAAAAATTATTTGTTATTTATAAAAAAGATATTTTTTAACGTTTTTCATTTGAAAACTATATTACTCGTCTCATTTTTCTGAGTATATAAAGCAACAAATAAAAATATAGTATGAATATTAGGATTTAAAATATTTATTTCAAATATATATATAAAACTGATGTTTACACCACATGACTTCTTTGTACAAAATATCAAATTATACGCATTTTTTTCTGCACTTCATTTAAACTTTTCAATTGAATTAAATCTATTTCGTCGATAGCGCATAAGCCACAATAGAATAAATGCACACTTTAAAATTTACTATATTTATTTACCATAGCGACACTCTGGCGCTAGGTTCCTTTAACAGCATTACATTCTATAACTCAGAATGCACAAAAATTAAACTGAAGAACTGTCTAATCGTTGCCACATGTTCTACTCAAAAGTTATAATAAATCCAAAATGATGTATAAAAGAAATTAAACGAATAAAAAAGAGAGAGTTTAACAGACGATACAGCGTTGCTTACCTACTGCGCATGCGCTACTCGCAAACATTTTTCTCTGTTCGAGGCAGACTGGTGATAATATTTGCTGCTAATACGATTTATTATTTCCTCGAATTTCATTAGAGATGTATTTCTCATTCAATTACTTCAGTTCTCAGCTCTCGCTGACGCAAAAATACATAAAAACTCAAAATATTTTCATTAAAATTGAAAGATATAGAAAAACATAAAACAACTAAAAAACAATTTTTTCGATTAAAATTACAGTTTCTACGCAAAAGCAAGCAATTCGTACAGCAGGCAAGAAGGCAGATTTTCCGATGCATAAAACTAAAAGTTTATGCTTGAAATGCGTATCACAAATATTGATTCGTTCTGTTAAGCGAATTGGTTTCAGTTTATGTGGAACCCAAACATCGAGATTTTAAAAGAATCTAGTATTCTGTGATTTTTCAATTGCTATCTGTGATTCATTTAACCTTTTTACAATCTTTCGTGTAGTTATATGACGATTCGATTTAATTATTGCTTTAATTTTGTCATCACCAACTTCAGAAGGTCGGCCAGAACGCTGATCATTTTCAAGTGAAAAATCTGCAGAACAAAATCTTTTAAACCAATTCTGAGGCATACGTTAAGCAATCCTTAAACTTCATATATCTCTTTATGAGACTCTGTTGTTTGGTTACTTTTATGAAAGTAAAAAAGGAAATTACGTCGAAAATGTGTTAATTTTTGTACCTCATGTTAAAATTGATCTTAAGCTAACAGTTGTAAACAAAAATGTACATAATTTATTTGTATAGCAACTTAGTAGCAGCTACCAAATCTTAAAAGAAAAAATATATGTAAGATTCACAGAAGAATAACAAAACGAACATAACGCTATCTATTTGTGCAAACCGAAATTACTTCCTTGCTAACTGAATATAATTGTCTAAATATCTGTAATAATCAACTGCATAATTGTCTGTAATTGTTTGCGTGCATAACTGCATAAGGTATTTTCTCCCTCCTTCCAGCATGCCTGCAGAGTGTAACGGTTAGCACGCTCGGCGCGTATTCGAGAGGTGCAGGTTCGAGTCCCAGGAGGACATATGCATATTTTCCACGTCTCCTGCTTCAAAAAAGACTAATGAACAACTGAACATTCTGAACATTTCGTAATAACCTATCGTAATCGTCTGTAAATGATACTCAAAATTCGTGATAATCTGATTTGTAATTGTCTGTATACTTTACTAAACATTCGAAATTTTGTACTGTATACGTTATATTACGCACCACGTACATTCACAATTCTTCGAAATAGTTATTCTACAGCTTTATTCACATCTGTAGAATGCAAATAATGGGATTCAGAAGGAAAGCTAATGTCGTCATATTTCCATTTATCCCCGATATATTTAGTTATGTTCAACACTCTCGCTTTAGATTTGTTAGAGGCGCAAAGTAGTAACTCGAGCTAAATAGATTATTCGCCGCTTTCAGAAGGATTTTCAGGGCATATATTTTCTCCAGCAGCTCAGAAGATCCATTGCAATCGACGCTTCTAAAGCTTATTTTCGTAGAAAACTGTAATGAATTCCATTTCCTCAATCGGAAAACAGAATATTGGATGATTTTAAAGGAGAAAAGCTCTCAGCGACGAGGAGTGTCTTGCCAACAGTATCTTCCCACTCATTAAAATAAATTGCAAGCATGAAATATTAAACAGGTTTCAGAGTATGTGATTATTATTCCTCCGCGCTTCGTAATTGAAATGTTTTCAAGAGCTACTGGTCTTGGAAGGACTAGTTATTGAAAACTGATAGATTATAAGTGAAAGAATATGAATATTTGCATTTCTGAAAATATTTTTCATTCATTTGTTGCTGAAAATGAACAATAAAATTAGTCTTTACAGTTATAACTATAGTTGTTCCACAGATTTGAAAAAAAAAAATGACATTTTGATTTCCAATTTGCTTGTGAAATATTCATGTAGAAAACTGTTTTTGAGTAAATAACTTCGTCTTTTTAAAGACCTCGAAAGGATTCTGTTCGAAATAATTATTGTTCTAAACAAGCGGATTTCATACTCTGACAAATTAGGGAGTAGCGTCACTTGAGGAATACATCGAAAGCCTTGTAAGCGAGCATCCAGTGAAAAAAATGCTCTGCTACATATTGAATAATTAAGGTTTTCTTTATTCAGTGAGTCAGAAAGTCTCCAGGGTATTAATTTACGATAAAAAATTCATAGCAAATTTCTCTTCTTCCATTTAGACAGTTCTTTCTCAATATAAAATTTTATGTTTTATGTCTTTAATTTCTGCCTATGCAAAGGTTTAATTTATTTTTCTTAAATTAGCAGGCCTTTTTATACAGCTCTAAATTATATTAAAATCTGCATTCTGTGCTCAGATCGACATTTCTTTTTAAGTTTATGACTTCCAAAATTTTTAATACTTTTGTTTTACTACCTTGTATGAAGTAAAAAGGAAGTATTGTAATTGCGAAAAATTTCGCATACCATATTTTAACAAAAATATCCATTTTGACCGCTATGGAATACAAGTTGACGGCGCTTTTGCCTGACATCTGTACATAAGGACACAATAAAGAACTCTTTTTCCTCAAAAAAAAATTATAAAACTGATTTAAAATGGATTCTGAAGAGATTTATTTTGTATATAGGACTGCTATAACATGCAGAAGTGCACCTCCTATTTTGGTTGCAATCGGCAGCACCAAACGTATGTAAATACACTGTTGGCCACCGTGAATGGAACACCCTGAAGGAAGCATGCAAATAACATGAAACTTACCACATGCATTAGTGGAGGTAAGATATGCAAATAATTAGAATTTCAGCACAGACGCACATCACGCGCGCCTGTGGCGCCACTTCAAAGCGCAATTTAAGGCTTGGAGTTTTCGACGATTTCAAGTTCGACAACGGTGTTTTTCTTGTGGGTTTTTTCAAAAAACGATCAATTATGCCTCGTAGTAAACAGCGATCATCGTTTGATCAACATCATCAATCCGAGTTCGACAGAGGAAGGATAGTGGCCTACCGAGAGTGTGGATTATCTTTCAGGTAAATCGGTAGTCGTGTTGGACGAAACCAAACAACTGTAATGCGGATATGTGACCGTTGGATGCAGGAGGGTACGACGGACCGACTAGTTTGATCGCATCCACCTCAGTGCACCACTTCACGTGATGACAGGAACATTCTGCGCATGACAGTGACGGATCGCTCAGTCACATCGCGAAACATAGCACACCACATTCAGTCTGTATCGCATCATCCAGTGTCTGCGCGTACCGTTCTACGCCGTTTACAGCAGAATGGTCTGTCCGCAAGACTCCATTGCTTCGTCTACCCTTGACGCAGAACCCCAGACGTCTCCGCCGCCAATGCTGAGATGAAAGAAGGATGTGGACGGCAGAATGGAATGAAACTGTATTTGCTGACGAGTCACGCTTCTGTCTCCAACACCACGATGGTCGGATTCGAGTCTGGAGATACCGTGGAGAGAGGATGCTGAACAGCTGCGTTATGCGACGCCACATTGGTCCTGCACTGAGTATTATGTTATGGGGCGGTATTGGATATCACTCTCGCACTCGTCTAGTACGCATTACCGGTACTTTAAACAGCCAGCGCTACATCTCCGAGGTGTTGGAGCCAGTTGTCGTTCCTTAGCTTCAGGGCTTGCCCACAGCCATATTTCAAGAGGGTAATGCGCGACCACACGTGACACACATTGTCCAAGGGTTCTTCGTCAATCGCCAGATTGAATTGTTTCCTTGGCCGCCTCGCTCTCCAGATCTTTCGTCTATAGAAAACATGTGGTCGATGGTTACTGAACGATTGACCCAGATTACAACTCAAGCTGCCACACCAGATCAACTTTGGCAACGTGCGGAAGCTGCTTGGTCTGCTGTATCCCAAGAACATATCCAAAGTCTCTTTGAATCAATGTCGAGGGGTGTGGCAGCGGTGATCTCCAACAATAGCGGCTACTCTGGCTACTGATTCTCGAAGGAACCACACTTCACGGAAGTCTAAAAATTTAATTATTTGATACTTGGTCAACATGTTATCTACTAAATAAATTTTGTTGTGATATCTCTTGTCTTTCTTGTTGTTGCAATTTGGGTGGCCAGCAGTGTATATATATCCACTCTGTTACTCGGCTCAGTGAGCTCAGTTTCTTTATACTTATGTGTTTGTAAATTCTGCATTTTCGGCTTTAGAAATGATTGAATTATATTGTTCTTATCTTCCGGTTAAGGGTTTTATGCCTTTAGTTAACCTTCATGCAATAATTGTAGAACTATCAACAATTTAAAAGTTGTTTAAGTGCGGCTCAACCTAATTTTTGTTTTAATCTAGCTGCCATATTTGTTAACATTTGAAACTTACCAGAATATTGAATTTGTTGCCAATCTAGATATACTAAGCTTCGTAACAACAAAGATAACTCCTTCATTTATTATTACGAACTAAATCATGCTTAATACATTCTGGACTTTTAAGATTTACTTCGTAATTTTTAATAGGGATATTTTGAGATTTTATGTATTTTGCCTTGTCGCGAAGTGAGAGCTGAATTAATTGAATGAGAAATACTGAATCATCTGGGAAAAACGTTTTTGTTTGTTTGTTTAATTTCTTAACATTGTATTAGATTTATTTGAATAGAACATGTGACAGCGATTGGATACTTCTTCAGATGGTATAATTTTTTGTGCATTCTGAGTTATAAAATGAATAAGTAGTAACGCTATTAAGTGAACCTAGCGCCAGAGTGTTGCTATTGTAAACAAATATAATGAATTTTAAAGAGTGCATTTATTCTGTTGTGGTTTATGCCCTATCGACGAAGTAGATTAAATCCAATCGAAGAAGTTTAAATAAAATGCAAGAAAAAAGCGCGTATAATTCAATCCTCCGTTCAAAAAAGTCATGCAGTATACACATCCAAATTATTTTTTAACTTTTTGAAACTATGATTCTTAAATCATCGCCGTGTTAGGTATTCAGTGGAATGCTTTCAGACTGAATGTTTTCTTTTTTAAATTATATTTGTCTATATTTTTCCTTCCTGCTTCCAAAATAATTTACTTTATCTGCCATTTCTTTTCGCATGTCGATAGTTTAAATACTCAGTTTGGTTTGTCTAGACACTTGTTTGTCATAAAATTATCGTTCAAAATATCATCGTTATTCATCATCATAAAATCATCTTTTACAAATTAATGTGGAAATAAAAAAAATGTGTAATCACATGTTTGTCGTGATAATCAATTCTAAGCAGAACGATAATTGTTCGCATATTTTATATAAGAATTAAATTATAAGGTTATTTGTATTAAAATAGTTATCTGTGAGGGACTGGCGGAAGGTAGAGTTTCTGACTCCGTATATAGATTAGTATATTTGTAAGAGTGCGTAATACTTAACGCATTTTTGAACTCAAAACATATTTATTGCAATTACGAGAAGTTCTTTACAAATATATATAATTCATGGATAGCATGAACAGTCATGAAAGTGAAATATAGTTTTCGTGATGTGAGGAATCTGCTTCGATGGTCTCTCTAGTCGAGAGTTCAAAAACATTCTGTGTTCCTCTGGTCGAGAGTTCAGGAGCATTCTGATGTGTTGTTCCGATAGAAAAAATATTCAAACTGAATTAGCCACACCTCCTTGACTTTTCAGTAGTATTTTACATCCTCCGATTCGTTATATCTGGAACGATATCAGAGGAAAAACAAGATCATTGGTTCGTCAGCCCTCTTGAAATCGGGAAGCTTTGCCGGCAGACACAGTGCAAAGTGCTAAAATCTCTTGACACTGGTCGTGAAGTTATGTCTTTTGTCAACTGGAACGAATTATTGCGTCTGCGATGTCAGAACCATGTCGTGTGACACGTCGTAAAAGCTTGGAAACAGCGACTTGCGGGAACCGCAGACACGATTTTCTCATCTCTGTGTGGTCTGCAGCATATTTGTTCATCTTACGCAAATAACCTTATAATTTATATTTTAATTTTAGATTTATTTAAGTAAAAAAATATAATTCTCCTTACGTTTTATTTTCGTAATTTCTGTTTAGTATGTGTTGCATAAAATATAAATTTGAAGCAATTAAAGCCAGGATTTTTTTTCAAACGAAATTTAAAAAAGGAAAATACTAAAAAAAATCCTACTAAATCCTTCCTTATTTCACCAAAGCTTTAGCTAAGATACTGAAATACTACAGAAATGATGCATTTTATTGTTTCTTAATTCAATAATCAAATGTATAAATAAAATGCAATGTTTAAATATTCATTTTCTTTCAGATATGGAATAAATCGCTTCATCTAACAGATTTTGGCTGTAATTTTTTATGTGTAGAAACTTAGAACTAGAGATAAAAGTTTACATTTTTTAAATAATCAAGAGACTTTGGAAGTGAAAAAACTTGAAAGTAAACACAGGATATATGCCTTGCTTACCCCTTCGGAATTCAAGTTCTGTACTCCAGCATCCATCAAAAGTAGCAACAGCAGCTGTTCTGGTCCACTTTCAGCTATGAACAAAATCTGTTATGGACACAACGTGACTTCCTCGTACACCTATTGAACTACATTGCTGGCCACCCCAATTGCAACACCAAGAAAGACAAGAGATATCGTTGACCAAGTATCAAATGATTAAATTTATAGACTTCTGTGAAGGGTGGTTCCTTCCAGAATCAGTAGCCAGAGTAGCCGCCATTGTTGGAGATCACCGCTGCCACACGCCTCGGTAATGATTCAAAGAGACTTTGGATGTGTTCTTGGGGCACAGCAGACCAAGCAGCTTCCACACGTTGCCAAAGTTGATCTGGTGTGGCACCTTAGAATTTAATTTAGGTCAATCGTTCAGCAACTATGGACCACATGTTTTCTATCGACGAAAGATCCGGAGAGCGAGCCGACCAGGGAAGCATTCAATCTGACGATTGACGAAGAACCCTTGGACACTGTGTGCCACGTGTGATCGCGCATTATCCTGTTGGAATATGGCTGTGAGCAAGCTCTGAAAGTAAGGAAGGACAACTGGCTCCAACACCTCGGAGATGTAGCGCTGGCTGTTTAAAGTACCGGCAATGAGTACTAGAGGAATGCGAAAATGATATTCAATACCGCCCATACTACAATACCCGGTGCAGGACTAGTGTGGCGGCGTATAACGCAGCTGTTCAGCATCCTCTCTCCACGGTATCTCCAGACTCGAATCCGACCATCGTGGTGTTGCAGACAGAAGCGTGACTCGTCAGTAAAGACAATTTCATTATATTCTGCCGTCCACATCCTTCTTTCATCGCACCATTGGCGGCGGAGACGTCTGTGGTCGTACGACCTATTGAACTATATACACATTTTGCTGCACTTCATCTAAACTTATTTGCTCGAATTATTATAACTTCATTAATCGATCCCTCAACGGAAATTGAAAAATGACATAAAAAATTTCAAATTTCGAAATTAAATATTCCGGTCAGTTTTGTTGTACGGATGTCAGCTTCTTATAATTATTTTTTATAACGGGTACAAAACTTTCCCAAGTATAAATTTAATAATAGGGAGACTGCATTAAAAGTTAGATTCCGTTATTTGTGCAAAAATCATCTATACTATTAAAATCTGTGGGCGTTTGTCTGTTTATTTATTTATTTGTGATATCATCTCCTCCGTAACGGAGAATAATTGACTTTCGAAAGAGGTATTTCCCGGATTCCAAAATTTCGTGGGAAGCCATTTCGACCACTCTCATCTTTGTACTTTCATCAACCAAGATATTAATAAAAAACTCTGCAAACTCTAGATTTTGGACTCACTTTTTCCAGTGGCAACGGTCTCGCGCTGGAGATAAAAACCTGCTCTATTTGGAAAAGTGTTGCCACTGCTCGCTCTCAAATAGTCGAGTTGTTAATAAAAAATTTCTAAGTTTTAAGAAATCTGAAATAAAAATAGCATTGCCAGACATTAAATATATTATTATTACACAAGGTCATATTCTGACGTTGAAGAAAGCACGCAATTCCATATGACGTCATTGTATGTCGGAAATGTTTCGCTAATGTCAGCACTTTAAATAAATAGCTGCTGTTGGCAACGTTTTCATTTCAGGTTTGAGTAATTGACACGATATGTTATTGCCACGACAATTCTTTTACTGATATTGAAAAAAAGGTGTTATTACCCCAAAGAGCGTTAGCCCAGGAGAGCTATTACTTTCGTTTTGGCATTTTGCGTTGATTCACTTTCTACGTTGATTAATTTTTCAAACTGTTGCCACCAAATATTACAGCCCTGTATTATATTTAAAGAAATTAAATAATGAAGAATCTGCATAAATGTATGTTTGTTTCTCCATGTATTTCTCGCAATGTATGTTTATCGCATTGTGATAAAGGTACATCTCGCATTGTGATAAACGGTACATAGGGCCATAAAATTTTGAATAACGTAATCCTCCACCGAATATGAGCATCTGGTAGCCCTAATTTGGAATTTGGAATTTTTTTTTTTTTTTTTTTTTTTTTTTTTTTTTTTTTTTTTTATTTTTTTTTAAAGAATTTTTGAACAACAAACTCAACGATTTCAACGAGAGGAATGTTAACACTGTACGAAGAAAAAAAAAACTTTTTTTATCTTCACCGAACGAGATTGTGTAACAGAAATTCTAAAGATATGTTCAATTTAAAATTATTTTGCGATATTGCTGTTGAACTGAATTTTCTGGTTTAAATGCGAAGAGCACGCTATTTAATAAATAAAGGTAACACACAAAACGTTAAAAAAGCGTTCCTTTGTGCGTAATGTAAAATCTGAAAGCTTTCATATTCTTTTTTTGTTGTTGTTGTTTTTGTTTTATTACCTTAAATTTCAATAATAATGTCATATGTGTTAATCTGAAGCGACAAAAGTTTAAAAGTTCCTTGGTTTGACAACAAAGAATTATTTACGAATTGGTTGTTGTTTGCAAAGAATGAATTGATTTTATTCAAATGTTTTTATGCATTTTCTTTTCACATATATATAGAAACTATAAATTTTGCTTTGGCTCAGTCCGCTGTTTTTTTTTAATTTGAATTTGCCAAAACATGAATATTTTCATTTTAAACAGCTATATAATGGGATGTATATGCGAACGACCAACAACTACGAAAATAAGGACTGGGTAAAAACTTCTAAACCGGGTAATAGAAATGGCTCCTTAACCGGATTACATTATTTTGGCTGAGTATGTATATATGTGTATACATGATAATAAGTCATAATGTACTCCTACAATTATGACTTATTTCCTATATAGTTACTCCTACAATTATATATGTATATGATAATAAGTGATAATATACTCCTACAGTTATGATTTATTTTCTATGTAGTTTACTCCTACAATTATGACTATTCTTTAGAGTATATATTGCTGCTTGCGTACAGGTTCGTAATGGATTGAATGCACAAATTGATAAAAAGTTAATAAAATTTATTCTTTTCGCAAGAATTAAAGCAAAATACTGAAATATTTCGTCAGAGATATTCGTACAATATCACAATATCTCAGAGCAGTTATACATTTAAACTTTTAGAATATAAGCGGAACTCAAATTCAAAATACAGAGAAACTAATTCGATCTCACAGCGAATTCGATACAATTCAATAAACAATTCGCTAACTAAACAACACAGTTCGCTTTAAAGAACAACCACTGAGCTGAGAAGTTTTAATCCGGCTTTTCTAAGTTTTTTAATCAAGCACGAGAATACTCTCGTAAAATCTATTTTCTCGATTTTTCTGGATCACAACATCAATTATGAGATATCTACGTATTTTTTAAATGTTAAATGCACGCACTCTTGTATTTTTACTTTTCCGACGTAACATTTGTTCTCTTACAATTCGTCATGCGCTGCGTTGCACAGGAAAATAAAACTATTTTAATTACAATTCTATTAAAATAGCTAAATAAATACAAAGTCCGTAAAACTATATATATGTAGGATATAAGAAAATACGATGGCTAAGAAATGATTGGAAACCTCAAAATTGACTATTCCAAATTTGGTGTTCTCCCCCTAAGTTCATCTTTTTTCCCAAATTCGAGATCTTTCCAAGTTACATAACACTGTTTGGCAAAGTGGATTAAAAATTAACCAATCACAGCTTAGCTGTACATGTGCACTTGCCTAGTATAAATAGTATTAAGCGAGCAATTATGTCATTTTCTTTTCCTAACTTCTCGCCAGCAAACGTCTCTGCGCTGCTATGCTTTCTTGTCTAAGATGACGACGTACTTTTCTAACCCGTGTACATAAAAACTATTGTTGTTAACTATTTTCTAGAACTATTTTGTTTACAAAGGAATGATTTGATGTGTGAAAAAAATGAAGATGGTGATTCTTCAAATTCAGTTTTTCTAACTTAGTCTTGGTGCCTTCACGCTCATTTATGATAACTACTAAAAATTAAAGTGCCGGGTTTTTTCTACGCATTAAAATATCACACACACACACACACACATACACACATATATATATATATAATTAAAAA
>KK121526.1:474498-496837 GCA_000611955.2 Stegodyphus mimosarum
TAATATCAATATCTATATCTACCTATCTACCTATAGAGGTACCGAAGAAAATCCGTTCTGATATTTTACAATCCTTTTGGAGAGAAGAGTCCTTTATTCTGTCCGTAAGTATAGACCCAATAAAACAGTTGAAATGGATTTGGGGAATGGTCAAAAGGAATATTTTCTTTGAAATCTTAAAACCGAAATTTTTCTCGATTACACTATTTCTTTGCTTCGTACAAGGAAGAAAATGGATGCGATATTACCAACCGATCTTTCGAACATAAATATCTCTAATATTTTCAATTAGCTAACTCCGCTGCATCATAAGGTTTGAATAGTTCCCTTTGAATACAAAATATTACACTACTGTGGGCAATTCTGCGTACGCCGACCACATGTTCTCTTCCCTCGTTGAAGACAAACACTTCCGAAACAACGCATGCACGTGGAAACGAAACAGTTGGACCGATTTTGCATCTGAAGTGCAGGACAAACAGCGTCCTCCGTAAAAACCAACATATAGGATAGTAGATCATATTCTTATGAATGTAAGCCAATTTGGGAGGCCCCATGCCCTTTCAATAAATCCCTTTAGAACGGCTTCTGTTTGACAAATACTGAGAGGTATAGATGACTGAACTTGGCGATGTCTCAAGCGTATTTGGCGGGACGGGTATCTCTTTTTGACCATGGGATATTCCCAAAGAAAAATGTTTCTTTGTATGTATGTAAGGATAACCTTCCCAATTATGGGATCGTACGGCAAATATTAACACATATTATCAGTTTTAGAATTATATTTAAATATTATAAGAGGGTTAGGAGTCTTTGTTCAGGAGAATTATATTTCGAGAGCACTCGTCTTTGGGCTGCATTTTGTATTCTAATCTACTAAGAATTACTTATCAGAGGGAGTATATTCATCCGTAATTGCAAATAAAATGAGTTCCATATCTTAATTAAATATTTATTTTATTTATTATTAATTTAAACTAATTTATTAAATTTATTAATAGGATTTGAAATTGCGTTTTTTTAGTTTTAATTAGTGATTATTTAATTAATTCATTTCCGTTCACGTTTCCTTACGGCCTCATATACGGCTTAAGAACTTCGAATTTTGGATATATTATGTTATATCAGAGCTTAATTTCTAAAATTAGAAGTGTTGGAGCACTGTGAAAAGCAGTCAGGAAAATGAACAAAAATAAATGAATCAAATTTTAGATATTTTGAAACAGGAGTACATGAAAAACTAAGCAATGCCCTCGTCGGGATTTCAACTTGGACCTCTCGAATATGAGCCGAGTGTGCTACCGTTACGCCACAAAGGCATGCTGAAAGGCGGTAGAAAATACTTTATAAAACAACAAATACAATAATTGACAAAAGCAAAATCTGAAAGGGTTCAGATTTTTACGGTCACCAAAAACGGTTTGTTACTGTTTTTTTATGCTCTTTCTGAGCTCGCAGTCTACCAATTTGCTTTGCACTTACTCCTGCTAACCCACTCCATTTTGTCTTTTTAGCTTTATTATTAAGCATCATTTTCTTTGCACTTATGCCATGTACAATTCAACAACAAAATTGCACAAATTTCAACAGCAACATATGTTTAAATTTGTGCAGTGATCAATGTTGGCAAACATTTTTATATTGTTTCAGTGATTGCTCAGTTCATTATATCAATATTCAGTTTTCTTAGTAAGATGGCTTGATAGACCCTCTTTTTGTCTTTTTATTATTAACGTTTTGTGTCTTAAATTTATTAATTAAATATCATGTTCTTTAGACTTATCCCACGCACAGTTCAATACAACAGCAGAATCACAAAATATTTAAAAACTACATATCTTTAGAATTTCCTATGAACAATGTCGTGCACTGAAGATAAAAATATTTTATTCCGTACAGTGTTGCCAATACTCGCTTTGAAATCGTTGAGTTTGTTAATCAAAAATGCATGATAAGTGAAAGTTTTACAAAATATGAAATATGAAATTCGAAATTCAAAATTTGGGCTTCCAGCTGCACGTGTTCGACTGGAGAAATATTTTATTTAGAACTAGATCACCTTACGTCTTTTTTCACAGTGCGAGAAGCATACATTCATGCATACTTCATTATTTAATTTGTATGAAAATAATGCAGGATTATAATATTTGGCGGCAACAATTTGAAAAGTGATTCGCAGTTTATAGTAGACGACACAAAATCCAGTTTCGAGTCTAATGGCCCATTCAGACTATCACCCTTTTGGACTAATATTTAAAATCAGAAGTGAATAGTAAAGTGTAAAAAGATAAATAAAAAGTTTAAACATTATTAAATTAGTTATAAATAAGTAAAAAATATAATAAATGCTGAGCCTTGACTTCTTTGGGGCTCCTTGGAATTATAATGTCACTTCAAAGCTAAGAAATATCTCAATAAGTTTGCCCCTGAATTTAAGTCCTGAATATGCAGTACAATTTACTATTTTAGGGTATTAATGGAAGAAAATATTGTTTTCCCTGCACACTAAAGGAAAAAGTTAAAACGGTTAAAACGTCTACTTTCCTTGTCGATATAATTCTAGCTGTTAAGTAAAACACGTTGGTGAGAAAAGATTCGATTTTAAGGATAATTCATTGCCAAAATAAAATTTCAGAAATTAAAAATATTTTTCAGCTGAAATTATTTAGAAGAAGAACTGCAGCTCTCTTATTTGAGGTTCCAGCGTGCTCCGAGTAGAATTACGGTTTATCTCAAAAATTTAGAAGTACTGGGGCCCGGCACTTGTGGGCTCCGGCTCAGTTTAAGCTCTGGGTTATTTGAATATGACAAAGCACACGAGGACTGTCTCCCTAAAGGACAGGATGACTTCGTGGAGGACTATAATGAAAAGTTATCTTGTATTCACATTATACATAGGGAAAACCAACGATGCAGCTAGCTCATTTGCCTGGGATCGAACTCAGGTCAAATTCTCACCATTCAGCGATCTTAACCACTGGTGGGGGTTCGAAATTTGGAAGTTATGTCATGATCTGCTACAGTTCTAAAAGTTAGGTTGTTATTTGAATATGGCAAAGTACACGAAAGCTATCTTGCTAAGGAGGAGGGATTCTTTCGTGGAGGGCATTTTAAGGGAAAATAGCTCGTATTCACGTTAAACCAACATTCAGCTAACCTGTTGGTGTGAACTCGAACCCAGATCGAACAACCACTATTCAGTGGTCTAGCTCGACTACTGATTGATTAAAGTTTCAAAGTCGAAATCAATACACAGTAATCTCAAAATTTAGACCATTTGAAGAACCCATAAAACTGTAAAACCCCTTTTTAGCTGGAATCTGATTATTTACAGTTAAATTAAATGTTAAAAAAGCTTTAAATATATAGCAATGTTGGTTGCACTTCATGCGGAAAATGAAAAGAAAGTTATTATTTCTCTACAAGTTTGCTCATAAAAATAGATTCCTTTTTTATTATTTCAGGTATCAATAGCAATAGAAGTGGAAAACATACTATTTAATCATTTATTTTAAGTGGTTAATTTTGCGAGCTGAATTAGTTATTTTTGTTGCTTCTGTGTTTGAAATTTCTTTCGAATTTCCGTTTCCTGAACACATAGAGGAGCGAATTCGTTGTGAGAACGAATTAATTTCTCTGTTTTGAACTGAGTTCTGTTTAACTTTTTTAGTACTTCAAAATATAATTACTGCGAGATATTGTGATATTGTACGACTATCTCTGAGGAAATATTTCAGAATTTTGTTTTATTTCTTGTGAAAAGAATAAATTTCATTAACTTTTTAACGACTTTTAATTCAATCCATTACGAACCCGTACGCACGCAACAATATTATTTAATATATAGTGCGTAGAAGGGGAAAACATTTTTTCCTCATTTGTAGAAATTCCTACACATTTTAATTCTTAATGCTGTTAACATACTGAATGCTTTTAACAAAAGGAGAGTGTCCAGCCTTGTGTTAATATATATATATATATATATTTGTAAAGAAGAGGAAGGTTCTAAAAGCTATTGCTTAAAAGTACATTTGATAATTTGTAAAGAAGAGGAAGGTTCTAAAAGCTATTGCTTAAAAGTACATTTGATACTGTAGTTCCAGAGTAAAAGAGTCCAGAGTTCTTGACCACATAGGTTTCTCTTGTTCGTGTACTACTTTCTACTTTTATATATATATATATATATATATATATATATATTTGAATGCAACATAAATTATGTAGTTAATTTGAGATTAGAGAAACAGCTGCGTAGACACATTAGGTGACATAACAGAAAAGAAAAACTATCAGACGCGGCCATTGATTTCAACACATATACTCATGTCCATAAATTAAGGATAATGCAAAATCAGGCAAAGGAAGAGTTAGAAGAAAAACAAATTTGACGTATTTGTAAAGCTTATTTATTAAACAAAAGGTAAAGAGCAAAAAAAAGATGCTATATGTTTGATATTATTAAAAAAATTAGCGATTTTTTCTCCCTGGAGCAAATTACAAAAAAAAACCTTTTTACAAAAAACCAATATTACATGGTTGGTATGATTGTTAATACATTATATGTCTCCCAGACGATGCAATACAGTCCGTACAACGCCTAGGCATGTTGAGTATCAAATTATTGATCTGATCTTGGGGGATATTACACCATTCAAAAAACAATGCTCTCCGAAGTTCCGGTAGACATGTAGGAGGAGGTTGACGGTCTGCAACTCGTCGGCCAAGCATGTCCCATACGTGCTCTACTGAATTCAAGTCCGATAAGAATGCTGGCCAGTCCATACGGGTGATATCCTCCGATTGAAGGCAATCGCTTACGATGTTTGCACTGTGAGGACGGGCGTTGTCATCCATAAACACAAATTGTGCGCCCATGACGCTCCGAAACAAACATACATGTTGTTCCAGAATGACGTCCCGATAGATTTGGCTTGTCATGGTTCCAATTTGAACATGCAGGTCAGTTCTGGAACCCAGAATAATTCCACCCCAAACGAGCACTCCTGCACCACCGTAACGGTGTCGTTCAGTGATGTTTTCTTGGTGGTAACGGGTACCTGGAGCTCTCCATATGAAAGTCCGGCGAGAATCAGACTACAAGCCAAACCTGGACTCGTCGGAAAACATCACACAAACCCACTGTTGCGGTGTCCACAATGCATGCTCTCTACTCCAGGCTAACCACAGGCGACAGTGTGTTGCACTAAGTGGAACGCATCTGGCAGGTCTACGCGCATATAGACCAATCTGTCCTAAGCGTCTGTACACGGTCTGCCTTGAAACTGTCGTACCAGTGGCCGAAGAGAGCCGACGAAACAGGTTTGAGGCTGTGCTTTGCCTGTTTCTTTTGGCAGTAACTGCCAAATACCGGTCCTCATTCGGCGTTGTAACTCTGGGGCGACCTGTGCTGTAACATCTACTCACATTACCATCATCTTGGAATTGTTGCCAAAGCCTGGAGATGACACTCTGGGCAATTCCAAGTTCGTCTGATACTTCCAGTTGGGTACGCCCACATTCCAGACGGCCGATAATTCTACAACGTAAAAAATCATCCAAATGCGTCCTTTGTGTCATAACTATTCGGTTATTGCACTGAAATCCTTATAAAGCGCCTGCGAACAATTTTACTTCTTTGTCTGTATTCCTTATATATCACTCTCGTCATTGTGACGTACCATCGGTGTCATCTGGTTACTTCCTGAAATTTGCATATGATTTTTGAAGATGTGTGTAGTGGTTTTACAGGTGATATATTTATTTTAGTGTTCGATTTCAGCGTGACTCCGAATTATCCTTAATTTATGGACATGAGTGTAAATGTGCCATAGACATATTTGGATGTATCATAAATTAAATACATTTTAAATGCATTATCGAATAGTGTTAATTATAGTGCTAAATTGAATGTATTTTAAACTTTGCTATGAATTAAATTCGTACAGTAATTAAATAACATAAATTAAATTTTTCTAAATTTATTATAAGTAAAACATATACCAAAAATTTAATGTAACTAGTGTGTAATGTTCAATCTATAAATGTTATAGTGTCCTGAATTGTTTCTAGCGTGTACCTAATCTGTATGTTGTTAATTGTTGAACTAATTTAAATCCATTTTATGTATAACATAAATTAAACTTGAGTATATCAGAAATTCAATTTATTTTAAATTATACAATTCTTTTCATTTATTGTTTATAATTTTTTTTAATCTATCAGACCAAAACTGGCAAGGGTTAGCTGAGGGTTGCTTTCGAACATTACTTTCTAAAGGAAACGATCCCTTATTTTTGTTTTATGGAGAAAAATTGCATAAACTTGCATGCAACGAGATTGTTCGCGTTATTAGAATTTGCATCGAACTATTAACTCTTCAGCTATGAAATACGAGACTTTCGGACCGCCATAAATTCGGAATTAAAATTTCTTACGCACATCCAAAGCCTTCTCCAAGATTCGAACTCAAGTCCAATTATACGACATGTCATCTAAATGATAAATGCCTGTCGAGGAGGTGAAATAATGGTGCAGAATTAAAAAGCAAAATTTACCCTAAAAAGTGTATAGTTTCAAACATCGTGAATTTCGCCGCTGAAATAAAAGCATATTAAATGTATAATATTAATAGCTTAAACTTTATCGCCAAAACGAGCGATAAATTAAGTCTTTCTCTTATTTGGCAACCCTAAAGATCTCAGCAACGCACATTTCCCAGCTGTGATATATGGAAATATGAAGTAGTGTTTGATAGGGTGTTCAAGTGTTAAACTTTACCAGAGGAGATCTTTCCCCGAGGTATTAAGGGAGTGTGTTATTCACGGATGAAAATCGTTAATAATCATATTGGGCAGAATTGAAATGGAAATACTTTGAATGAATTATACCTATTAGCACAGCCAGGCTAATAATATTCTTTAGAAATCTGTCTACCTACCGAACACGAGTTTCAAGTACTTACCCCCCCCCCCACGATCGCTTAAAGACAGCCTTATGACCATGTATTAATTTCGGACATATACCACCTGTCACTGAATGGATTAAAATTATTATAAATGGTTAAATATTTCAGCAGCTTGATGATTGAATTATTTCAAAACAGTCTGAAGCATGCATTATCCTTGTTGTAAAGGTGATCGATATAGCGTTGCTACGGATATCGCGCGGACGCTAAAATCCGGCACAAATGCATTACTTATTACATCATTGATATAACATGCAACATTAAGTTATTTGGTATAAATTTTTTTAACAATTGCGTTATAAATAACTGATGTCTAATATTTAGTTTTAATGAAGCGGATGTTAGAACCATGAAATTTTTAATAACATAATTCTCCAACCAAACATGGGCACTTGGAAATCCGAATTTTGAATTTTGAATTTGATTTATTATCTATTTCAAATTTTGTAATACTTTAATGATTTTTTGATTAACAAACTGAACGATTTCAAAGCGAGGAAGGGCAACACTGTACGGGAAAAAATATTTGCATATCCAGCGCGCGAAACTGTGTATCGGAAATTCTAAATCTAGGTTGTTTTTAAATATTTTGTAATATTACTGTTGAACTGAATTTTATGTGGTTTAAGAGCGAAGACTAGGATATTTAACAAATAAAGGTAGCACACAAGACGTTAAAAAATGCTTTTTTGGGCGTAATATAAAATCTGAAAGCTTTCACTTTTTATCTTGTAACTTCAAGTGCATATAAATGTTTGAGTCGCTGTTATCGCTGTTATAATTATTTATTGCTGTTGGCTTCGAAGTTAAAGACTGAATTCACCTGGCAATTCATAAGGTGTTTGGATTTAGATCTAACACCGAAATTTCTGTGACCGTGTCAAATTTTCTTCAGCACATACAAATGGCTGCTTGTTTGTGTCAGGATCATATATAAAGCATTAAATTTCCTCACTAGTTAAAATTAGTTTGAAAACCAATCAAGATTGTTATCTACCATTTAGATGAAATCATTTTTCCAGCTTTCGAACCCATGACAGCCGTTGTTCAGTGGATCGAAGCGAATGGTTAACTGCATCGAAAATTCTGAAGATGATTTAAGGATCGCAAGTTACAAAAGTTAGTCCTAAAATTCTATAGCTGCATTGTGTATATACAATATCTAAGTAATCTGAGAACAATCTGCGGATTTTTTTCTTCCTCTTCAACCAGTCCCCTTTTTTTTAGTAATTTTCTTTTTATAGTTTACAAACCTCCCCCTCCTTAAAATTAATTCCAACCCTCCTTCGCCCTAGCTTGGTGTAAACTTGAGCAAACATTCAATGCTGCTCGCACGGTTGCCCCAAGGAATTAATACGCAGCGGAGCGATCTGCAGCAACCAGGTTGAGATGTCATGGAGAATGACAAAAAAAAAGTAGCTTCACGTGGCACGACGAGATTAAAGACAAAGGAAGAACGAGAGCTAGCGAAATTCGGAGGCAAAAAAAAAAGTGCGGGATTTGGTTAATGAAGAAATAATTAAAGTTTTGTCATTGGAGCTCTCACCTGAGTGGAGATGATTTTGGACAGGCGCTCGGCCTGGCTCATTAATTCCAGTAATTGGTGTATCACCTGTTGAGTTCTCCCTCATTAGGATTAAGATTCAGGAGCTGAAAGAGGGGTCTTCTTCAAAATGACTGGACTCGAACGATAGAATGAAGCAATAAGAATAGACAGTTTGTGAAACTCAGTCAGCTCCCAGCTGATCGGGCGCAGATAAATCAGATTGCAGATTCACAAAAAACAAAATTTTTGTTAATTACGTAAGGATAAAAAAACCAGTAGGGTAAAACAAAACTGTCTACGGAAAATAGGAGGCAATGATGTCATAATGCTTGTTGTTTTTGAAGGAAAACATGTTACATGTTTATGTGTCACCTTCTATGTAGATTCCGTATTTGGTATTTTTCTGAAAACAAGAAATCTGATAATAAAAAACAAAAATTTTTAACCTGAAATTTACTATACTGTTTAAAACTAATTTTTATTTCTCTATATGAAAATTTACACTCAGAAACATAACTCACTTTAATTAAAAGAAATTGTCTATCATGCTTTAATTAAAAAGATCTTTTAGTGTTGGGCATAATAGCATGTAACTGGAACATATGTACACTGCTCAAAAAAGGGCGGAGCAGTTCTATATCTACTGGGCCGATTGGCGAAATTCAACTTGCGTTTTTCCTGCTTCGAGAGCATGACTTACGATATGTATTTGATTTACACGTAAGATTATTCTAATATAGGTATATTTTGACACAAAATCGGACTTTTTCTGAAATGACATGCCAATATTTTCCCATACTTCGATTCTACTACTCAAATTATGCCTAAATATTAAATATTGTGAAAATTGGTGAGAAATTTACGGAAAAATTTAAAACTTTATCCTACCGCATTTTTTCCAGTTTGCGCCAAGAATAATACACTTGGCGAACTTCTTAATTTATAGCAACCTATTTTCCTTTCTTTTTTATCATTGCGCACGAGCAGAAAAAAAGTCACATTCTTCCTACTTTCAAATAACTTTAACAAAGTGCCTAAACCATATTTGATGATTATCGCTTTAAAAAAATATGCCAAATTTCAAAACATGCCAATATATAAATTCAAGTATATCTCCGGAAATTTTGAATAAAATCTCTAATTTTTTATTGGTACGCTTAGAAATACACCTACTTTAAGACGATGGTAAAAATTTTATAGATTATAATACAAAATGTTTTTCGAAAATTTATAAAAATTATTCTAAAATACGAATTTTAAAAATAAATTATAAACAAATGGGCTAATTTTATTTGGAATGAACCCAAATTTCTAAATGTGAAAGGAGGAAACAAATAAGTTTAATAAAAAAGAAAGAGATTAATAAATATATACCAAAATTCCATTAACATCGAGGAGCTAAAATTTTGAGAGCTGATGTTTTAAAAACTACTCTTGCCACTTTTACAAAACTTGGCAGTTAGGCATAATTTGATTCGTAGAATCGAAATATGGAAAAAAATGGCATGTCATTTCAGATAAAGTCCGATTTTGTGTCAAAATACCTGCATTAGAACAATGTTATAAGTAAATCAAATACATATCCTGATTCTTTCGAGTTGAATTCAAGTTGAATTTCGTCAATCTGCCTAGTAGAACGGGATATACAGAACTGCCCTTTTTTTTGCGCAGTGTACATTGTGCCACAGAAAACAAAAACTTCTCATCAACTTTTTTACGGGAGTCTGAACTCAGTGATTATTGGTTTTAGTTTCTGTTATAAATGTAGTTCCAATTTTAGTGTAATATTCTAATATGCAATAGTAATATACCGTTTGTAGCTTAGATTCTTTATTTCTCATGATGCTTATTCTTCCATCATAAACAGCTTGTTTCTTTTGTTTGGATTACTGATTTAGTTTGCATAGCCCACTAAATTAATTCTAAAGATTAAACTGCTTGAAAACAAGGAGTTAAAAGTATTCTTCTGTTATTAAGTGTGATTAATAGTGTTCTTTTGTTATAAAGCTATTCTCATTTGTTAATAGTTCTGTTCATTATAATGCGAGTTATTTATCTTTCCTGTATTTTTTTAAACGATCTCGCATGAAATATGATTTTGAGTTACTGTGGACGTCGTTGTCGATATTGGCACATTAGTTCGAATGTTGAGCGCAGCTTGTATTTTGTTTAAAAAAATTCTATGAATGGGGATATTCGGTTTAAAATAAAATAAAATAAAATCTGAAAGCTTTTAGATTACATTACGCCCAAAGGGTTTAACGTTTTGTATGTTACCTTTGTTTATTAAGTATCATGTTCTTCGCACTTAAATCATAAAATTCAATTCAACAGCAAAATCGCAAAATAATTTTAAATTGAGCATATCTTTAGAATTTCCGACACGCAGTCTCGCGCGCTGGAGATAAAAATGCCCATTTTTCCGCACAGTGTCGCTATTCCTCGCTTTGAAATCGTTGAGTTTGTTGATCAAAAATTCTTTAATGTTTGACAAAACATGAAATAGATAATAAAACAAATTCCAAATTAGGGCTTATTAGGTGGAGGATTTGATGGCTCTAGGTTACAGCCGTTTTTATCACTATGCGAGAAACATACATACATTTATGCAGATCCTTCATTATTTGATTTCTTTAAATATAATACAGGGCGATAACATTTGGTGGCAACAGTTTGAAAAGTGAATCGGCGCAAGATGCCAAAGCTAAATTAATAGCTTTTCTGGGCTAATGCCTTTTGGGCTAAAAATCAATTTTTGTTGCACTTCATTTAAATGCATTTCCTCGAATCGTTTTAAATTAACTGCTCCTTGAAGGCAAGTTGAAAATGACATAAAAAATTACGATTTTTTTAAATTAAATATTAAGCTACTTTTTAAGCTACAAACGCCAGAACATCCCAGCTGAAGAGATGGTTGGATGAATAATGGAAAAAAACATTAAATGAATGAATTTGTATTTTTCTACTTAAATTTGCAGTTAATAAACAAATTACAGTATACAATATTGTAGCAATACAAAAATAAGTATGTTATTGATATATTACACAGGCTGTACAATTTTTAGTCGATTCAAAGGAAGGTGGAGTCCCTGCAGATCCCATTTGCTCCTTTCCGTGGGCGATAATTGTGTCCTTTATAATATTTCTGTAAAAAAAACTTTGTTGTAGGTGCTTCTATTGCTAATAAACCTTAAGAAATAGAAATTCTGTTAATTATTCATAAGTAGGAAAGAAAACTCTTCCCCATCACTATGAATCTGTCATGCGTGAATTCATCCAAACAGATTTCATTGTACAGGGTGTTTATAAAGTCCCGCACCGATTTTGATGTTTAATAACTCATAAAATAATGAAGATATAAACAAACTTATGGCATTTATAGATGGACTAACTTATATATTTTCCTTTTCAGATTTGAATATCTTTACTTTGTGAATATCGTCTGCGCGTGTGGTTAATTTCAGATAATTTCATTTTCCAGTCTAAATATCTGTACTTTTCTTTAATACTCTCCGACGAAACATCCTTTCATCTTTCTGGCATTGTTAATCGCCATAATGTGAGTATATGGAAATCTGAAAACCCCCATGAATACCATGAGGCAGAAAGGGTTCCCCAAAGGTTAATATGTAGTGTGGACTAATGCACGACCACATTGGGCCTTTCTTTTTTACAGAAAAGACGGTCTCATCAGTCGTATACTTAGACATGTTGGAAAACTTCGTATTTCCACAACTAGAAGAGCTTCAGCCACATGTCTTTTTGCAGCAATATGGTGCACCACCTCATTGGGGTACCATCGTCCGCAGTTCTTTCAATGACCATTTTATAGAAAGATGCATCGGGCGAGGAGACCCAATTCCTTGGCCACCCAGGTCACCTGATATAACGCCGCTGGACATTTTCCTTTGGGGACTTGTAAAGGACAACGTTTACAGGAGAAGAGTGTCGAACATGGATGACCTAAAAGCCAGAATTACAACCGCAATAGCCTCTGTGGATGCCGACATGCTTGGCGTGAAATTGAATATCGACTTGATATTCTCCGTGCGACGAAGGGGGCACACGTGGAAGTTCATTGACAAGGGTCATGAAACGTTTTGAGTCTATCTAACCATTTATGTTATTAATTTTAATCCATCTTTATTATTTTATGAGTTATTAAACATCAAAATGGGTCCGGGACTTTATAAACACCCTGTACAATGAGTGGCAATAGAAATAGTTTTAATGGCAGTGCAATCAATGTATTCTAAAAAAAATAACTATATACCAGTAGGCACCCGTAAAATGTTTACTGCATTGATGATATTTAAAATTTATTGTTAGTGATGATTTTTTTAAAAATGCAACAGAATATATAATAGGTTTGGTTTATGTGATTACGGCAAAGCTTCGAAGCCTATCAGCCTAAAGGGAGGAGGGATAGCATTCGTGGAGAACTTTTTAAGGAAAACTGGCTCGCATACACGTTACACATGGAGAAAGCTGCGAAAGCGCCCATGCAGCCAACCTGTTCACGGGAATCGCAACTCGGACCGAACTACCAGTGTTCAGTGACTTTACTGCTCGGCCGCTGGTGGGGCAAAATGTATAATATATGAAATTATTAATATTTTTATTTCCTTGTACGAAGTAAAGGAAGTATTGTAACCATGAAAAATTTCCAGTAACATAATTCAACAGAAATATTCCCGAATCCGTTTTGACTTTTTTTTTCTTCCCTTGACGTACGTACGCACGGACAAAAAAAAGGTATTTTTTAAACTGATTGTAAAATGGATTTAAAATGGATTTTTTTTCGTGACGTCTGAATGAATATACGTACGAATGAATATACGTGTATCTCGCATAACTGAAAAACGATTAGCCGTAGAACGTTGAAATTTCGTAGGACTGCCGTAATATCCAGTTGTGCCCCTTCGTTTTTTTATTGTAATCGGGGTTACCAAAAGTGTATGTTACAAATTTAATTGAAACATCACATGTTAAAGACAAAATTTCAAGTGTCGGAAATTTCAGCATAGGTTTTGTTCTAACTGTAAACTTAGCAATTAGTAGTCAAATCGATTGTTTATGACAGTTAATATGCCATTACTTATTTATTATGTGCTTCGCCATAAGGCACTTTACGCAAAGGAGAGATGCTCCGTGAAGGACTTTTTAAAGGAAACGGGCTCGCAATCACGTTATGGGGAAAATCACGAAAACGCCAATTAAGCCAAACCCATTATCTCCGGGACTCGAATACTAGACCGAACTAGTAATATTTAGTGTCTTTTACTGCTCGGCCGATGTGGGCTAATAGGCTATTTGACGAGAAATTGCGTGCCAAAATGGGCAATAATAAACCATATCAATTTAAAGTTACGAGTTCAATTTTAAGACAGCACGTTAATGGTAAAATTTGAATCAAATAAAAATTCTATTTATATCAAAAATGGGCAGAACTTAACAAAGGTCATTATTTAGTTTATTTAGTCACTGTTAGTTTAAAAAGACAGCCAACAAAGTTTCAATTTAGACGCTTAATTAAAAGATCTTGTACTGATGGTATAATTCCGAATAGCTTCAACTTCAGTTTTAATTCGGAATGTAACGTAAAGTCAAACAGAAAATTAATGAGCAAATTAATTATTATCAATTGAAACATAGACTAAAGAATAATTTCAATTTAGAACACTATCTTCCATTTGATGGCCACACTCAGAAGGTAAAATGCCAAATATTATAAATTGCAGGTTTTAGTGCAAATGCTCTGAAAGCCAAAGAAGCAATTAATAATCTCTTAGCTAGTAATTATCAGCTGAAATGAATATTCAGGTTAAATTTCAAAATAAATATATTTTAGCTTATTCCACACTCCGATTGATTTACGTTTCCGACGTTTCTAGTTTCCTTTTTACGAATTTAGAAGACGTCTTACTTGAATTCCTTAGGCACAAGATTGCAAAATAAACTATTCAATATTTGCTTGCAAGCAAATCCCTTCCAAATGAATTTTTCCAGATAAATATGTGATCAGCGGCAGAGAGAGCTTTCAATTTACACAGTTTCGACGGCTAGAATGCGAAACCTGGAAGCAGACCTTTGCACGCTATCTCTAATTCAAATGACTCAGTGAAGAAAGTCAAACAACTGGAATTCATTTGCTATTTAGCAATTTTCTCCGATGCATAATTTAGAGATAAAATTAATGGAAATGAATGGCTTATGCATTGAGGGTGTTTAACATGCCATTGGAGAGTGTTTTGAATATTCGAGAAAAGAAAGCTACTCTTTACAAACTAGAACATTTCAAAGACGTAAAGGACTAGAGACTGAATATCTTCGTGAGATTTCTAAACTGGCATTTCAAGAAACAAAGTAAAGTGTTATAGCTCTGAATTTGTGTGTCTCATCTTTATGCTTTTTAACTAATTTTGTTTAAAAACGTATTTTAATAAATCTGACAAATATAATTTTATCATTTGAACTTGCTTTTCTTGAAATATCATCCTCTAACGAACAATATTTTCTTTGTAGTTCATCGTTTTCGTTGATCCAGTGAACGTCGGTTGTCATGAATTCGAAAATTGACTCAAGAATAACAAGTTTTGCTGCAAAGCTGAAATTAATTTCTGGTTTGTTGAAACTACGCTGGTGTCCAAATATTAAGCATAATTCGTAAAATGTGCAACAGCGTGGGTAAATTGTAATTAAATTGTTCAAAAGTACTTGTGAAGAATCATTGTTTGAAGGTGAAGCATTACCATGTGCGCACGTCAGAAAGAGTATAAAACCGTTTCACATGCCATACGGAGATCAGACAGGTTATGAGCAACTGCTGTGCTGAGGAGCGTGTTAAACGATTAAAAAGTTCGAAGGATGGCACAAAGACGTCAAAAAGATATGTTTTTGAAAGAAAGAATTATTAGAATGCTGGAATGTGGACGATCTCAAACCGAATTGTCTGAAATTCTAAATGTGCCTCAGTATGTGATCTCAACACTGTGGTAGAGGTTTCATAGTACGGGAGATAATACCTGACGACCAGTACAAGGTCGACCCAGAGTAACAGCTATTGGTCAAGACTGATACTTGGCAATAACTGCGTGATGTCAGAAGGACAGTTGGGTCAGAGAACTCGGTTCAGCGATCACAGCCGCCACATGAGTATGAGTTTCGAGGTAAATCGTTTATAGGAGACTCCATCATGTTGGTCTGTATGCCAAATGAGCAGCCGTTTGTATTTCTCTCATGACTGCGCATAAATGGACTCGTCTAAAACGGACTTTAAAGCATCAACACTGGAGTTTGCAAGAGTGGGCCAATCTAATATTCGGTGTTGAGTGCTGGTTTAGTCTCAACACTGATTCTCACCGGATCATGACATGGAGAGTACTTGGTGCCCGTTTTCACCCAAGAATCATCATGGAAACACATCATTTTCCTTCAAAGGGAGTCATGGTGTATGCCGACATGGAGCTGGATAGCCACACAGACATAGACGTTTGTTACAGTGGGTCTGTTACTGCTAAAAGGTACAAAGACAATCTGTTTGAAACTTGCGATCGCCTGTTTCGAGGTGCTGTCGGTCCTGGTTTCATATTCATGGATAATAACGCGCCTTGTCACCGTGAGATCCTAGTCGACAACTTCCTTGAAAGGGAAAATAACCAGCTCATGCAATAGCTAGCTCAGTCACCTAATATTAATCCTATTAAGCATGTGCGGAATATGGTCGGGAGACAAATTGCAATCCTTTCGCAACCACCAAACTCCGTTTCAGAACTGAAAAGAGTTCTCCTTAATGCTCGGAACTGTTTAAGGCCACAACTCATGCACACTCTCATAGCACATATGGGCAATAACTGTGCAGCATACGTGGCTACTGAGGGGACCAAACACCTTATTAAACTGCCAGATAACCTTTTTATTTAATTGTTTTCACTAAACTGTTACTTTGCAGTGTTTTCTTTGAAACTGTTTCCTTAGATTAGAAAGTGATTAATATCATTCTTTTGCATCGTTTTCTTGTGGAATAACCGTACCACACTCGCAGATCACGTTTTCTACCATTTTGAGTTAGATTTGCTTAAATATTCACATAAATATCAATTACACTTAACTTTTGAACACCAGCGTAATTTTGACTAGAACTGAGACTTGGTGCTTCTGTTATGATTCAGAGATAAATTTGCTGGAGGAGATTCCGAGACAAATTTGTGGTGGAGAAGATTCAACCACGGATACGAAAACTTCGGTTTCAGAAATCTCGAGTCAGGACCATATTAGTGAGCTTTTCCGCTCGGAAAAGGTAATTGACAAGACATTTATTTTTCAGAGATACTCGGTGAACTTCATATTTTATAAAGACAAAGTACGCAAGAAGGTAGAAACTTCCTGACCTGAACTATCTAAAGGCCTTAACACGGGGGATGCTAAACCTCTTAAGGCGATCCGCTCCCGTGGTTAACCCCGGGCAACAATGAACAAGCTCAGGTTTATTAGCGGAAGACTGGTTGACTAAGTAACAGCTGGTCATCGAAAAAACAAGGATAGCGCTTGACAACGTCAGTCCTCCTGAACTGACCAACGGAAGAGAACACCCGAGGGCAACCTTCATATTATCTACTATGTAGCAATCACACATTCCGAGAACAGTCTTCACAGTACTATCACGGTTCCTGTTGCGCCTGAACGGACCATCGAATTGTCGATCGTTCTAGTCATTGTGAAGACTGATTGTGTACCCCAAGAGCCGATTCTATATCAATGCAAGTCACAGACAGAACGTCTGGGGTTGCCCCTCAGCCGACCCCCAGTTTTTTTTTTTTTAATGTAAAGATACAATCGATAGATTTCTGAAGAGAATTCAACTTGTTAAGTTTGAAAAACGACAACGCGTTGCCATACAATTCCATTCCTGCCATTTGTTTTTCAGCAATGAAATAGACCAAACTACTCAACCAGTCCTCTTATTTACCATATCTGGTGCCTTTAGATCAATTTCCATTCCCTAACGTATAATTTAAAACGTGATTACAATTGTAGAATTGAAGTGATCAGACTTAAACAATATTTCCAACAGTTGACTTACACGAATTAATTTAGCAGATGTTTGAAGATGCCATAGACTTATAAGCAAGTTGGAGTTAAAAAATAAAAGCACTGTTTTGTTCAATTTTTCATTCTGCACGAACTTAATACTAAAATTTTTTACATACACTGTACGTTTCATAAAGAGCTTCTTTTTATAAAAAAAGAGTGTGAGCAATAATTAATGCTGCATTTATATCAGAAATATTATTTATTTTATTAAATAAAAAATGCAGAATTTATGGAATTCCTTAAAAAAAATTGCTAATCAGTGCTTGACTTGGCAGATATAGATGACTGATGGACTCGTCTAAAATAAATGGACTCGTCTAAAACGGACTTTAAAGCATCAACACTGGAGTTTGCAAGAGTGGGCCAATCTAATATTCGGTGTTGAGTGCTGGTTTAGTCTCAACACTGATTCTCACCGGATCATGACATGGAGAGTACTTGGTGCCCGTTTTCACCCAAGAATCATCATGGAAACACATCATTTTCCTTCAAAGGGAGTCATGGTGTATGCCGACATGGAGCTGGATAGCCACACAGACATAGACGTTTGTTACAGTGGGTCTGTTACTGCTAAAAGGTACAAAGACAATCTGTTTGAAACTTGCGATCGCCTGTTTCGAGGTGCTGTCGGTCCTGGTTTCATATTCATGGATAATAACGCGCCTTGTCACTGTGAGATCCTAGTCGACAACTTCCTTGAAAGGGAAAATAACCAGCTCATGCAATAGCTAGCTCAGTCAAAATCAGCTACATAAAATTTAACCAAATGAGTAATTGCAACCAACACACGCGTGTAATAAATTCAAACAGCTGTTTTTTAATTAAAAGTAACAAAATTTCCGAAAATTTAATCACCGAAACGATTACTCGAAAGAAACATAATTACTCTTCTTCCTTGTACGAAGTGAAGGAAGCACTGCAATCACGAAAACTTTCTCGTATCACTTATTTTAACAAAAATATCCATTTTGATTGCTCTCAGATCCATTTGAATGGTGTTTTTTAGTGATATCTGTACGTACGGACAGAATAAATTACTCGACTTTTTTTTAAACGGATTGTAAAATTGGATTTAAAATATATTCAGAGGAGATTTTTTTCGTGACGTGTGTACGTACGCACATATGTATCTCGCATAACTCGAAAACGAGTACGTGTATAATGTTGAAATTTTGTATACGGGATTGCTATAACATGCAGTTGTGCACCTCCCTTTTTCGTTGCATTCTGCTGCACCAAACGTATATAAATATATAAATGTATATATTGCCATTCTGTTACCGGCTCAGTAAGTCTATTTTTTTTATTGTTATATGTTGGTAAACTACGCATTTTTCTGCTTTAAAAAGTGATTGACATGTGTTGCTTTTATATTCCGGTTCAGGTTTCTATGCCTTTAGTTAATTTGCGTGCAGCAATAGTAGAATTTTTAACGATTTAAAAGTTTAAGTGGTGCTAAGCCCGACGAAGCCGCCATTTGTTTACATTTGAAACTCTTAGTAGAATAGTGAGTTAAGTCAGTTGGTGCACCAACTTCAGTATCTTTTTGCTTAGAGCGACCAAGTTTTCGCCGAAGTTCACTTTCAATTTTATGGACCGAAAATTTTATCTCTCTGCCCACCAGCGGAATTGCTTGCTTTTCCTTAGAAACTCTAATTTTAATTCCAAAAATTGTTTTTTTTTAATTCTTTTTTAACTGTATTTGATGTTTTAGGCATTTCTGTAGTTTACAGTTTTTAATGAAGATGAAAGAGTTTCTACGCATTTTTGCCGACCGGCGAAGTGAGAACTGAATTGATTGAATTAAAAATATATCTCTAACGAAAGTCAAGGAAATACGTATAAATGAAATACAGGAAAAATTGTGTATAATTTAATAAGCCTGCAAGGAAGTCATGTGGTATACACATCAGATTTTTATCTTTATTATTAAGACAATGTTTCCTTCGCACTTAGGCCATATACAGTTCAGCAATAAAATCACAACATTTTTATAAGTGTACGACAGTGTATATTCAGAATTCCCGATGCAGTATTATGTATTGTTATTGTATTTTCATACTTTTTTGTCTTTTCGAAGTTTATCATATCAGTATTCAGTTTTCTTAGTAAGATGGATAACAAAAAAAAATTTGTATTTTTAGTATTAACTTTGTGTTAACTTATAAATATCAATATTTACTAAATATAAAGCCACATAAAATTCAGCTCAACATCAACATTACAAACTATTTAAAATTAACATATCTTTAGAATTCTTGACAGATTGTTGGAGATTGCCATACATATTTTTATAACCACTGTGTTATTTCTTTAAAATGTAGCAGTTCTCGCCCCAGACGTCTAAAATAGTTATCATTAAAATGGCTAATGATTTTAATAAATCCAACTATTGCAATTTCATAAAAATGTAGAATATTTCTAATTAAACATCTCTAGATTTTAATACATGTTTATATCCATCTTATTAAAAAGCAGGAAAGCTTTTTTAAAAACCGTGTTTATTCCTTTTAAATCACTTAATTTATTTTTCAATAAGCTTCCAGATTATTGATCTTTAGATTTGAGAGCATCTTAGGTTCACTGAACACTGAATGCAACATGCTGACGCGTGGAAGATAAAAATACCTGATTTCCGGCAGTGACAACACATTGCTTTCGTAAAGCCCAGTGTGTTAACTGAAACTGAAACATAAATAACTTACATTTTTGCGAATGGCAACAGACTTGCCTACTGGTCCTAGCTCGCTTCCAGATCGCTGAGTTTATTAACAAAAAAATTCATCATAGTTTTAAAAATATGAAATAAAAAGTAATAAAACAAATTCGAAATTCAAAATTTGGGCTTCTAGGTGCACAAGTTCGGATGGAGATCAGATTTTGATGGCTCTAGTTACTGCAGTTTGTTAACAATGCGAGGAACATATATACATATATGCAGTTCCTTCATTATTTAATTTATTTAAATACACAACAGGGTGATAATATTTGGTAGCAAAATTTGAAATGGGATCTTTCGCTTATAATGAACCAACGCAAAATTCCATTTCGAGATTATTATCCCCCTTTGGCTAAAAAATAGTGGTTATTTAACATTTTAATGGATAATTCCTTTGCCCTAAATAATCTATCAGCCATTTTTCCTTATTTAGCAACAGCAAATTATATAATTTAACATGGTTCCTTTGTCAAACTCTCACAATGAAAACACCTTTGGATTAAGGCATTTTTTGTTCATTTTGTCTACCTTTGTTACACGCACACGTTGGCTGTTACTTTATTATTGTAAGATTACCAGATAACAGGTACTCCAGTTTTACTCAATTTAAACAATTGTGTATATCTTCATATTAATCTTCAGTTATATGTATATGTTTAACCGGTAAGATAGTTCTTTTTAGCAAAGATACATATAAGTTGGGTTACAGATGCAGTATGGAATACATAGAAACAAATTCTAAGGACAAATTTTCATTTTGGTAGTATCTGGCATTTTATCATGAACTTGACGATATTCTGAAAGGTTCCAGAAGAAACATATTTTCGAAGTTTCGGAGAGATTTTTCTGGAAGGTTCTAGGCGTGTATTCTCTTTTCCCCTAGAGTAATTGTGTAAATAGAATATTGTGAATCATTTATATGAAGAATTATTGTTTGGTTTACACTAGTGAGTTGTTCAGTCAGAGCTTACTGCTTCAGACTTGCGTTTCTTGTGAATTTGGCGAACTGCAGAGTACTTTCATGTTAAGGACATTTTAGCGTTTTCTGTAGATATCCTTGAGCTATTTATAGCCATTTAGCTTCTCTTTACGATCATCATTCCCTTCAAATTGAAATTAAGTTACAAATTTTCTTGTAACTTAAGTTACAAGTTACATGTAACTTAAGTTAAAGTTACAGATTACAAATTTTCTTACAAGTTACAAGTTTTCTTGTAACTTAATTTCTAATTAATTAAGTAAGTATTCTTTAAGCTATGAATGTTACTTCAGAATTTTTGCAAAATGTTCAAAGATATTACTAAAATGTCGGAAAAAACTGTAGAAAATTTTAACTTCAGTAAACAGAATTTATTATCTACTATCTTTAGTTGTGCTTATATTTATATATATTATTTATTCATTTCTAAAATGGAATTTAAATTTCTCAAAAGGCAATAAAGTAAAGATAAAAATAACAGCTTCCTCAAACTTCTCTACCATTGGGGTGATATACCCATACCCTTCGGGGAAATCTAATATTTCCAAAAGCCTCTTCAGCAGCGTCTTCTTATGACAGAACATAAGCTGGAGAGAATCAAATCTCCTTATTAAACCTGACGCGTTAGGTACTCGATGCAGCAAGCGAAAAATCACGTTCTCCCCAGGCCTTCCTTACCTTCTTCAACAAACGCATTTAGTTGAAAAAGCGAGAAACGGCTTTTTGCCTTACAGCTAGCTAGATAGATAGATATTTAAGAAACTAAATTAACAGCTTATATTCTCCATTCCGATTGGATATCCTCTTTCAGTGGTAGCAATGTCTATCTGCTTCGAAATAACATTAAGATGGCTTAAAAGCATTCGCGTCGATTTCTTCGCTTTGAGAATTTTTCATTTGAAGAATGAATGGAACGAAGAAGGAAGAGTTTTTACTTTTGCACACGGGAGAGGGATGTTCGTTTGCGGAGATCGATTCCCGTTCCGTGCCGGCTGCTAATTGAAAAATCTGGACAGGGAATGGAAAATACGGGAAAAG
>KK121526.1:496863-528594 GCA_000611955.2 Stegodyphus mimosarum
AAACTGAATAAAGAACAGGACTTGAAGTGGAGTGTGAACGGGGAGCATCTTCATATTGAAATCGCGAATTACGCCCGAGTCTCATTTTGAGATTTATCTAATATTTATTCAATGTGTCCCCATTCATAAGTCTTTTATATTTAATATATTCATATATTATGCAAAAATCTTTTATATTTACACAAATTGCAGATTGACATTTTTATATTAGCAGCTTTCTCAAAAGTAATTTCTTTTTCCAGCAATGCATGAAACATTGTTTCTAGAAGACTTTAAAATTCTTATCATTAACAAAGTTTTGCAAACTTATAAGGAATTTCTCCCGCTTTCAGAGCATGCCTTCGTGGTGTAACAGTCAGCACACTTTGCGCGTATTCGAGAGGTCCGAGGTTCGAGTCCCGGCGAGGGAATTTCTCATTTTTCATGTCTCCTGCTTAAAATAACGTAATGTCTCCACTGTGGCCTCCGAACTAAAAATGGTGGCGGAGGATGATTCTCCACGACTACGGTTTTTCGATTGGGTCCCCTAATCCCCAGTCGCCCTTTAAAAGGGGGAGTCTATAAGCATTTTTCGTCTTCTTAGCATGCCATTTTAATGTCTCCTGCTTCGAAATAACCTAATGTCTCTACAAACTTACCAACCAATAATTGTCCGCATTTATAACTATGACATCCGAACTTGCTTACCTTGGAATATCGGCCCCTTCTCAGGCGTACAGAGAAGCCTTCACTCGGGCTTCAAATCCAGATAAGAAAAACGAGAAACTAAGGCGATTATCAACAGGCACGTACAACACTGCCGATCACAGTCGATTTAATAATGAATTATCCAGATAGCAAACACACGCCACTAAAGACTTCTAAGTTCTCTCTTCATGAAGTAAGCTGAACCTTTCTTAGATACTCCTTCTAACTCATTTGCATACAACGCGATACTAAAAACTAATTCTGGTAGGGAATAGTAGACGGGAAATAAGAATAAACAGTAAAGCATGTTTAAATTTAAAACTTAGTAACCTCTACAAGTTAATTGTGTACTTTGATCCTGTGAACATTTGCTGTCCTGAATTTGAAAGTTGAGTAAATATAATCAATAAAAGTTTTCTGTAAAGCGGGAATGAGTCTTGATTTCATCACACAAATCGTGACTGCAAGTGAAACTTGGTGCTGTTTTTGAAGTTCTAAAACACAATGGTAATCATCTACTTGGCGTGGAGAAGTTTTACATCTGTCACGAAAACTGCAGCTCCGAAAATCTGTAGTAAAGATTGTGCTGTTGACCTTTTTGAATTGAAACTGATAATTCGCAAGGAACGTTTTCGTACGGAACAGATGGAAAACCTCACTATTTTATAAAGAACAACTTTTTGAGGAGAATTCAACTGACTTAGTCCTGAAATTGAAAAATCTCGAAAGAATTACTTGTTTCTACGACAATGTGACATCACGCAAGTCAATTCTCCCCACTTTCTGTTCTGTTCCACTTTCTATTAAAAAAAGTGTCGTAGTTCTTAATTATGACCTTCATTTACTAGATTTGACACATGCTGTATTTTTTCGTTTCCCTAAAATGAAGTCTCATCGTATAGTACATTATTTAAATACCACTGAAAAAAATTCACAACCAAGGACTTAGCAGTATTTTCAAAACATATGGGATTTCTAGCAGGTGGAACAATGAGCCAAACATAGTACAAACTTACAAGTATTGTACAGTGAAATATAAGAAATAAGAATGTTGTCTTCTGCAACTTTAGATTTTATACGTACTTATTCCTAAAACTTTGAACACGCAAGTTTATGTTTCATCTTCCGTTTACATTTCCTTGTAATCTATAATGGGGAAAGGGCCCACTGTGATGATTTATAATCGGCAAGAGAAACTGAAAGATGTTATTGCCAACAGAATTATCTAAAAAATTTAAATCGCCAAAGGGAAGGTTATAAAATTACACATCTGTTACATATTATAGCATTGCAAGAGATCTTGTTAATATGAAAAAAGTGTTTTTCCGTAAAAAATAAAAAATTATTTTTCTCTTTAAAGTATGTGCCATTCAGGTCACCATTTACTTCTTCAAATTACCAAAAAAAAGTTACAAAATTATATGATGATTAAAACAAAAATTCAGAAATTTCATTTAATGTTTACATCAACGTATTCTTAAAAACAGAAATCGCAAATAATTTTATTAAAACTACCTTTCTTAACAGCGGATGAATTAAAATTTTTCCCACCCCCACCATTAGTTTATACCTCCCACCAGATTAAAAGAGCCTTAACGAGAAAACTGATTCAATACATCCTTCCTCGACACCCATTACCGTCAAACCACGTGGCTAATATACATACAACACAGTTCCAATGAGTTCAATCTAATATACAGCAACCATATTCACGGTACATTAAGTGGAAGCCTAGGAAGACCTATGCATCCGCACCTTATTAGGATGAAATGTGGGTTCAAAGGGAGGAGTGGGTTTTTAATGGGAATTCTCATTTCTAGGCATGTTTAAAAATCTCACCCCTTTAAGTTCTTTAATGTGGGCCGTCCATCTTTGAGCGGCTACCCTCAAGGGAGTTGTTTATGAATTGGGAATGTACCGTTTCGCATCGTTTAGCAGAAGAGTGGAAATAGTTTAAAAATGGAAGAAAAAGAACGGAAAATTTACGTTAAGATGACGTCATATGTGATATGAATTTTTTAGCCTGAAAGGCAGTGTTTAAAAGGCATGTTCTTGTTAATGAAATTTAAATAGTTTAGACTGGTGGTTTATACAATGTTAATTAAATCCTAAAGCTATATAATTTAATTCAGGTAAAGTGTTTGGTATAAGTGTCTCTAATAAATACTAATGTTTATACAAGAATAGCAATAAAAAGAAAAATAAAAGAAAGCATATTATTAAAAAAAACATTATATTGGAATTTCATAAAAATTCTCTTCTGAATCCATTTTAAATCGATTTTACAAGGTTTTAGGAAACACATTCCTTTATTCTGTCCGTACGTACAGATAGCAAGCAAAACAAAAATTGTTCAAATGGATTCGAGAGCGGTCAAAATGGCTATTTTCGTTGAAATATGATACCAGAAATTTTTCGCGATTACAGTACTTCCTTTAATTCGAACGAGGAAGTAAAAACAACATTTAAAAAATCTAATTTTAAAAATATGCCAATATTTTTTAAAGTGAAACTAGTAAAATTTATATTAGATTGAAGGGGAATATATTGTGTGAGAACGTTGCATTGTGAAAAGACAGAGGCATACAGAGCCACGAAATTTTGAACACACGTATCCTGCGCTCGAACATTTGTGCCACGAGGCTCGAATTTTCAGTTTTGAATTTCTGTTTTTTCTTTTATGCTGAGCGCAAATTTAACGTATTGTTTTATTTAAAACGGTACATATATAATGACACACGCAGCTTTTGTAACCTCCTACACAATACATTAAAATTTAAGAAATATACAGAATTAATATCTAAAGTATCAGAAAACAGACGGCTGTAACAGAAGTCTAATTCTTTTTACTTCCTTCTACAAAGGAAAGGGTATATTGTAATATCGAAAACTTTTGATTATCAGATTTCAACCGAAATATCCATTTGGACGTTACCTGACGTGTGTACATTGTAAACTGAATTAAAAATTGATTTTTTTGTGATGTTCGAACATATGTATGTGTCTATTTCTCGCTTAACTAAAAAAAGATTAGCTGTAGACTGTTGACATTTTGTGTATGGCACTGGGATAACATCTAGTTGTGAACCTACCTTTAGTATTGCAATTCACAGTACCAAAATATACATATACATACACTCCCTTGCCAGGCTTATTAAAATTTCTTATCGGCCTTTGATATTTATTTCCATTCCTATATATATTTGTGTATATATTCCTATATATATTTGCGGAGAAAAACATTAGGCATTTTCAGAGTTCAAAACTTGAAATATTAGCTATGCCCTCTCCAGCATTCACATCATGGATCTTCTTTTCGTTAAGTTAAGTGCTAATCACTTACTCAACGAGAGCAAACACGGATGAATATAATCATTCCTTATATTTTCCAACAATGAAAGTAAGAGAGAGGCGCTAAGGCAAGAAACTAGTCAAATTCCATTCTGAACATTATTATCCACAATATTTTAATTTTAGGGAGTCATTGTATAGATAATATGGTTTCATCACCTGTCCTGAAGGTGGTATTCGAAGTACGAATCCTGCAGTTCGTTAACTGGACATCGTTTTACTTGCAGTAGGAGAACGCTCTCAAGGGAATGTGATAATTCGCACAATTTTATTCCTTAAAGATAATTAGTTTCAAAAATAAAATAACGCATAAAAGTTACGTGAAAATGTTTATTTTATATTATTAGTCCAAAGGGGCAATTTGTTCAGAAGGACTATTCATTTCGTTTTGGCATTATGCGTTAAATCATTAAAAACGGCGTGTCACTTTTCAAATTGTTGCCACCAAATACTATCGTCGTGTGTTATAGTTAAAGAAATTAAACAATCTACATAAATCTGCATAAATGTATGTATGTTTCTCACGTTGTGATAAAACAACGGTACCTAGAGCCAGCGAATTTTGAATGACGTAATCTTTCACCGAATATGGATATCTGGAAGCACTAATTTGGAATTTGTTTTATTATCGATTTTACATTTTGTAACATTTTAACGAATTTTTTATTAACAAACTCAACGATTTCAAAGCTAGCAATGGCAACACTGCACGAAAGAAAAAACATTTTTATCTCCAGCGAGCGAGACTGTGTATCGGAAATTCTAATGTTATGCTCAATTTAAAATTATTTTCCGATATTGCTGTTGAATTGAATTTTATGGTTTAAGTGCGAAGAATATGATATTTAACAAATAAAGATAACACACAAACCGTTAAAAAATGCCCCTTTGGACGAAGTGTAAAATCCGAAAGCTTTCAGTTTTTTTAATAATATTTTTATTTATTTTTTAAAACAGTTTTATCAGTTGCAAATAATGCGAAAGTTGTATGCTAATAATATACTATTAGTATTTACCTCCTCATTTTAAAATGTGTGGTGCGCAACAGGGTAAAAGTGCTTTTTATAAAGTCATTATTCGTTCCTCTTCCCTTCTACCTCGCTCTTCGGGTGCTGCTTATATGCAGAAGTTTTATAAAAGGGAGAGGAGGGAGAAAAATTTGTAAACTCACAGGGGAAAGGGGATCAGGATTATCCTTTGAGTTTCCGAGGTCACTAGAGACTAGGAGTCGTACCATGGATTGGGAAAGGGGTTGAATTCGAAATCCTGGCAATGCCCGAGGGCCAATTAAATATCATTTCCCATTCCTTCTGTTTTACAAAGGGAGTTGCACTCATCAGGACTATAGGAAGCCCCAGGCTTAAGATAGGGATCAAAGATTTTCGCCAGAGAACCCTTAAGAGACTTTAGAAATTTCAATTCAAATTTGCAGTTGGGATTATACGAGTAAAATGCGCTCGGCTGTGATCGGCAGTTCTTAGTGAAATGTAAATCATCTGATCGGCTGTAGGTCCAAAATTGGATTAGGAGTTCATGTAAAGGTTATTTGAAAGTAACGGTATGTATTCCAGCTTGATTTGGAAAGAAATAATAATAGTAAGTGATTTTGTGAAAGCATTTTTTCAAACACTAGTGATCAAATAATCGTAGGCGAATGGTCTTCAGAAATCTTGTCGACTCGGGAAAGCAGTATAATTATAATTTTACTTTTTGGAATCTTTAAAGTTATAACTTTCGGATGGAACTATATTTTTGTGAAGTTTCTAAAATTGTGATTTTTTGGTGGAACACCTAAAACTGTAATTTCCTTTTCTGGAACCCTTAAAATATTTCGTAACCTCTAAAACTATAATTTTCTTTTGTTGAACCCTTAAGTTTTAATTTTCATTTCTAAAACTTCTGAAACTATTTTTTGTTTGTGAAACCATTAAAACTAATTTTTTGGTAGAACCCATGAGGTTACAATTTCTGTGGAATCCACAAAACAGTAAGTATTGCAAAAACAACAATCTTCTATTGAGGAACCGCTTAATGCACACACACACACATGTATTTCTTGTAATTGGTTTTGTGGAGCTCCTATTATCTTCAGAAAAAATAAATATTAAAAATGTAATGGTAATAGATCAATGCTACAATATTGAAACTATATTAAAATACTATGCGGAATATAAGATAAGCTAAATATATTATGTGGAAGATAAGCTTAAGATATATTACACTAATAGTGAATTGTAGATTTATTGAAAGAATAATCATAGACCAGTTGTCTAAAAATTTTGTCAACACGGGAAGCAATAAAATTATAATTTTATATTTTGCAGTTCCTAAAATACGATTTTCGGATCACATCCCTAAAACTATAATTTCTATTTTTAAATACACTATAATGGAAGGATAGTATTAAATGTTTTGTCAGTTTGTGTACAGAAAGAGCAGAAATCAGTGTTCCAAGGATCCGTTTCTGGTAGCAGTAGCAGCAGCCTACGGTGCTTAAAAAATCAGAGACTTTGCAGGACATTCTGGGATGATGCTCTTCTACGCGACTTCAATTCTATACCAGAGTTCGTCTATCGTACTGGCTCGCACATGTTACCGTGCCAGTTTCATCTACAACTATTGCACCAGACGCTTTCAGTTGGAGAAGGATCTAACGAATGTGATGGTCCAGTTAGGAGTGGAACACGCTATTGAAGAAACGTAAGACAGCGTGGACAATGTTCGGTCTCGCACCGACCTATTGAAAGGTGGGTCGACGGAGATTCCGATGTTATAGAATATCCACGAGCACGACAACCTACAAATGTAACATTGATTCGTCAATGTACCAGATTATGAGAATTGAAATCAAGGCTCTTTTTCTCTTTTACTCTTATTATCTTCCTTCTTCTAATTGCTTTCGTATAAATGTGTTTGCCCATATTTGCAACAATTGTATTCCTTCTGGAGAAACGCGACTTATATCTAATTTCCCACGAAATTAATAGAGTTTTCTATAAAATCTAAGCCTGTTTAAGGGATGCTTTATTACTGAAAAGTTTTCTTTTCCAATTAGCAGCACACAGTCGTTCCGGGCAGAAACTTATCTATGGGCAGAAAATTCTCTCCTCAAAATCCGGAGTGCCAGAACTTTAAAAAAATATAAATAGATAAAACACGATCTTGAATGAAGGCAGCTTTTCTTTGAAATAACAATTTGAATTTTCAGTAACTCTGAAACCCGATAAAATGAACGCTTTTGAAAACAAAAACAAACAAAAATATATGAAAGGGCTTAGGTTTAACAATCGGCCAAAAGGATTTGTTAAGGTTTTTCTATGCTCTTGCTGAGCTCTCCGTCTACCAATCTGCAACTGCACTCAATCCTGCTAATCCATTTCTTTTTGTCTTTTTAGATTTTTTAAGAGGCATCATTTTCTTCGCACTACGCCATGTACAATCCAGCAGCAAAATTATAAAAATTTTAAAGCCAGTATGTGTTTAGAATTCTCTATGAAATGCTGAGTATTGGCATACATTTTTCTACTTTTTTCAGACTTTTTCCCGTTCATTATATAAATGCTCAGTTTCTTAGTAAAACTCTTTTTTTTGTCCTCTTATTATTAGTGTTTTGTGTGTTAAATTTATTAATTAAATATCATATTCTTCGCACTTACGCCACATACAATTCCATTCAACAGCAAAATCACAAAATATTTAAAAACAGCATATCTTTAGAAATTCTGATACACAGTTTCACGCGTTGGAGATAACACTGTTTTAATCCGTACAGTGTTGCACTATTTGCTTTGAAATTGTTGAGTTTGTTAATAAAAAAATTCATTAAAGTTTTACAAAATATGAAATATATAATCAAACTAATTCGAAATTCCAAATTCGGGTTCCAGGTGCCCTGTTCGGGTGGAAGACAACATTATTCGTAATTAGATGGCCCTAGATACCGTCATTTTTTACACAGAGCGAGAAACCTACAAGTATTCATGGAGATTCTTCATTAATTCAGTTCTTTAAAAGCAATGCAGGGCGATAATATTTCGTGGTAACAAATGGAAAAGTGATTCAGACATTTAAAGAAATGAGCAGCCAAATTCCATTTCGAGACTAAGCCCATTCGGGCTAAAAATTCTTTTTTCACTGCAATAAGTAATTTTTAACGTTTAAATTAATATAGATAATGCAAATTTCAAATGAATGTTTTGCTAATTTATAAGGTATTTCTCCCGCCTTCTTCGCGTGCCTTCGTGGTGTAGTGGTCAGCACGCTCGACGCGTAACCGAGAGCTCCATTGTTCGATTCCCGGCGAAGGCGTTGCTCATTTTTCATCTTTCCTGCTTCGAAATAATCTAATGTCTCTACAGTAGCGCTTGAGCTAAAAAGGTGGTGGATGATGAATCTCCGCCGCCGGGATTTGTCGAGTGGGTCTTCAAAACCCCAGTCGCCCTTTCAAAGGGGGAGTATATAAGGAGTTTCTCCCGCCTTCTTCGCATGCCTTCGTGGTGTAGCAGTTTAAGATGCTCGACGCCTAACCGAGAGGTCCGTGGTTCGATTCCTGACGAAGGCTTTGCTCATTTTTCATCTTTCCTGCTTCGAAATAATCTATTGTCTCTACATATTAATGGACGATTATTATACAAATGATTTTTCAGAATTTCAAGTTAATCTAATGATTAGTTTTTGAGATCAATTGGGTAAAGTTTTATCAAATATATCACGAATCAAAAGGTAGGATTTCGAGGGAAATAAAACGAAAGTGCATTGACGTTTTGCTAACTTCCAACCTCACTGCCGTTTGCATTTGATATACAACATGTATTTATGTATTCTATGTGTCTTTTCTTATATTTTGCATTTATTGTACTAGGATGCTGCACTAAAATTATTGTTGAATGCTGCGGTTCGTATAAATCTTATCAGTGACAATACGAAGAACTGAAATGCAACTGAGAAAAACAGCAGATTAGAAGATCATACAAAAGATAATTAGTCATAAATAATATAAGGAGAAACAATGCGAATTCTTCTTGACACTCAAAGAATACCGCAGATCACGAAAATGGCTGAAGAGCATTTGATTTGATTATGGTAAAACATTCGAGGGCTATCTGCCTAACGGGATGCATGTGTTCGTGTAAGACTTTCTAAGGGAAACTGACCTATTTTCACTTTACATATGAAGAAAACCATTAAATCGATTATGCAGCCAGCCCCTTTGCTAGGATTCAAGCATCGGATCGAACTACTTGTGTTCAGCGTCTTTACCGCTACGTCGCTGATAGGTCCGCAATGTTTAAAGCAGTAATCACAAATCAAAGATCTCAATACAGTGTCGCAACTCTGAACTAAATTACTGAATTATCTGATTCCTGGGTTTGATGCAGCTGATAATTATAGAACAATTTAAATATTTCCAGCAGCTTCGATGAAATTCGCTTCTGAAGTTTAGGAAATATGATTTTCTGAAAATTTGCAAAATATTATTGAATTGGCGACAAATTACCATATGTTCCGAATTTGGCGAGAAAACTGTCATTAAACCAAATAAGAGAGCCATTGCATTTACCACTGATTTCAGTGAGTTATATATATATAAAATTTAAATATTGACCCGTTTCAAAATAAAAAGACTTAGAATATAATATATGAAATAAACATTAACAAACAGACTACGAGACCACAAATTCGATCAAATCAAAATGCCCGGGAAATTTTTTAATAAAATGTACTTAATAAATAAGTAGATAGAGAAAACTACATGACACTACAAAAATGTGTAGAAAGTAAATTAAAAACCAGTAAATACAAATATTACAAATTTTGAAATAATAGATTATATTGAAAACATAACGAGTGTTTCTGCGTATTGTACATACAGAATCCTGAAATAACAAATGATATCAGTAATGAATTTTTTTGCAGTGGGTGACTCATAATAAAGTTGGGAGTTTACAATGAGTCAACTGTCCTGCCAATGATGAATATTTAAGGACTTAACTTTTAAAATTGGCAGAAATGCTGGATCTGTATGGAAGACTAGCAGAAAAGATGAACCCCAAAATAAAATAAATAACACATAATTAATAGTTAAATGAAATTTAAAGAAGAAGTAAAATTTTTCTCCCTCCTATCGTGGCTTTGTAGTATACCTGAAAAGCATGTCTGGGCAGCAAACGGAAGGTCGGGGTTCGAATCCTGGCGAGGGCATTTCACATTCTTCATATGTCCTCTTTCGTAAAAGCTGTTAAATAAAAGAACTTTAGTGTTATTAAAATAAAGAAATTTAAGATAAGATTTCGTTGTAGGGGAGAAAACGCCCTCTTCAGATGCCAAAGTTGGTGAATAAGAAGGATGCCTGGATTATCGTGACACTTTTTTTACTAGAAATTGCTAGACGAAAATGGAATTATGTGACGGCGATAGTCGTGCGCCGACAGTCAGTTATTCCATTAAGCTCTTTTAGGCCTAACCTTCTGAGGATTCTTCAAGGGTCTGTCCTTTACGGCTCTATAAAACATAAAATTCTCCATCTTTTCTTCAGAAACAAGTTCTTTGTTCTTTTCCAGGCCTCCAGTCCAAGTCACCAACATGGTCCTTACTCGAAATTTCTGAAAATACAATTTCTGTGTCCACGATGAAGCTTCTCCAACATAAGCTGATAAAGGCTGTTTTATATTGGGATCATGAAACCACCAAATTCAATCCTTAGTCGCAATTTATTAAAAAAAGTCTGACATTTGGATTAAATAAATCAGCTAGCTTTCGAATCAATGACAAGGGTTGTTCAAAGGATCAATTGGTCACCATTTGTTATAATGAACTACATAAAAAACTTTGTCTCCAGCAGACGATACTTTGAAAAAATGAAGTTAAGATATCACAGTAAAAAGTGCTATCAATTATCGCTGAGCAGTTTTATTGGAAATGGTTAAAAAAAGTAATCTTAAAACTTTTAAAACGCGCTGTATATAATTTTAGAAACGTCTTTTATTTATTACTTAATTGGCGCAAAAACATAAACCGCTTTTCTAATTTTGGCTGTAATTCCGCCAAAAAATCAATTGAGATCTTTGAAATTCAGATTACAGAGGCACAATATAGTATTTAAAGGATAAGGATAGTATAGTAGCAGAAAAAGGATGCATACAAAACGGAGAGAATATAAGAAGTCTTTATTGACAGAAGGAAATAGAGAGGGAGAACAAAAAATCAAAGAGCCTTAGAAAGGGATATTAAGAGCCGAGACGAATAAGGAACCTTAGTAAAAGAAACCAAAGAGCCTCCTCTTCCCGCAAAGATTGCGTTGCACTGTTTGCGGATGCTCAACACCATACAATTGAACATTTCTTGGGGTAAGAGTTATCCTTCTCAAAAGAGCATCTGTTTCAGTTGTCTGGTGTTCACCAGAGGGTAAGATCCAGGCGTCTCCCTAATGCACCCACACATATTCAATGAGATTTAAATCAGGGTAGTAGGCTGGCCAATCCATTCTGTGGATATCTTCACTTTCCAGGAGTTCCTTAATAGAATCAATCTTGTGTGGCCGTGAATTGTCATCCATGAAAGCGAAGTCGGGAGCAACGGCACCGGAAAAGATGCACATGGAAGAGGATAACTTCACCACAGTAACGATCTCTGGTAAATGAGTCTTTGTCGAAATTGCGGAGCTTCGTCCGTCCAACCGTTCATCGTAATGCCTTCCCATACAAGTACGCACGGACCAATCCACCCTTCTCCTTCCCTGATGCTACTATACTGATGCTAGTGGAATGAAAGCGTGTCCCTACCTATTTCCACACCAACTGCCACCGAGAATCATTTGTCAGAGTGAAACGACTCTCTTCGGCAAAAAGGACATGACTCCATTGATGAAGTGCCAGTCTTTGTGCTCTTCTGCTATCAACATTATGCAGCGATTAGGACGGCAATTTTACAGGTCACCTTTATGAAGTCGTCTGGCCACAGTAAACCGGGACACCTGTCGTTCGATTGTCGTGCATAACTGCTAAACAATATCTATGGCTATCTAGTTTGGATTTCATTTCGTCTGCAAGGTGATATATCAGTCATTGTCACTATTGTTTTCCTTGGCGTACTACCACCAACCTTTCTTACAGCTGTACCTTTTGGAATGCCCGCGAAACGATACGTTTTATGTTGAAAACTCTTGGGCGACAAACGTCAAACTATCTCCTCAAGCTTGCCAATTATTCTACTACGTCTAAAAGCCGCGCCTGGTGTACTCTTGTAACCATACTGCACTTACAATCTCACTTTTACTTGCAGAAGAATGTTTGGAAATACTCATTCCTTTCTTCTTTTTAAATTGCCTTCTATTGACTGCAGAACCCTGGAGTTTTGCATACCGTCTGGCGTTATGGTGCTAATGAGTAGCAAGCACAACTTTGTCAATACTTGTTAAAAGTTTTTATCGCCAAGTTAACAAAATTTGGCGATTTGGGAAGTAGAGAGGGAGTTAACAAAATTTGGCGATTAACAAAATTTAGTTAACAAAATTTGGCGATGTGGGAAGTTTCTTGAAAAGGCATTTTTGAAGAGCGATTTTTTTCAAATCTTCTAGAACCCTGGACAGTAACTATATAAATAATCACTTCGAAAACTAATAGGTCTTTTTTTGCTTATATTTAATTCTAATTCTTTTAAACTTGCGCCAATTTTTTTTAGGTCAGAACAAAAATTTTGAGTAGCAAAAATGCGCGGAAATCCAGAGTTCAAATCAAAAGAGTAATTCTTCTAAGTAATTCTTCATTCGGAATTGGACTTCTGAATTTACTGTGATATCGGTAATCTGCGAAGTTTCTCACCTGTTAATGAACACGTGCTTCCTCTCTGTTGCTCTTCGTGAGTTATTTCAGCTTTTTACTCTCCTAAGAGTTGTTGTTGCTTATAGTAATGAACTGTTAATTTCTTTCTGCTCATTTGTCATAATTACTAAAGAGATCTAAACCTGTAGTTCATAATAATATTACTTAATAATAATAAACAGATATTTTTAAATAAATATTTCTTTGTTGAATGCGAAAAACATTAAGTATAATCAATGTGTAGGAGTAATAAATTTCTTAAAGAGAAATTTATAAAACATTTTTGCAGCAATATGAATTTGTAGTAGAAGTTCTTTAAAACTACAAATAATATAATATTAGTTTGTCATTTGCTGAGAAAAGCTTCTAATTATAATAGAAAATTATTTTCAGCATCATTAAAAATTTAATCTCCTTCAACGCAAATTGCGAAAAAGAAAATTATCATTAATTTGACAAAAAATAAATCCTTTAGATCGTAAAGAAGATTTTAAAACAAATTAAAAGAAAACGGCACGTCAAAATTATTCAGAAAGTGCATTAAAGATTAAATCGGTAAAATCGTTTTTTATAATGAAAATAAAACAAGCAGAATAACATAGTCCAATGCCCGTCAATTAATGAATAAATTCTATTATAAAAGAATAAAATATAATAACCACAATGAGTATAAAATAACTTGAGAAATTTAAAAAAATGCTCTTCGAAATGCTATAAAAGACCTTTAAAAGAATTTTAAAACATTCAGAATTCAATAATGAAATATTTATCAAAAATAAGTGTATTAAAAATAATTTATAATCTTATATATAACTTTTTTTGGTATTCCAATTACTTAAAAAAAAGAGAGAGAAGCAGAAAAAAGAAAGAAAGAAAAGCTAATGTTTACGTGATGCAAATGAAAACTGTCTTCATTTCTATCTGATTCTTGCCTTTTTCAAACAGTTATTAAAATGTATTAATTTCTAACGAACTTTCTCAATATGAATTATGAAAAATAAATTTGTCTTTGACAATACTATGTGAATAAATTCGAAATTAAAAATACAAGAACTCCAGACATTTGAACAGACATTATGTTCGAAACCTTAAGTAGCAAACTAAAATATAACAACAATATTGATAATAGTCTGCTTAATTTTACATTGTTTAAACCCTTCTTTGACTTGAAAAATTCAGTATTAGGAAAATGATATACGGATTCAGAAAATAAATAATAGTATCAAACTAAGATATAATAATAATAATGATAATCGTCTGCTTAATTTTACTTTTTTAAAACTTTTTGACTTTAAAAAGGATATTTTCTACCAGCAAAATTATATAACGCTTCATAAAATAAATCATAATTAAATATATTACTTAATAATAATAATAACATGCATAAATTTATGCAGATTTTTCATTTTTTAAACTTTAATGCAGAGCGATAACATTTAGTGGCAACAATTTGAAAAGTGAATCGGGCATTCAGAGTGAATCAACGCAAAATCGCAAAACGAAAGTAATAGTCCTTCGGGACTAAATCCCTTTGGACTAAAAATAAAAATAAATTTTAAGCATTTAAACTATTCAGAAATGCTTGTGAAAGATGAACATCTGATGTTTCATGCAATGGAAAGACTTAGTAAGGGAAGTGGATGAAATGAACAAGACAGTGTAACGTAAAGTAACGTAACAGTCTTTTTGTAGGAAATCTAATACAAAGATGATCACACATTTACCTGCATTCAGTTTTATCTACTATTCAAAGTATATTATTATATACGACAACTTCAGCTCTAAAGAAATGTTATACGTAAATTATTTTTAGTCGTTTGTCAAAATGGCTTCTTTTTATCATTACGTATTTGTTTCTCAGATATTTGTTTCCTAATGAACTCAATTATTTGGGATCAGTTGTGTTGTTCCGTGGTCATTGATAAAGCCTTTAAAAAATTTACATCTTGCTCTCAAAGAAAACATTCCGCTATTAGAAATAATATTAATAACACTGTACTGTTTCCAATTCATCCTTCTATCAGTTACAAAATTGCACGGATTCTCCAGAAGTCCAATTTTCCAAACCCTTTCTCACCTATCGATGAAATCCGTGGTTCGATTCAAAAAAACATTAAAATTTCGAGGTACTGTAAGACCCCCACTAAACGCTGTTTCGTTCAGCGCTGTTTCGGTTTAACGTTCTTTTATTTGAATTGAGGTATTCCCCGAAATTACACGCAGCGTTTGGCCAAAGAACGTTTATGTAAAGAAGAAAAGGTTCCATTGAACGCAATGTAAACCAGTTTGCTATACTTTTAATTGATAATGCTCCAAGCCATCCAACGAATTTTTCTGACCTAATAACATGCATTCCAGTCGAAGTGGTTTTCTTACCGCCGAACACAACTGCCTTAATCCAACCAATGGATCAAGGCGTTCATGTTTGAAAAAACAGACGGAGGAGGTAAGAGAGGTTTGGAAAAACTACAATATCATGAATGCTGTAGAAAACATAAACCTTTCTTGGAATGAGGCAGCAGAAAAATATTTGAAAGTAGTGTGGAAGAACATTTGGCCAGATCTAAGCAAGGGCGGTGACACTGGACACTCTGTCGATATGAATGAAGTAGTGGAAGAAATTGTGAAATTAGCGAAACAAACAAGTTTAGATGATGTAAATGTGGAAGATGTCGAAGAAATAGTGCAAGAAACAGCAGCAAGTTTTTCTAATGCTGAGCTCAAGGAATTAGCGGACCAAGAAGAACACAAAAATATTGAAAGTAGTGATTCTGAAGAAAAGCAAAAAGAACTTTCAAAGCAGCATTCCTAAAAGCCAGTTTGACCACTGCTGTAACAGAAATTATGGACCAATTTTTTGAAAATGACACAAATTTTGGCAGGAGTTCAAAAGCAAGATGGGGTGTTTTGGATGCCTTATCCACTTACCAACAACTTCTTACAGAGCGCAAAAGGAAAACGCAAATTGCAGAAAACTGGAAATACAGAAGAGACTGAATGATCTGAAATGTAAACAAACTGACTTAGAATTTTATTTATTTTTATATGTATATTCGTTTATTATGTTTCTATATTTGTAAGAAATAAATTTTTGTTTTATTGTTATAAAAACATAATTAATAAATTTAATGGTAAAATACCTGACCAATTTTCTACCCATCTTCCCCTATCCCCATTATTTGCATGATGAGATAACCTCGTTTAACACTGTTTCATATAACGCTCTACTTTGATAGAACGTATACCTCGCGTTAAGCGAGGTCTTACTGTAGTTACTTTTTAATGTGTATAAAAACATAAGGCTATTTTGGGGGGGGGCTTAATTTTTTGACACTTCCTCAAGTTTTGAGTTTTTAGTCAACGTTTTTCTAGATCAGAGTAACAAAAATGCTCGAAAATTCGAGCTTTAGAATGTCCAATTCTTTTTCAGATTCACTGGTATATAAACTTTCATCCCTAGAGCAAATTAAGCAGTTATTCTAGAAATTTAAAATTTGTATTAAAAATCCTATGAATCACACTCCTGTTCTTAACAATTTCAAAATGAATTTTATTTTATCCTTGTTCACTATCAAAAAGCTATCGAACAATGAGCTCTGCTCTAACTGTTGAATTGCCTGGCGCTTCTGAAAATAAAAGAACCTCTACGTAACTCTTTTATAACCCTTCTCGAAAAGGGGAATGAGAGATTTAGAGGGGATTTCCTGGTTCATTTGTTACTTTTTATTACTTTTTCGCAAGACCCCACGAAGTCTCATTACAGTCATTGTTCAAAAGTTTCTTTTCGTATTCAAAGAGGAATTAGGTAGGCTTTATTTGAAGATCGAGTTAGAGTCGACAGAAAGCAGGTTTACGCATGCGTGAAGGACGGTAGTGAGTTGAATAATAATTGGTAAGGCTTTTTGGGCATATTTTTCAAGGTCAAAAGATTCTGTACCGTTACATCGAAATCATATGTAAATTCAAAAGCTTCTAATATGCAGAAATTTTCAGGAACTTTCTAAAGATGATTTTGTCTTATAATATAACATTATAGGTTACTATTATCTCTAGTTGTAATAAAAGCAAGAATCTGTCTGTTTGTGTGCATGTGTCTTTCGTTCGTGCTGCGCGTAAGCTAATAGATCCAGGGCTACGAAATTTGATATATACAAGCATCTAGACAAGAGGTAGAGCACCTCGACCTCGAAACGATTTTTTTCAGCGAATTCGAATGAGTTTTTTTTTTTAGTCCAGAAGGGCTTTGTCTCTGAAGGACAATTGTTTTCGTTTTGCGATTTTGCGTCGGAAACATTCAAAGTCTGAATCACTTTTCAAACTGTTGCCACCAAATATTGCAGCTCTGTATTATATTTAAAGAAATTAAATAATGAAGAATATGTATAAATGTATGTATATTTCTCGCATTGTGATAAAACGACGGTACCTACAGAGCCATCCAATTTTGATTAACGTACGTTTCCACTCCAATGCGGGCTTCTGGAAGCCCAAATTTGGAATTTGTTTTATTACATATTTCGTAAAACTTTAATGAATTTTTGATTAACAAACTCAACGATTTAAAAGCGAGCAATGGCAACACTCTACAGGGGAAAAAACCTTTTTATCCCCAGCGCGCGGAACTGTGTATCGGAAAGTCTAAAGATATGGTCATTTTAAAATTATTTTGCGATATTGCTGTTGAACTGAATTTTATGGTTTAAGTGCGAAGAACATGATATTTAATTAATAAAGGTAACACACGAAATGTTAAAAAAAGTCCCTTTGGGCGTAACATAAAATCTGAAAGCTTTCAGAATTCTCTTTTTTATGCTTTTTTATGGAATAGCATCAGACATAATGGGCAAACCGGCAACAATGGCATGCAGCCAGTGTTGGTGATATATCACTGTTGCCATTGTTGCTGATCTCGGCACTGTTGCCACTCGGAAAAATGAGGGCAAAATTTAGCGTTTTAAAAATTTTTAATTAATGTTTCCGATTTAACTATTTTTTTTTTTTTTGGAAAACAATGATCGGCGACCTTTTCCACACCCAGAAAAGAATTGTAGAAAGTTTGGTGGCAGTAGTGACTGAGTTATTAGCGAACAAATACAGACTTTCTCGCTATGCTTTGTATACTGGACTACTGACTATTTTCTGTTGAAAATATGAGGTAAAATAAAATTTATTATAGGTTCCTTTTCAGGATTTTTTTTTTGTTTCTTTCATCTTATTTATTGCTTATTTCACCGTTTTTAAGATACTGAAATGCTTTGCATGATTTTTTTAGGAAACAAAGTTCTTAACTTCTTTTATACCATTTGAATTCTTAATATTTTGCAACGGGAAGTTGACTAATTTATTTATTAGGATAATTAATATTTGTATGAAGGGATATTGCTTATTTTATTGTAATTTTTTATATTATGTTTTAATTATATATAATTTTAAAACAAATTTCTTAACTTCCTTTATACCATTTGAATTCTTAAAATTTTACAACAGGAAGTTGGTTAATTTATTTACTAGGATAATTAATGTTTGTATTAAGGAATATTGCTTGTTTCATTGTAATTCTTTATATATATATATATATATCATACATTTCCTGTACTTACCATTGACTTTTTTATGATAAAGTTGTTCTGCAGAGTAAAACTGTGCAGTTTTTAAATTTAATATTTGGTGTTCCCTTTAGGCATTTGTCCGGTACATTTTAAAGCCAGACGAAGGCTGGGCGCGTAGCGGCTAGTGTTGCAATAAAATCACACGATATAAAATTATAAATGACTAATACGTCATCATGTAACATCATGTCGTAATAAAACTAATACATCGTTCAACCATATTTTAATTCTTCCAGAAATAAATTTAGAAAAGTGGTTGACCATGTTAAATTGCTGTCTGCTGTTTGATGAATCATCAAATCTTACACGAGCTTTCCAATTTTTGAATTTAGTACTTCTGAATTTATTGCGATTTTAATAATGTTTTTTTTCCTTTATTCCTTTGCTATCTAGACTTGCCAACTATGAAAGACAACAGAAGTTCTATCAGTTTTTATAATTTACCTCATTATATGTAGCAGTAATAGAAATAATGGAAATTTTTATTTTTGAATTTCATTTCTGTCACGAACACACGCACACGTATATATATTAAGTAAACATAAATGTAGAATAAAAAGGTTATTGTAATTTGAAAGCTATCGTACCTCGTAGAAGTTATTATTCACTTAAAGATACATTTCAAATACTTTTTATCTGATACATATAGATACATATGTATACATATCTATATACAGAGAGAAAAAGAGACGGAGAATTGCTTGTTATTGACTCATACAAATCCTCTTAAATATCTAGATCAGATGATAAAGAAGACTCGCACATCGAAATCGTATTTACAAAAGAAAAAACCTCAGCAGTCTAAACATAGCAGAAGTCTCGATCCAGTTAGAAGCGGATGCCGGCTCACAACGTCTTATGTATCGTGTTGCTCAAAGGGAACAAACAGTAAACAAGTCTGAGAGTTTCTAGAGAATCCGCATTTAAAATTTCTAGAATTCAAAACTTTCTAAAATTCTTCAAACCTTTAAATCAAGATGACATATTAGAAAGTAAATTATAGCAAAAAGAAGGACAAAATATTAACCCTTGCATTCGAGAGGTGACTCTTAGTCACCAATTCATTTGATGCGATAACTCGAGAGGTTATAGAGAAATTAGGTTATTTCGAAGCAGGAGACATGAAAAATGAGCAACGCCTTCACCGGGAATCGAACCACGGACCTCTTGGTTACGCGTCGAGCATGCTGACCCCTACATCACGAAGGCATGCGAAGAGGGTGGGAGAAATACCTATTATTTAAGATGACTCTCGATCACCACTTGGTTTGATGGGATAATTCGAGCCGTAACGATATTTATTTAAGTTTGGTTTGGGCAATATCGCTTCAAGACTATTCAACAATACGTGTGTATAAAATAACTTCAAATATTTAATCTTAAATAGGTTTCTTCAGATTTATTGTTATATGCGTCTTCGACGTTAGTTCGAACTCGACACTTGTGGTAATATGAATATTATTTTCAAAGTTACGGAGCTCAGTGAGCATGGAATATGACGAAGAAATCATTTAAATGAAAATGAATTCTATTTTTCGTTGCTGAAGAATAAAATTACGTCTATGCAGAGATTGCTTGACGATAGAGAGAAGGAAAGCAGTGATGAAGATAGGAATGAAGTGAAAGTTGTAAGAAGGCGAAAATTCAAAGTAATAGAATAATGAAAATGAAAGCGACAGTGATTCAGCAGAAAAGAGAAAAAATTCAGAATGGATAACGCGCACAGAAACCGAAGAAATACCGCAAAGAATACCGTTTGTATCCCTCGAAATAACCGCAGATATCTTCAGACATAAAAGAACCATTATATTTCTTTCAATTGTATGAGAAATAACTTTAAATTAGCTGTAAAAAATTCACAAAATACGTGGAAAACCGTCTCGGGTTGCTGATTCGCCCAAGCGAAAAAGGCCTCGAGTGCAAAGGGTTAAATATAATATAGCAACAAAATAGTCGGCGTAACATGCATATAATTGCGGGGACCATATTTTCGAAGGTTAAATAGAACCTTCTTCAGATCTAGAAGTGAAATTCTTAGTTGTCATTATCATTTCCACAAATGAATAAATAAGTTCTATTTAACCTTCGAAACTACAGACCTTCAAATTCACGAATGTTGCGTCGCTTCTTATTACTATGGTATCAAAATAATGTAAGGATTTTTAAAGAGATTAACTAAAGTAAGTTTTATTTAACCGTAAAATTAAATTCCGAACAATTAAAAAAGTTTTAATAATGATCAATATATCACAGTTCGCATACCTTTTTATATTAGCAGAAAATATCTAAAACTTATTTTTATTGATAATATGTTGTATTTTAAATTCAAATTAAAGCATTCATTTAGTAAGGTTACACTCATTTCATACTCTGCATTTTTCTTGGTTGTAAGTTCCCCGTTTGCTTAAATTCATCCGCATATGTTCAATCATGATTTAAATTCTGCTACACTGAACGCGGTAAAGGCTTCTCTACATATCCTATGACGTTAAAGAAATATGAAGTTATTATTGCAAAGAGTGATGATGCGTGGTAACATCACGTGCGAGTCAACCGACACACGCCAGCCCATATCATAACTGCAACTGCAACTGCAACTCACTCAGCGCCGGCAAAATAAGAATCAAATCTAAAATTTCGAATTTACAAACAGCTTTTCACGGGAAAATTGAAGCAATCCATCATTAAGCAGAGCACTAGCAGAAAGGGAGAGTTTAGGGGAAGGGTACTCTCCTCCCCCTATTCATCCCGCACACATCCCTAGCGGTGATTATGCATGATGAAGGATCGCTGGACTACGTGACGGATCCTGCCTGTCTTCTCAGGCAGGTGCACTGGCTGCTGTTCACACAGATTACGGCGTAAACTCCACTAACAGGATTCCCTCTCTTCTAACCTTGTTTAACGTAATTTCTTATGTTGGTGTATTAACCTTTCAGTCCACAGACATCAGCCATGTTCATGTGAACCTCAAATGTATTTTCTATTTATAAAATAAAATTAGCCATGGGAGAGTTTAGAAGTTTTGAATGTTTATCATGATGTTAAATTTTCAAAATTATTTCTCAAAGGAAGCTGCACTATTGAAAAGCTATTATGAACCTTTCTGGACCACAGATCAGTGGATTTTAGGCAGCGCTCAGGTGAGGCCATGGATTTTATGCAACTCTTTAAAAAGCTGCCGAAGTCAAAATAAAAATTCGAAGAAATTTTTGAATACCGTTTGGACCTACAAACTAAAATCTAAAATAAATAATTTAAAACTATATTTTTGCTTCCTTGTATGAAATAAATATTGCAATCTCGAAAAATTTCCAGTGTCATATTTCAAAGGAAATATCCATTTAGACCGTTCCCAAATTCATTTCGATGATTGATTTGCCTAACGTCTGTTTGTATGAACAGAATAAAAAATTGAAAATGAATTCAAAAGGATTAATTTTGTGAGAAGTTTGTACGTATTTACGTATGTATGTATGTATATATGTATCTCGCATGACTCAAAAACGATTAGCAGTAGAACGTTGACATTTTGTATATAGAACTGATATAACATCTAGTCGTGAACCTTTTTTTCATTGCAATCAGCGGTAACAAATCCATATACCAAACCCCTTACCCAACTTAAAAGTCCTAAACCAACCTTTATTTTCTCGATTTTGGTAGCAGTCATATCACTTCGAATTACAGAAGTGTTTTAAATGACAAAAATATTCATGTTTGGACACTGTCAAACTTAAAACAAAATTGGACAAATAACGAAATCTAACCTTTAATGCGTTCTTCCTGTTCCTAACGTCTATTTGGGAAAATTTAAAAAAAAAATAAAATTTTTAGATTTTTGATTCCCGTACGATAATAGTTGACCGAGATTTTTTTAATTAAAAAGAAATTGCAACTTTTGATGTCATTTTTAACATGCCTTAAATGATCGGTTAATTAAGATAGAATAATACAATGAAATAAATTTAAATGAAGTGCAACAAAAATGTGTATAATTTAATATGCCATATAAGGAAGTCATGAAGTATCCACATTAAACGCTTTTAATTGCTATCGTTATTGTTATTTAAATAATATGAAGTAGATCTGTTATAACTTCTTCAACAGTTCCACAAGTCAGATCGTAACTCGAGAGAATTTTTTAGAATCGTATCGATTACGAAACTAAACATAAATAAATTAATTTAAATGTCATAATTTTGTTTTTTGTTACAATAGCTACTTTTTCAAGCGTTCCGAGGCTCAAAATCACAATTCGGAAAAAAAAAATTAGCATATACAGGATTGGACAAAAATATGAAAACACCGAAATAGAAACACATTGCTGTGACTGATACGGTGTAGGAAAACCGTTGGCATTCAAAAGATCTTGCAATCTTCTCGGAATGGATAAATAGAGGTCTTATATGCTTTTCAAGAAAGCCTTGTACTACTCTTTCTGTAAAACGTTGGCAAGTTTGTAGAGACATTAGGTTATTTCGATGGTGAGAGACGCAAAAAATAAGTAACGCCCTCGCCGCCGGGATTTGAACCTCAGACCTCTTAAATACGCGCCGAGTGTGCTACCCATTACACCACAAAGCCATGCTAAGAAGGCGGGAGAAAGTTCAGTTAAAGATAAGTTTAGTTACAGATGATGGCAGTAGATAGCATTTAAGTGGATTCTACAAAAGGTCAATTATATAAATATTTGGTGACTGTGGTGGACATGGTAGATGTGAAAGTTCACCCTCATGCTCAGAAAACCAGTCCTGGACGATGTGAGCTGCGTGAACGAGAGCTCTGTCGTTCTGGATGAAGGCATGACCACTGTTGAACGAAATCTGTAACATGGGATGGACGTTATCAGCCAAAATGCTGACATAATCCTTAGCAGTAATGTGACCATGCACAGTAATGATGGGCCCCGTGGAATATCAAGACATGGCTGCCAAAAACATGACCGAACCCCCCATCTCCCCATGTTTCATTCTCGACAGCAAAAAATCTCCTACGTCTGGGATGATGTTCGCCAGATGTAAACTTCTTCAGAAGTCTGAAACAGTATGAAGCCGTGTGAAGCAATGTGAAGCCATTTAGTGGGATGAGTCTTAGATAGTTTTTCATTCTCTACAGTCCATGCTTTATAACTTTTTATAACTTTGCGACCACTTTCTTCTCTAACAGGCATTTTGATCACCAATGAGTGGGTTTTGAATTGCAGCTCGCCCCAAAATATCCTGCTTATGGAAATCCCTTCGTATTGTTCTGATGCTGACAAGGTTTGCGAATGCGACATTCAGTTCAGCAGCGCTTTAGTCTTCTTATTTTTAATCACAATCCTCTTCAATGATCACTCAACACAACAGATGTTATAGCAATCATGATCACTCAATACACATCTTCATCCGTGTCTTGATTTAAGCGGATGCAGTTTTCCTGTATCAGTTAAAAATCTTAAACACTGTACCCAGCTATCTTGGTTACGGAAGCACTCACTATACAAGCCCAATAATTTGCTCACGTTCGAACTGACATAGTTCCAACATGATACACTTATAACTGCACAGAATGTTGTCTTGATAACTAATGACACTTGCAACGTATTGAGGATGTTATAGAGATGGAGTTAGGGGGCAAACACACCAGCGCCACCAACAGGTTTTGCAAGAATAAACATTTCAGTTCAAACATGCATTTTATATGGTCTTTCCATATTTTTATCCAACCTCTGTATATCACAAATCTAAAATCAAAAGTAATTATTTTAATACGATTTTATTTCTGTTGCCATTGTTGCACTTCTTCGACAGCTTCCAAAGTCAAAACCGAAATTTGGAGGAATTTTTTAATAGCACATGAATCTAGAAAACTAAGATATAAAATAGTTTATTTACGAATATGTTTTAGTTCATTTATATTGTTTTCTAAATAACGTGAAGAAGATTTATTGGAACACCTTTAAGGGCTTAGCAGGTCAAAATAAAACACGGAATTCAGTTCTATGGGTACCACAAAACTCCAAAGTAATTTAATATAATAATATTTCTCATTATTTATTTTTAATTAAATTTTTAATTTATTTTTAAGTAAGTAATCTGAAGAAGCTCTGTTTTCATGACTGAAATTATAGCAATTTTCTTTTTATTTTCCTTGCAATAAATAAAGTGCACTTCAAATTGATATGTTTTGAATGCCCTTTTTTCTTTGATGGGTGGACAACTTCCCCACATAAGCATACACACATCCGCACATGTGCAAACATGAAGGAAGAACAAAGGGAAAAAGAAGAAGAGAAAAATAAAAAAATAAAGGGAAATGTGAAAAGAAAAATAATTAGTTTTATGAGTTTCTTAATTAACAAAGTTTAATAACCACTGGTTTAAAATTGTTGGCTGTCTCTATAGGTCAATTGAGTTTCGATATACAGAAACAATCAAACATCTTAACATTACCCTTAAAGGTTCCAATATTAGAAATGCTTGTAGCTGAGTTTTTTCTGTTTTTTGGGCTGCTACATTCCAATACTAAGTTATATATCATTTACGCAGCCTGCAAATGTCGTCGTTACGAACGACACAAGATCTTTTAATTTAAACGTTCAGCAATGATACAAATAGTCAGTTTGTGCAAATTTTTAGATTCTGCGTAATAGGATGCATAAAACTTTAACTGCGATTTATCCGGGGTTTGAATATCTGATCTTTCAGCTACTACCTGTGCATGTATTTGCACTACTACAGCAGGCTAGGGAGGTATTACAATAATTTCTTCACAAATTCAAAAAAGTGGCATAAAGTTTTTAATTTCTTTTATTAATACCCTTTAATAACTTTTCAGTATTATTAATAATAACCTTCAATAATTAATAATAATAACCTTACATTAACCTTTAATTAATAATAACCTTTAATTAACGTCGCATAAAACCTTTAAAATATAATAATTTTATCTGTAAAATTGCAACAGCAGCTATTACAAATTGAGCTATTTAAAAGCAGTAAACGTGCTTCTTAGTAATTTGTATCTGAGAAAGTAGGTAAGAAATAACCTTGTATTTGGCAGAGATTTTAGATAAATTCGTGCAGATTTTTAGAATGATCCACAAAAATTTTCACCACTGATGACATTGGACTTATGTCAGCCTTTCTCTATACAGCGTAAAATGCAATACTACAATTTTTTAATTGCGTAACCATTGTGAACACAGAAACAGACATTTTAAATTGCACGATGTTAATATTGGATTGGCGAGAAAGTAACTTTGGTTTTTTAATGTGAAATGAAACTTCATATTTTCTATGAAAAGAATGTACTTTAATCAGTCAAATATCTTCCATTCTGTTCGATGAAGTTTTGCCATTTTTTAGCAACATCATGATTCCGCGCTCATAGAACGTCTGGTCTGTACCAGCATAGTTAAGTTCTATTTGAGGTAATTATTATTACTGAAAATTTTACCATTTAAGAAGTTTTGTAAACTTTGAAATAAGTTATAATTCGATAGCGCAAGGTCAGGGTTATATGGGGGATGCTACATCACTTCCCAACCAAGCTCCAATAATTTCGCATGTGTTGCTAAAGTGTGTGAGGCCTCGCTTTGTCATGGCGATAAGTGGTTACTTTGCGATTTGCCAATTCTGGTCTTTTCTCTTTGATTGCTTCCTCCAGTTTCATAAGTTGTTGGTAGTAAACATCTGAGTTGATTGTTTTTTTTTTGCTTAGAAGCCGCTCAAAATACACACCACCTTTGAAATCCCAACAAATTAATAGCAAGACCTTTAATCGATGCAATTTAGCCTTCGATATGGTTTGTGCTGATTCATCATGCTTAGACCATGATAGTTTTCGATTGATGTTATTGTAGACAATCCATTTTTCATCACCAGTGATAATTCGTTAAAAAATGTCGACTGCATTACTTTTGAAATGCGTATCGTAAATATTAATTCTTTAGGTTAAGTGAATTTCTTTCATTTCATGAAGAATCCAATATATCGAGCTTCATAACGAGCCAACATATTTTATGTAATTTTAATTGTTGGTTGTGATACACTTAACCTTTTTGCTGTCTCTCGCACAGGTACATGACGATTCGATTCAGTTATGACTTTAACGTTTTCATCATCAACTTCAGTAGGTCATCCAGAACGTTGGTCATTCTTCATGTGAAAAAAAATTTTAAACCATTTCTGACACGTACATTTTGTTAAAGAAATCAACAAGATAAACTTCATATATGTCTTTGCGAGTATCAGCCGCTTTCTTGTCTGTTTTGAGAATGAAAAAGTAAAATACGTCGAAGAGTTTTATTTTTATATCCATGTTAAAACTGATTTTAAACTAACTGTTGTAAACAAAAATACGCAGAATATATTTCTATAGTAATCGAAATGTATAAGCTGTCAAATCCCAAAAGAAAAAAGAATTATAAGATTGACAAACGAATAACAGAAAGAACGTAACGCTATGTGTTTGTGCAAACCGAAATTAATTTTTTGCCAGCCCATGCACTAAAATGTAAAAAATTAATTTCGATTTTTTTAATTTATCATAGAGGTTTTAGCCATATGCACATAGTTTTTAGTCATACTGAAATACAGTCTTTAGGCTTACGGATTTAAAATCAAAACTTGTCAAAGTCAATTGAATGAAATAATTCTTGTTTTTGTGTATGTTAATTCTATACTGCTAGGCATATTATTCTATCATTCCTTAATATTTCATACACGGCTCAATACAATGATTATACAGGCTTCTCGTGATTTTACTTATTAGACACATATTATACAATTTATTGGGCGTTTCAAAGCTGGAGCACAAAAAACAGCTACGCCCGGCGTATTCATGGAGATAAAAAGTATGTGGAATGAAAATCATGTTCCCATCTTTTTCACTCGACATTCCCACTTTTTTAATCGGCACTCGTCCACTCCCTCGTAACAATGAAATTCTGTGGTCGTCCATGATACTTCCGACAATAATTTAATTACTTTTTAGTTTTTAAGGGGTGAATGATTATCGTTCTACTGGGTGTTCAGAAAGAACTGATGCATAAAAAATAAGGGTTTAAACATCCGTAGGTACACTCTGCACAAAAAAATTACGGGATAGTTCTACATATCCCGTTCTACTGGGCTGATTGACAAAACATAGCTTGCGTTTTCCTTGTCTCGAAAGCGCGACTTAGGATATATATTAGATTTATATGTAGATAGCATTGTTCAAACATAGGTACTACGTCAAAAAATTGGAATTTTTCTGAAATGATATAGAGACTGTTTTTCATATTTCGATTTAAAACGACTCAAATTATGTTAAAATGCCAAGTTTTGTAAAAATCATCCGAGTAATTTCTAAAAAATAAACTCTCAAAATTTTAGCTTCTCAATGCTAATTGAATTTGGTACATATTTATTAATGTCTCTTTGTTATTGAATATACTTGATTCCTACTTTCACAATTCGAAATTTAAGTTCATGTAAATCCAAATAAAATTCGCAGACATTTTCTGGTTTATTTTTTAAATTTGTAGTTTTTAATAACTTTTATAAAATTTTCAAAAACGTTTTGAATTACCATCACCTTAAAGTAGATTTATTTCTAGGCATACTCGAAAAAATTCAGCAGAGTTCTTTATTTAAAATTTCGCACGGTATACGTGAATTTATATATTTGCGTGTTTTGAAATTTGCCATATTTGTTACAAGCGATAATAACGCTAATGTGGTTTACGCAGTTTATTAACATTATTTGAAAGAATGAACGATGCAACTTTTTTTTTCGTTCCTGCAGAATGAAAGGTAAAGGAAAATAGGTTACCATAAATTAAGAATTTCACCAAAAGAATTATTCTTGGCGCAAGCTGAAAAAACATCCTGTAAGATAAATTTTTAATTTTTCGGCAAGTTTCTCACCAAATTTTAAGAAACCTAATATTTGGAAGCCAAATACAGTAAAAAATCATATGTCATGTCAGGAAAAGTCTGATTTTGTGTCAAAATAGCTACATTAGAGCAATGTTATATATAAATGTAATATACATCTTAGGTCGTGCTTTCGAAACATAAAAAACACAAATTTCTTCAATGGGCCCAATAGAACGGGAGACAAAGAACTGTCCATTTTTTTCTGTGCAGAGTATACATCTTTTTTATGCATAAAGGAATTTTTGTTTTTCTTTCCTTTTATATCGTTATTGCTTTCTTTTTTATTAGAATTCCTTACTCGTAGTTGTTTTCATTTTGAAAGAATCTGTATAGGTAAGTAAATGAAAGATATAGGGAATGTCCTGTCATTTAAATGTTTTTTCTTAACTTTTTAATGATTAATGTATGAAAAATAATAGCTTATAACATGGTAGAATTATGATTATTTGAACGATTGTTTGAAAATAGAAATTTGAATGATTTTAGTCACGGAACTGTAAAAGTACTTAAATTTAATTTTATAGTAAATTAATGAAAATGAATCTTTTATAAGCAATAAATATTTATTTTTTGACAAATGAAACTTTGTGAGACAATGGGGGATTTTTACTTTATAAAGAATTAAAATTTTAATATTTTAATTCATTATCTTTTGATCCAGTTATTTTAATAAAAGCGCAGAATTCCCAAAGCAAAATGAATCAATTTTTATGCTACATGTTAATCGTTAGTTAGTTGATCGTCATAAATTTATGATTTAAGATTGTCATAAAATATTAATGAAATATGTTTTGAGGTTAAAAAATTAGTTCTTTTTAATTCTTTTATTGTAGTTTCTTTAGCTAGAAAGAATTTTGAACTTTTTATTTTAACAATGCATTTAAATAATTCCAAAAATTAACGGCTCTTTTAACTTCCTTTTTATATCTCTCTCTAAGGAAGCTATTAATTGTGGGAAATAAATAACGTTTCACTAGGAAAGTCAATATCATTGAAACTAATACAATTTAAAACCAGTTTCGTAATGAATTCCACACAGTGGTGCTGTTTTAAATTATCATAACGCAAATAACAATATAAGCAAAGAGGCGTAACTTTTTACGATGTAAATTATGCTTGTTAGTAATATTGTTAACATTTCGCTGTGATTCATGGTCATTGTGCAAATACAATATATTTATTTGGGAAGGGACGTAGATTGAAAAACTGAGAAGATGTTTATTAAGGCATGCTGGGATATATTTGTTGCGTGAAGTTATTTGTACTCAATGACTTCCTTAGTCGTGTGTCTGCGCCTTAGAATTCTAGCATATAACTTAAAAATTTCGGCTTATTGATACGAAAAGACTATTTAGCTTTTTTTCTTTAATGTTCTTTGCTATCCCTTTATAAATCTGTACTATTCATTATTCTCCACAGGATAATTTATTTATTATGCTTTTCTATTAAGTACAGAAATTAATTTATTACTTCCTTCAATTTTTACTTCTGGTTATTTACCATTTGGAGGATTTCTGAAAAAAACTTAAGTTACGTTTACTATAATTTTTACCACTAACGTGTTATTTACTAATGCTCTATTAACATACAATTTCTATTTTACTTCTGTCACTTAAACTATCTATTCATATACACTCACGTTTGTGAAAATTGCAACACCAAGAAGGAATCGTCATAATTGAATGCAATTTAATACACAGTTGAGTGGTAGTGGTACAAATAAATGATTAAATGTTCAAAGCAAACAAACAAGAACAAGAGATCAGAATCAGTATTTTGTTTGGCCACCACGCGCCGCAATAAGTGCTGCTACACGACGTGGCATGGAGTCAAACAAAGTTTGAATGTCTGACTGAGGAAGAGCATTCCATATCGTTTGTACGCGTACCCAAAGTTCGTCTGCAGACGCAACAGGACGAGGATCACGAGCAAGACGCCGACCAATGACATCCCACACATGTTCAATTGGCGACATATCCGGGGAACACGCAGGCCAAGGAAGAAGCTGTACCTGCTGCGCTGCAAAGAAGGATTTAACAATCCGAGCAGTATGAGGGCGGGCATTGTCCTGTTGAAATACAGCGCCTGGCAAGCTTTGAAGGAAGGGAACAGCTTCGGGCTGTAGAACTTCACGGATATACCGGTTGCTGTTCAGATTGCCCACAATTCGTAGCAATTGAGATCGTCTATGATATGCTATGGCGCCCCAGACCATAACTCCGGGTGTTCGTCCACTGTGGCGTTCGATAATGCACTCCGGAAGGTGGCGTTCACCGGCATAGCGTCTGACACGAATGCGGCCATCATGGTACCACAAATTAAAGCGGGATTCGTCAGAAAACACGACATGCTGCCAATCAGCACGCCAGTCTCTATGCTGATTGGCCCATTGTAGCCGCAGGCGGCGATGGTCGTGCGTTAGGGGGATCCTGTATAAAGGAGTCCGTGCGCGCAGTCCACACTGCAGCAGACGTCTACGAATTGATGAAGCACACAATGAAACACCTGTAGCTATTGACCACAGTGCTGCCAATTGTCTAGAGGAAGCTGTACGGTCCGTCCGCGCCATGCGGACCAGGTGTCTATCATCGCGAGCTGACGTCACATTTCGGGGTCCACTCCCGGATTTCCGAGTTGTCCGACACTCGTCCGTCCACTGCTTCCAAACGCGCATCACTGTGCTGCTGTTACGCTGCACACGAGAGGCTACTGCACGATACGACAATCCAGCTTCACGAAGGCCGATGATTCTCCCTCGTTCAAACTCTGTAAGTTGTTCAAATCTCGCTCTCTTTCGTTGACGAGGCATAAGTACAGATTGAGTTAACGTTTACCACTAGCAGATAACCACCGATAACCATACACGCCTCGCTACAGCCGTCTATTTATTCGGATCCATCAGCCGTTCAGAGGGCGCTGCTCAGCATACGCATGCGCTACGGATTTGCAATTCTAATCATTTGCATAAATATGCGCTACTTTGCATTTCCTGAAAATTTCAGCTCACTCGCGTAAGTCCTTCATGGTGTTGCAATTTTCACAAACGTGAGTGTATAAGTAGCACAGAAATGCCAACTGATTTGCAACTTTACGTAGTAATGAAAGGCATGAGAATTAATTATTGTTGTATTACAATATCCGCCGTTTAGCTTAGAGCTTGGCTTCTCCTGACGCATGCGTAGTTCTTCCTTACGGAGGCGCTCCGTGATGCTGCAGCCTTTCTCCTCCCCCCCGCTGTATGTATATGTGTATATGTATACGCTATGCTTCGCTTTCTGTCCTGTGCGCAAGTTGTCAATGTCCATCTATCTAATAATTAAAATGTTGATTAACTTTGTAATTTGTTTGCCCACT
>KK121526.1:528621-559909 GCA_000611955.2 Stegodyphus mimosarum
TCCTTCAGTTATTTCATGCTTACTGCAAACTGCTAATGCTCCTAAAGTTTCATAGTGATAAGGGCAATAAAAAATAGAGACAAAAAAGTAGGAGAGTGACAAAAAACTGTACTTTACTTACAAAGCGGTGATTTAATTAACACTTCAAAAAAATGAAAAGCGCTCCGAATGGACCGATAAAAAAAACGAAGCTTTGTTAAAGTTATCAATAGGTAGGCTTTGACCAGTCGACCAGTTGTTCGTAGAACTTAACTGTGAGTACATCTTCGATCCTTCTCCCTTCCCAGTCGAAAGATAAATGCAGAGGAAGAAGCTCCAGTTGGCCAAATTTAGGCGGTAGAAATTCTCGTTCACTACATTGTAATCAAGTGTCATTACAGTCAAACTTTGAAATAAGTATTTAATAGATTATATATTTATTTCAAAGCAAGAACGCGATAAATTAATTATGTTTTTACCGTAATTCGAAATCTTGATATTCCGATTGCTAGCTAGAAATGCTACGACTTACACCACGAAGGCATGCAGTGGGGAAGGCGAAAATGGTTTATAATATTACCAGAAATTATGTCATAGCATGCTAGCACAATTATTTTGTACATTTTAGTGTTTTTAAGTAAGCGTGTGTAACCTAAAAGAATTCTTTTAAATATTTTATGTATAATATTTAGTCTATTATAAGGGAGGTTGCAGAATAAAAAAATTACATCTGAATATAAAAAAATTATTCTCTTTAATTCGCCTGGCAACGAAGTGTATGCCATCTCTTTACTTTCGCTGTCATCCGATCGAACTGATGGTGTAAGATTACATTCCATTTATTCGAATGTATTTTTGAAAAGTTTAATTTTAAAATAATAAGGTTCAGAGTTTAATAATAAGATTCAAAGATTTTTTTTGTTAGTTTTAATATGAACTGTGTTAGGGACGCTATTTAAGGGTGCAAGGGTTATAATATTGCAGTGGCATGTAGTATAAGAATCATTACTTCAGTTCACTTAATTTTTTGAATAGTTTTGATCTTAAATCTACTTAATTAGCAGAGTCATGATTTAATTTTTGGTCATATTTAAACACATTGCTTAGTTTGATAACAAATATTGTCATTTATGATAAAAATATTGTAGTACGCAGAATTTTTTTTAGATTATTATAGTAAAATTATGCAATTTAAAAACTTAAGGATGTAATTTTACATTTTTTTCACTTCTAGAAGGCAAAAAACTGCAAAAGAAATAAAATCGCCGACTCTCTTCATAAAGAAATTATTCCTTTTAATGAGCAAAGTAACGCATGACCTCATATTTTGTTCTAAGTCTTCCGGCCTATTCACTGGTGTAAAAATATCGAAATTCTGCAATGTTTAGTTTGAGGGTTCAAAAATTAATTTCAGCAAATTGGCAGAAACAAACAGAAAAAAAAATTAGTAAAATTTTCTGAAGTTATAAATCGAAATTTGAAAAATTCGTTAATTAAATATTTTATTGTCACTGCATACATATATGTGAACCAAAATGTCATGAAAATTGTCTGCGGAGAACTAGTTCGAAAATAAATTACTTAAAAATAAAATTAAAGAAGAAAAAGTATGTAATGATTTCAGTGAGTTCAGTTAGTGTAATTTCATAAAATATTTAATATTTTTAATTAGACATTTAATGATTTTAATGCATCTTTGTTTAAATCAATTACATTAAAAAGTAGAAAAAATGTGTTTATTGCTTTTAAATCGCTTAGTTTATTACTCACTAAACTTCCAGATTAAATTCCAGTATCTTAGGCTTTACTGAATGGCGCAACCCTGGCGGGCGGAAGATAAAAGTATTTTACTTCCGGCGGTGACAACAAATTGCGTTCCTATAGCCGAGTTTCTTAATTAAAACTGAAAGAACTTACACTTTTCGGAACGGCAACAGTTTTTTGCGGTGAAGGTAAAAAAGCTTTATTTCAAACAGTGTTGCCACTGCTTGCTTTCAGATCGCTAAAGAAAATTTTTCAAAGTTTTACGAAATATGAAATAAATAATAAAACAAATTCGAAATTCAAAATTCGGGTTTTTAAGTGCCTACATTCGAGTGAAAGACTACGTTATTAAAACTTTAAGGGCTCTAAGTACCGTTGTTTTTCACATTGCTAGGAACATACACATTTATACCTGCAGATTCTTTATGGTTTAATTTCTTTTAAAATAATACAAGCCGATAATATTTGGTGGCAACAATTTGAAAAATGATGAAAGCGAAAAGTCTTCACCGTTTATAGCGAACCATCGCAAAATCGCATTTTGAGATTAATAGACCCATAAAGGAAATACAACCTAAATAAAACTGTTTCGAAATTTCTCGCATTTTTATTGCTATGCCTGAAGTAAAACAAGCCATTTAAAACTCTTGAGTAACTTCAGTTTTTCATTTCGTAACTTTTCATATTACATCGGATAAACGAAACGTCTGTAAAATAATAAACTATTTTGCCAAGCTTATAAAACCTACTTTTCCGAGCAACATTAAAATTAATTATATTTCTAAGAACCTCGGAATTTCTTATTTCAAATTACATGATGTAAATGTAAATGCTGTCAGGCATTTTAATATGGAAAACATGTGGGCGTACTCTTTAAAATAATAGCTCTGGACAATTACCGAAACCTGAAATGAGATATAATGCATTCATATATATTCATCTCTATAACAATACAGATTTTCAACCCACGCGCTTCGAAAATTAATATGCATACAAGAACTCGATTTCATATTGAAGGGGATGTGATGTACACTCAAAATGCTTCTTTTGAGACAATACCACGCCTAATATAACTCTTAGAGCTCGAACAAGGTGCAGCAAACAATGCAAAAGGTAATCATCAATTGAAATTATCTAGTTAATTATTGTTGGACTTATTCTTTGCAAGATGTGTTTTGCTGGGATTAAACCACCTGAATTTTAATCCAACGCTAGATGGATTTAAAATAAATGACTCTGTTTTAAGATTTGATTATTTTTTTAGATGGAGGTATGCGGCACTCCTTGTTATAAATGTGATTGCCTTCTTAAGCTGTCCAATGTCAGACTTATATCTATCAATTTTCCGGAAATTAGTTTTTTACTTTATCATAAAATATAACTTTAGTTCTCAAAACAAACTATTCATTTAAACATGAGTTTTTCTCATAGGCAATCCTCAGCGTTTCTTTATTTTTAATACCATTTCACTATTCTATCTGTTACAATATTGCTTACAATAATTTTTCATAAGTTCTGCTTTCATATCATTTTTTTACACAAAACTATAAAATCCGTTGTTCGGTTTTTAAAGATGCTACGTACGATTTTAAGTCTTGGAGAATTTACAGCATACCTTGTCGGCGTAGTTTGACCTATATCAGCCAAATTAAAAGAGTGACATAAAATTTGACATCAATAAAAATGAATCTTATATTCCAAAAGGAAAAATAAACACATCTTCGATACCTAATCATAGTTGGACATTCATTTGAGTTTGGTTCGACGAAAATTATCCACAAAGTTTCTCCAGTTAATGAAATACATTTCTTTGAACTCTGTAGAGTCATTAGGATTTTTGAAACAGGAGAAGGGGGAAATGTGTAGTGCCCTCGCCGAGACTCGAACCCTGGACCTCTCGAATACGCGTCGAGTGTGCTACCGTTACACTACGAAGCCATGCTAGAAGGAAGAAGAAAATACCCTATATACTTCTCCTTTTAAAGGGCGACTGGGGATTAATTAGGGGACCCAATCGCCAAATCCTGGTAATGAAGAATCATTGTTCACCACCTTTTGGTTCGGGCGCCACTGTAGAATCAAATCATTAGGATTTTTGAAGCAAGAGACGGGGAAAATGTGCAGTGCCCTCGCCGGGACTCGAACCCTGGGCCTCTCGAATACGCGCCGAATGTGCTATCGTTACACCATGAGTGTATATAGAAAGGAGGGAGAAAATACCTTATAAGACTTCGCAAGGTTTTACTTGATCCGAAACTAGTAATTAATCCAATAACCCAACTCCAAGAGACGTAAAGCGAATTGTCGTTGTGTCGTGAGAAGGTTTAAATAACATTTTTACTGAAATAGAATTTAGAGTATATACTCACCTTCTTGTACTAACATATCAGTCACAGCTCGCGTTGATGTAAATAAACAAAACAGTCCAGTTTGAATAAAACGTGGAACAGTAGCCAAGGACTACAAAATTAAATATTACAATAAAATGGCTTAGTAATTCTACAAAAGCCTCAAAATCAAAATGTCAACAGCGATGTAACGCAAAGCAGAAATAATTACAACTATCCGAGCAGGCATGAGCTAACGCGTAACCTGCACGCGAAAACTTGAACATGCTTTGCCTTAAACTACGAAAACCTCATTTTAAATGTTGGCTAACTCATTTGCATTCTGGTAAGGAAAACGAAAAGAATAAAGGCTGAAATTATAAATAACGTATTAATTTAAATATTAACCTTATAACTTTTATTCAAAATCTACGTCAATCTAGAGTTGCTCTTTTCTTCCTAATTTTAGAAAACAATCGATGTATAAAAAGTTTAATGAAAGTTTAATGCTTCCAAAGTTATGTTTGCTTTCATGAGATGCTAATAGTATCTATCCGTCCTACAAAAATCCCTTCATTCTCATTTTCACTGTTCAACAGCAGTTAATCTGATTCTGGACATGAAAACTGACTAAACAATTTTTACATTTTTTTTTCTGATATTACTTGAGTTCAAACGAGAACGAATCTAATTCATACCTATCGTATGATACATTTTCGATCTTATCGATTTTATATTGATATCACATTTTCGGTTGCTGAAGAAGTTCGAAGGAGGACGAAGTATAACCGAAGTTATGTAGTATAAATAAAATATTTGATTAGTTAACATGAGTAAGTATAAATTGTGCAGAGATGAAACGATGTACAAGTAAATAAAAGAAAACGCAAAAGTGAGAAAATTGTAACTGCTACTACACTTAGCTTGATACAGAATTTTTTTTTTGATAAATTAAGGGTGCATTTTATATCGATGCGAAATATGTAATGCAATTTTCAGAATTTTCAAAAAGTAATCATTGCATCTAAGATGCGTAATATTTTCAGGATTATTGGATATGGCTGTAACAAATGGGAAAAGCGTATTTAATAGATATGAAACGAATTGAAACCGTTTAAATAATAATTTTCTCGGGCCCCGTTGCTTCAGAGCTCTAGTTATATTATTTCATAAGGGCGCAAGTTCTTTTTTTTTTGTTTTGTATTTGTTAACAGTAATATTAATGCCTCTTGTTACACAAGTTATACCACGAGACTTAACGCAAGTAAGTTATAGCACTAACAAAATAAATAAATAAATGTATAATACCACTGCAAATGGGAATATATAAATAAATAAATAAATAAAAAGAAAGTCTGAAAGATTTCAAATTTTAAATTACGTCCAAAGAGGCGTTTTTTTAACAATTTGGGCGTTACCTTTATTTATTAAATATCATGTTTTTCGCACTTAAGCCATAAAATTCAGTTCAAGAGCAATATCGCAAAATAATTTTAAATTGAGCATAGGTTTAGAATTTCCGATACACAGTCTCACGCTCTGGAGATAAAAATGTTTTTTCCGTACAACGTTGCCATTGCTCGCTTTGAAATTTTTGAGTTTGTTAATCAAAAATTCGTTAAACGTTACAAAATACGAAATCGAGAATAAAACAAATTCCAAATTTCAAATTTTGGCTTCCAGGTGCCCATATTCGCAGTAGGATTACATCATTCAAAATTTGGTGGCTCTAGGTACCGTTGTTTCCTCGCAATCCGAGAAACATACATTTATTTATGAAGATTCTTCATTATTTAAGTTCCTCAAATATAATACAGGGCATAATATTTGGTGGCAACAATTTAAAAAGTGAATCGGACATTCAGAGCTATTCGACGCAATGTCGCAAAACGAAAGCAATAGTCCCTCAGGGACAAAGCCCCTTTGAACTAATAAATAAAAATAAAAAATAAAAATCTGAAATGTTTCAGATTTCAACGGTCGCCCAAAAGGGTTTGTTAAGGTTTTCTACGATTTCGTTGGGCTCGCAGGCTATCAAATAGCTGCTACATTCACTCCTACTAACCCATTTTAGATTTATTACTAAGCATCATTTTCTTCGCACTTACGCCATATACAATTCAAATGCAAAATTACAAAAATTTTAACAGCAGCATAGCAGTATACGTTTAGAATTCCCTATGTAGCGGTAAGTGCTGGTATACACTTTTCTGTTGTTTTAAATCTTTCCTTAGTTCATCATGTCAACATTCAGTTTTCTTGCTAGATAGCTTTAAGAAATTTTGTATTTATGTTATTAACGTTTTGTTTGTTTACTTTATTTATTAAATATCACGTTCTTTGTGTTTATGCCACGTAAAATCGGATTCAACAACGAAACTACAAAATATTTAAAAACAGCATATCTTTAGAATTTCAGATAGACAACCTTGCGTGCAAATAAAAATATTTTTTGCGTACAGTATTGCCACAGCTCACTTTGAAATCGTTGAGTTTTTAATCAAAAATTCGTTAAAGTTTTACAAAATATGAAACAGATAATAAAATAAAACAAATTCGAAATTCAAAATTCAAAATCCGGGTTTCCAGTTGTTTATCTTTGGGTGAAGGGCTACGTTGTTCGAAATTGTATGGCCTTATGCACTGTCGTTGTTTTCACAGTGCGAGGAACGTACATACTTATATGCATGTTTCAATATTTAATTTCTTCAAAAATAATGCAGGGAGATAATACTTGGAGGCGACAATTTGAAAGTTATTCGCCGTTTATAGTGTGTGAGGTTTTATCGATTTATTTTTAACTAACGGTTAATTTTTAGTGCTTTCCTGTCACTTTCTTTTCATCAACACTTTTCATGAAACAACGTAAATGAGATGGCGAGTGTTTATTTAGATTGAGGGAGAAAGAAGTGCTATTTAAGCGAAGGTTACGCAAGTTATTTTTAAAGTGTGTTCTGCCTACTTCAGGCCCAGTTGCATCGTGACTATTAGCGATTTGAATCTGTGGCTTGGAGTGCTTCTAGCCTTCGGGCTTATCTCGCCGGTTTTCTACAAGCCAGAGCCTTTTTTTCGCGTTTAAATTAGCCTGTGAGCCGTTAGGCTAATCTATTATATCTATTACATCTATTACCTTTGTTGAACGTTATGTATATAAGTTAAGGCAAAAATGTTGGCTTGTGTAAACCCAAGCTGGATCATTGTTATTTCTTTGTGTTCAAATAAAAGGGTCTTATACACCCTTCTTCTGACTTCGTATTCCAGAAGGTAATTCTTTTTAACCCTTTTAAAATTTTATTTATTCTTTATTCTTTTTTTCCGGAGTCTTGTCTGTAGTTTATGCTCCCAACGAATACCACACTTTATAAGTGGAAGACGCAATATCCCGTTTCTAAACTAAAAGCCCTTTTGGCCTAAAAAAGTAATAAAATAAAGCGAATTCAATAATCTATATTGGGAAGAAAATTCCAAAAAGCAGAAATTATCAAAAAAGTTCAGAAAAAGTCAGTGGCTGAGATAGATACAGGTGTATCAAAGTTATCTGAAATATCTTCCTCTGCTGGACATGATGAACGCTCTCAAGAAGAATACGCTTTACATCTTCATCGCCGCTACCGCAGCTTCACAAAGTACTTGAAGCAAATCAGAATCGCTTTAAATACCCCTTAAAGTTGCCATGCCCACTCAAAAATTGAGTTACTTAAAAATTTGTTGAAAATTCATGAACTTTTATTCTGTAGAAAATTGCAAGAAAAAAACTTTTGGTCCATTGTGCTTTGGGTGAGAATAGATATTCTCTGTCCCACATACAAAGAGCATTATTTCTATGAAACTGCTTCCAGCTAGAAACTGACACGCAAGGCATTGCACGTAGATTTAACATGATCTGCAAAGTGTTACATTTAGTTGAAGATACCGTTCTGATTAAGAGTCTGAACAAGGTTACCTTTTAGTAAAGAGTAACTGTTTAATTGTTTCTGAATTAAAAGAAATTAATTCCCTCTGAGGTGTCCACCTTAAGTAATCCATTCCTATCTGCTCCTTTATACACCATGCCTTCTTAAACTGTGGGTCGCGTAACTAAATTTGAGAGTCCCAGAAATCTTAGTAAATTTGAAATATTTTTGGACTTGAACGTCCTAAAATTAATTCAAAAGTCGTGCACAGCTTTTGTATCAAACTTTATCCAACCAAGAGTCATGAAGTATCCAGAATCAAGAATTATCCAGAATATGAATATGAACTACTGATACATTTTAATGCGTCCATACGTGAACTTGTGTCCATGTGGAGCTAACTCTAAAGTGGCTCGAATTTGTTAACATTTGAAATTTTTTCTAGTGTAGAGAATTTAGTCAGTTGATGCATCACTTCAGTGTCACTCTGCCTAGTGGAACCAAAAGTTAACTTTTTTTATAAAGTTAACTCCTTAAATTTCGATGGCCCTAAAATTTTGTCTTTGCACTCGTAGGCCGAATGGCTCATTTTTGCGTAGGAACTCTAATTTTAATTACAAAAATGTTTCTTAACTGCTTTTATCTGCATTCGGTGTTTTAGGTTTGTATTGTATTTTACAATTTTTACGAGTTACTATTGTTACAATTCGAGTTACTATTGTATTTTTGCCTCGTCTTGGACTGAGAACTGAATTGACTGTAAAAGGTATTTCTCCCGCCTTCTTAGCATGCCTTCGTGGTGTAGTGGGCAGCACGCTCGGCGCGTATTCCAGAGGTCATAGGTTCGTTCAAGGAAGTCATAGAGCATTCAAATCAAGTTCCTTTTTTTACCAAATTACAGATCAGATTATTTTTTTGTTTCACTTCTAATGTAAGGTTTGCGGGGTGACACCAAAAGTTATCTCACTGGGCGACACCAACTCCCCTGACGCCATTGCATCACGTGATTTTGTTTTAGAACGTTTCCAAGAAATTCAAGAGAAATAATGGTAGATAATGTTTAATTTTTTCAGATATATAGTATGATATCATCAAATTAATTTTAAATTGTCTCATTAATGTTTAGTTACTTTTTGTACTAGTGATTTTCAATTAACCTTTTCCATCGACCCCTGTCCATGTCATATAGACCTTTCTGGAGACTCTTGTTATGAACCATCAGCTTTCCCGTGGGCATGGGGAGTGCAGAATAGAAGCACATCATGTCCAAAGAGAGTATGTCCACTTGTCGATAGCGATAGGAAAAGTAATGTAATTGAAACGCATTCATAAGCCGAAAGAAAAAAACAGAAATTATCTCTCATAGACCTTATCCCAAAAGCTGCAAAATCCCACCCACATTATTCCTCTGATTTCGGCCAAAGAATGGATGGGCCACGTAGCGCAAGCAAAGACTAAGCCGGTGCCTGAGCACAGGCAGGAAAAAATCCTCTCGCTTTGACAAAAGACAATTTAAGCATTTTTTCATCTTCGCACACTACATGCATGGCAATCCAAAGCGGAAAAAGGATTCCGATTGATTTTCATTTCCGGACCCTTATCACTGTTTGTCAGACGTCCAATTGCGGAATAATCCGGAAATTTTATTGGAGGAAAAAGAGTAATAGACAAAAATAAATCTGCTTCTGACTGTTGCCGATGACAATGACGAAGCACGACGAGCACGTCGCCTTATTTATTTTGTATCATCAGTCATCGAGTGTGAAGTCACTCCTTTTGAGCGACGTATTCATTGATTTATACCAGAACTTTGTGCAAAGAGCTAACTACATTTATGTTTGCTATATTGGGGATTAAATATTACCACAGTCAACTGCTGATTAACTAGATCATATCTTTAAAAAAATTAAATTTGTTTATTGCGGAACGATGTAAAATTATAAATTCGAAAAAAAATATTTTAATTAAAAAAGTCAGAAACATATAGTCATACTAATAAAAATAAGAGATGTACTTTAAACAAAAAATCTGATGTATACACCACATGACTTCCTTGTACGAAATATTAAATTATATGAATTTTTCTTGCATTTCATTCAAACTTATTAAATTAAATTAAATCTACTTCGTCGATACCGCATAAACCACAATAGAATAAATGCACTCTTTAAAATTCACTATATTTGTTTACCATAGCGACACTCTGGCGTTAAGTTCACTTAACAGCGTTACATCTCATTCATTTTATAACACAGAATGCACAAAAATTATGTATATCATCTGAAGAATTATCTAATCGCTGCTGCATGCCCTATTCAAATATTACGATAAACCTAAAACGATGTACAAAAGAAATTAAACAAACAAAAAAACAAACGAAGCAGTTTTTCACAGACCATTCAATATTTCTCATTCAATTAATTCAGTTTACACTTCTCAACAAGGCAAAAATACATAAAAAATATCTATATTAAAAATTACGAAGTAAATCTTAAACACTTATTTCCTCGAATAAATTCCAGAATGGATTAAGCATTATTTAATTAGAAATAATAAAAGAAGGCGTTATCTTTGTTTTTTGCGAAGCTTACTTTCTCTAGATTGGCAACAAACCGACTATTCTGCTAAATTTCAAATGCAAACAAATATATCTGCTGTAGTAATAATAATTCGGCCAAGCCACACTTGCATTGCTTAATTTTTTTAGAAAATAAGCTTATTACAAGCAAAATAAAATTATGGCAATATACTTACGTTTCAGAGAATTGAACATGAAATATTTAGGAAATTATTTTTCATCTCCAAAACTTGTAGAGTCATTATATTATTTGACGCAGGAGACGTGAAAAATGTATAATGCCCTTGCCAGGACTTCAACCTGGGCCTTTCGAATACGCGCCGAGTGTGCTACCGTTACACCACGAAGGCATGCTAGAAGCAGAGAGAAAATACCTTATATACACCCCCTTTTAAAGGGCGACTGTGGATTAGGGGACCCAATCGCCATACCTTGCTGGTGACGAATTATTGTCCACCACCTTTTAGTTCGGGCACTGCTGTAGAGTCATTAGGTTATTTGAAGCAGGAGACATGAAAAACGAGCAAAGCACTTGCCAGGATTAGGCCCTGTACCTCTCGAATGCGCGCCGAGTGTGCTACCGTTACACCACGAACGCGTGCTGGAAGCAGGGGGTGAAAATACTTTATAAACTAAACTAGGAAAATAAATGATGTCCTAACATTTCCCCCCCCCCAAATTGTGAAACTAACGGATTTAAAATTATAAAACTAAACTGATATACAATGTTACGTGCGCACGTATTCGTAACGGATTGATTGTAATGCTAGCTCTATGTTTTTTTTTTTTTTTTTTTTTTTACAAAAGGAATCACTTTAAAGTTCTCGAAAGTTTCACAAAAGTACTCGAGCCATACTGAGAACTGTTCTCAGTATGGCAGAGCACAATCAGTAGTCAACATCTCAAAATGCTAGGAATGTTAAACATAAAACAATATTGATAAAGACGGTCGAGACAAAAAAGCAAGCATTACGCAGTATTCGAACTTGCACTCTGGAATTCACACTAACAGTTAGCCTGGGCTAGCCCCTATACTATTTACGATGACAGTTTTAATTTTACCCGCACAGAGTTTATTACAATATTTGTAACTTAAAAAAAATACCGAATAATATATGTAATTTAATATACATAATTATGTTTCTATATAAGTAGCGTACATAATATATACACATATAAGGCAATGTAAAAATAAATAATAAAATGTAAGTAGCGCATATAATATCTGTATGTATAAGACAAAAATAAATAATAAAATGTAATGATAAATGTAAATAATAACATGTAAAATGTATGTAAATATAAAAGAATGCGCTGTAAGTGTACAAAATTATATGCAAAATATAAGTAAAAAGCTGTTATATACTGCAAAAAACTGTTGTGGTAATAATTCATTTTATTTCCTTAGCCCATAAATTATAGGATCAGCACATCTTAATGCTGCGATTTTAGATCTCACGTATAAACTTCATGCAGATATTATAAAACCACTTTTATTCCATACGTCTAACATTATTTAAACGAACGGCTTTTGAAACAATCTTAACCACACGCCTTTCATTATCTCAGAAACAAACTTTATGTTCACCATACGTCAATGTCTCAATCAATTACCTTAATAAAATTGTTCCTTTGTTCCGACATTACCCCACATATGCTTCCTCCGACACTTTACCAAATTCGAATAAAACCCGACCACGCATATTATACTCACGTCTCGGAAACAACAACAAAAAAAAAAGTATATTTTTGCGTGACACCGTTCCTCCCCCATCCTTTCAAAAACCCGTAACCGTGCCTTAATTAGAACATCTCCTACTAATTCATCAATAATTCCCAAGTTCGAACGTCAGCTTACTTTTAAGCAACCCGTCGCATGTAGTCAATCATCTTACACTTCCACTTCTGAACATTGTACAGACGCATATATATATAAATCCCTGTATGTGTATACACCCCCACCATCTCTCCTTATTAGTCGGCTCAAATCAGACGATACATCCCTCCTCCGCCCAATTAAAATGGCAGAAAAAATTACTTGGACGTGAATCCGGAATTGGCTGCAGAAAAGGTGCTGGTACAACAGGAAAGGGTTTTGGGAAAGAAGGGGGTAATTCATTATAATGCGAAGGGAGAATGTCAAGTCTGCCACAGGGTACAGCAGTCTTTCAAATTAGTTTATTAGAAGGGGGACAGGTAGTAGGACTGCTGGTTAAAATCACGTCCTCTAATTCAGTGTTTCTGGGTGATGCTCCGTAATAGCAAAATTTCTCAAAGTAGAAATGTGCAGGAGGTTCATAGTGGAAACAAAACTTTCCTTATATGACATCAACAAACAAATAATTTGTTATTTCAGAATATTAGCAGATGAGTTAGATTTCCCTGCAAAAACTGAACCCAAACCGAAAAGTTGTGTACAAGCCGAATTTAAATTCGCCCTAGAAATCCAACTCTGTACATAATCGAAAGTGCAAACAAATAATTGACCGTTTAACTCGGGTTGACCTACCTGATGAGCTGAAAGTTAGTGCCAAGGAAGAGGGTAATAGCATCACCCCTCAAGTTTCCAAACTTTTAGGCATGCTCAACATTTGCCGCTTTGGCAATATTGTCGTAAATTTTAGTTTGATTTTTCACCTGTATTCACCGTTCTCGAGCAATCGCAAGGCTTTTTCTTCTCATGTGTGCGACGAAAAGTCTCTGACGAGAAACAGAATAATCTCTTATGCATAAAAGAGACATCATTTGGCACTTTGGCAATAATGTGGCATATTTTAGTTCGGTTTTCAATTCTGGTTACATGCTCAAGAATGCACAAGACTTTCTTATGAGTATAAAGATTCATCATTTCGCACTTTGGCGATAATGTGGTAAATAATTTTAGTTTAATTTTCAACTATGGTCACCATTCTCAAGCATTCAAAAGACTTTTTTAGAAGTCTTTTACGACAAGTGGAACAATCTTTCACGAGTAAAAGATTAAACATTTGAGACTTTGGCAATAATATGGTAAATTTTAGTTTGGTTTTCAATTCTGGTTACATTCTCAAGCAAAACAGACTTTTTTTTCAGAAGTGTTTTTTGAGAAGTAGAACAATCTTTCATGAGTAAAAGACTCAACATTTGTCGCTTTTAGTTTGATTTTTCAACTGTGGTCACCATTCTCAAGCAATCGCAAGGCTTTTTCCTCCTAATTTGGACGCAGAAAAGTCTCTGACGAGAAACAGTATAATCTTTTATGCGTAAAAGAGACATCATTTAGCGCTTTGGCTATACTGTGGCATATTTTAGTTCGGTTTTCAATTCTGGTTACATACTCAAGCATGCACAAGACTTTCTTATGAGTATAAATACTCATCATTTCGCACTTTGGCGATAATGTGGTAAATTTTAGTTTAATTTTCTATTATGGTCACCATTATCAAGCATTAAAAAGACTTTTCTTTCAGAAGTTTTTTACGAGAAGTGGAACAATCTTTCATCAGTAAAAGACTCAACATTTGGCGCTTTGGCAATAATGTGGTAAATTTTAGTTTGGTTTTCAACTCTGATCATCATTTTCAAGCGGTCACAAGACTTTTTTCTCCTCAGTTGCCGAACAAAAGACTTTTACGAGAAACAGAATAGTCTTTTATGAATAAGAGACTGTTCGTTTTCCCCCCTTGTTATGTAGTCTAAGATTCCCGCGTAAAAAAGAAATGATTATGCTGCTAATTTTAAACTAAAATTTACCACTCTTTTTGAAAAATGCCATGATTGTCTACGAGGCGTATCATAACTATATTAATGATGAAATGAAGGACGATGAAATTTATTCGGACTTGCCTCTAGCAAAAATTTAGGTTTGGTTTTCTTTAGTTTATCTGATTACGACAAAGCCACGAGGGATACCTGCCTAAGGGCAAGGACGCCTTCGTGGAGGACACTCTAAGGGAACTAGCTCGTATACACGTTACACACGGGGAAAACTACGCAAATGCCCATACAGCAAGCCCGTTAGCCTAAAATCGAACGCAGGGTGGAATTACCAGGGTTCAATGATTTGATATTACCCAGGTCGGAATTAGCAACTCACCCCTGAGCCGCTAGTGGACCCTCGTGAGTTAAATTGACCGCGTGATCTAGAACATGAACTACTAAAATATTGAATTCTAACATGTTTATTAATAATCTAGAAAAAGCATAATAATCATAAACAACATTTTGAGGAATATATCTATCGCAAATTAACAATTGAACATTATTTCCGTAGGAATTGTTAGCCTATGCTCTTTTAAAGGTAAATATTCTTAATTGCCTTTCCATTGTCCAAAGACAGAGTTCTAGCTAGCAAAAGGTTTTAAGGAGTTCTGTCTCATTCAGATTTTCAGAACATTCTATGTTCATCTTTGTCTGGTACAATTCGCAGATTGAATTAATCGACCTCTTTTCTGATTACGTTAAGTCCTCTGATTTGTTATGGTCGAGGAGGATATGAGAAGAGTTTCAGAATTATTTTGTCAGTAATTTTGCAATTCCTACAGCTGCTTCGTTGACAGACACACTACTAATTCTGGATCTTTTGACACTCAGTCCCCGTTTCCTTTTGTGCAGTATGAACACGTATTTCATTGAGAGAAACGCACTTGAAGAGAAACGATCTTTCACTGCGTCTGCGCTTACGAGTGTATACGAGCCTCTTTTCCTTAGAAAGTCCTCCACGTAAGCATCTCTCCCATTACCGGATTTAGATTCTTGAGCTAAAAAAATTTCCGTGTTTTGTAAATTTTTATTTCTGCTTACAAAAGTAGAACCTGGTAGCCAATTTTTAGATTATTAAGGTTATAATACGCATTATGAATCTCTTTGATTGCGAGGAAGATTATTTTAAGTAATTTTTAAAAATTCCTATGTGTGTCTAGGAGCTTTAAATATTTATGAAATAATACATAATTTAAACTAAACTACACCGTTAAGGCAAAATAAACAAAATTTTTAACACATCAATAATTTTAAAAAAGCCGTCACTTAGATATGCAGGATTTTTTTAAATAACAACAAATTTATTGTTTAAAAAACTCTATATATTTAATATAAAATATTTCGTAACACTTAAACAAAATTTTCTATTATTTCTATTATTTTCAAGCTCGCTAGATCGTGTGTTTTAAAAACAGGCTCCTATTTTGAGAGAAAAAAGAAAATATGTAACATCAAACATTATTGATAATTCTTCAATCTCAAATTTATGGCGCAAAATTCAAACAGAAGGGAGATATAAAAATCCATAACACTTTTTCTATGCATAAATTTAAAGTTAAGGTGTTAGCTTTTTTTCTTTTATTTCTTCGTTGCTTTTTTTTAGCCCAAAGGGCCCAGGAGGGCTATTAATTTAGTTTTGGCATTTTGCGTCGGTACACCATAAACGTCGGTACACTTTTAAATTGCTGCCACCAAATATTAGAGCCCTGTGTTATCTGTATCTTTATCAGTCCAGCCCTTACAGGTGGGAGTGGAAACATTAAAATTTTAAAATGAACTAAAAGTGTATCAAAATCGTAAATTTTTTAAAAATTAAAAATTTCAAATCCGTCGAATTCTCACATAATAGTAATAATATGAAGAATGATATAGAAAGAAAAAACTTTTACTTCATACTTACATTTATACTTCTTACTTAAATTCTAAAATTCTATACCTCTTATTTAAATTTTGCTTTTTATTAAAGCAAAATTTAAAATTTGGATTTAATTGAAAACAAATTAACAATGTAGTACTTAAAATACATCTTCATTTATTAAGTAGACGCACACAAAATTCATTAAACTAAGTACAAAGCTGAAAATCGTGGCTTGAGGTTCATTTTCTCAACATAATTTAACAAAATGTGTTTGACTAACTCTTCAAAGTTTTATACACTGCTCGACATTGAAAATGCAACACCAAGAAGGAGTGGTCAGAAAGTGATGAAATTTGGAAAAAAAGAGAGAGACAGCAAGCAGCAATAAGTGATCTTTATTTCAAAATGATAGTCAGAATACAGAACGAGAACGGCGTCAGCTTAGTAGGATGTAGGACCACAGCGGACAGCGATGGACGAAGAAACACGTCTAGGCATAGAGTCAATAAGAGTGCGGATGGTGTCCTGAGGGATGGCTCTCTATTCTCTTTCAACCATTTGCCACAGTTCGTTTTATGAACGAGGCAGGGGCAGAGTCTACAAACGGCGTCCAATCACATCCCACATATGTTCGATTGGTGACAGATCAGGAGAGTACGGTGGCCAGGGAAGCATCTGTATACCTTGCAGAGCATGTTGGCAGATGCGAGCACTGTGTGGTCGGGCGTTATCTTGCTGAAAAATTGCATTAGGCAGCCCCTGAAGACCGCAGTAAATAATCCAAGTATCGTTGGACCGTCATAGTGGCCTGAATACGAACTAGAGGTGACCTGGAATCGTAGGCAATAGCGCCCCAAACCATTATACCACGTTGTCGCGCTGTGGGGCGTTTCACAGTTACTGCCTCCACGTCGACGCCAGAAACATATGCGGCGACTGTCACTGGATAAACAGAAGCATGACTCATCTCAGAGCGCGACGTTTCGCCATTCTGTCATCCTCATCGCTCCAGTCCGGCACCATTCTAAACGTTGACGTCTATGCTGTGGGGTCAATGGCAGTCTTCTTAACGGACGCCGTGAGTGCAGGCCACGTTCAACCAATCGACGGGAAATCGTTCAGGTCGACATGGGAACATCCAGAGTATCTTTCACATGCTGCAGAATCGCAGTACATGTGATTGCGGGACCACCACAGCTTGTCGGCGGAGACGTCGATCCACACGTGCTGACGGCACTCTGGCTGCACCTGCACCCTTCCTTCGTTCCACATTTCCTTGTTCCAACCATGTTCGCCATAGCCGATGCACCGTGCTCACATCCATGTGGGTATCAGCTGCGATTTGACGTAAGGACCAACCTGCCCTTCTCAGTCCGATCACCATACCCCTCGTAAAATCGTCTATCTGCTGGAAGTGCCTTCGTTGGCGGTGGCCTAACATTCTCTCCTATTACACGTATCCTTCGGGACAAAAACCAACTTTCTTTGATAATACGTCTGGCAGAAATAAGGACATGACTATTGCCCATTCTGCACGTTCCTTCCCTTATATCTTACTTCACATGCGTCGTAGAGCTGCGCATTTCACATCATTCGCGTAACTCAGTGATGTGCGTCTACTCTAAAATTTGCATAAATTTCTGACCACTCCTTCTTAGTGTTAAATTTTCAATGTCGAGCAGTGTATTTTTTTTAGAAGTTATTAAAGTGAAAACACGATAGACTGTAAAAAAATATTTCAAAAGTTATCATAAATAAGAGCTAAGCATGGAACGCTGAATGCTCAAAACTCTCATATTCAGAAACATGCACAAAGAAGTTTTAGTTTGGTTTATTTGGCTATGGCAAAGCACAGGAGGGCTATCTACTTGAAGGCAGCGATGTGTTCTTGGAGGACTTTCTAAGGCCAACTGGCTCGTATACATGTTACACACGGAGAAAACCACGAATACGCCCATGCAGCAAGCCCGTTCGCCGGGATTCGAATCCCGGACCGAACTGATAGTGATCACAGTCGCTTTCTCTTTCTGCATTGTCTCTCTCTCCATTATTTTCCTTGGCGAAATACTTTTATAGCTTTTAAAAAGTACTACACTTTTATAGCTTTTAAAAAGTACGTCGTCTGTGTAACATTTCATTTTACAAAAAGATTTCTAAACACATAAACACACATACACTGCTGGCTACCGTAAATGCAACATTCTGAAGGAAGCATGCAAATAACATAAAATTTACTACATGCATTAGCGGAGGTGAGATATGGAAATGATGAGAATTTCAGCGCAGACAGACATCACGCGCGCCTGTGGCGCCACTTCAAAGCGCTTCAAAGGCTTGGAGTTTTCGACGATTTGAAGTTCGGCAATTGTGTATTTCTTGTACTTTTTTTCAAAAAAAAAAAACTATCAATTATGCCTGGTAGTAAACAGCGATCATCGTTTGATCAAGTATCCCAGTTCGACAGAGGAAGGATAGTGGCCTACCGAGAGTGTGGATTATCTTTCAGGGAAATCAGTAGTCGTGTTGGACAAAACCAAATAACTGTAATGCGGATATGTGACCGTTGGATGCAGGAGGGTACGACGAGCCGACTAGTTCGATCGCATCCACTTCACGTGATGACAGGAACATTGTGCGCATGGCAGTGACGGATCGCTCAGTCACCTCACGAACCATAGCACAGCACATTCAGTCTGTAACGCATCATCCAGCGTCTGCGCGTACCATTCGACGCCATTTGCAGCAGAGTCCGCAAGACGTCCATTGCTTCGTCTACCCTTGACGCAGAACCGCAGACGTCTCCGACGCCAATGGTGCGATGAAAGAAGGATATGGGCGGCAGAATAGAATGAAATTGTCTTCACTGACGAGTCAAGCTTCTGTCTGCAACATCACGATGGTCGGACTTGAGTCTGGAGATACCTTGGAAAGAAGATGCTGAACAGCTGCGTTATGCACCGCCACACTGGCCTTCACCGGGTATTATGGTATGGGGCGGTATTGAATATCACTCTCGCATTCCCCTAGTACCCATTGCCGGTACTTTAAACAGCCAGCGCTACATCTTCGAGGTGTTGGAGCCAGTTGTCCTTCCTTACCTTCAGAGCTTGCTCACAGCCATGTTTCAACAGGATAATGTGCGACCACCCGTGGCGCGCATTGTCCAAGGCTTCTTAGTCAATCGCCAGATTGAATTGCTTCCCTGGCCGGCTCGCTTTCCGAATCTTTCGTCGATAGAAAACATGTAGTCCATGGTTGCTGAACAATTGACCCAGATTACATCCCAAGTTGGCACACCAGATCTAATCCAGGGTCTCTTTGAATCAATGCCGAGGCGTGTGGCAGCGGTGATCTCTAACAACGGCGGCTACTCTGACTACTGAGTCTAGAAGGAACCACACTTCACAGAAGTCCATAAATTTAATAATTTGATAATTGGTCAACATATTATTTACTAAATAAATTTTGTTATGATATCTCTTATCTTTCTTGTTGTTGCAATTTGGGTGGCCAGCAGTGTATAATAAAATTAAATAAACATATGTTAAAATTTAAGTTAAAAAAAGAAATGCAATATTGATGGTATTTAGATGCAAGACTTTTTTTCCCCAAATTTTCAGCTCTCAGATATTAAGACTAAAATGAAACAAATACAACTTGTTGTTATTTATGCTCACTTGTCTGACAGTAACATCAGGCCAAGCCCATGAAATTCCTCCTGACAAGGAGCACAGCATACGTCTGTCGTTGGCAAGAGCTTTGAGCACCTTACAGGTGACAGTACGATTTACCTCAGTTCCGCTAAAATTTTGATGGAACACCCCGAGGGGGGACGAGTCCGAGGGTCTTCCACCCCTCTCCCCTTATATCAAACCACACGAGAGGACTTTCGGCTTCACCGCATATTTAGATTGCCGCCGCACCGACGCTATACATTTACAAACATCCATGCCTTCTCTGGGATTCCAACTCGACCTCTTCTGTACCGGTTGGGTGGTATACATATATTTAACTCCGATAAACTCGCGATTTTGTTTTTATTGTGACAAAACACGCTATCGGCGTATAGGAAGGGAAACACTTTCGTGGAGAACTTTCTAAGAGAAACTGGTTCGTAACAAAAACATTTTATAGTTTTTTTCTTTTTTTTAGATTAGGATTCGAAAAATTCGAATTACAAGAAACAGAGCAAAGATTTCAATTTTCCAATATGATATCTTTTGGTAAATTCGTGGAGCTCGAGAAACCGAATGTCTCTTCTATATTAATAACAATACAACAAAAGCAAATGATAATTTTTTGAGTAGTTGTACGTTCTTAGCTTCAAGAGTGAATAAAGTGTTCACGGAGATTGCTATACATTTATCACTAGACACTGCTTAAAATGTCACGCTTGTTTATCTTAGATAAATTACATAAATAACAAAATTGTCGCCTTTCACATTTACAACACTTTCGACATACGATATTTGAAATGGCAAAGTTCATTTTTGATGAAGACGTGATAAAAATGTCAATGTAATACAGCATGTTTATTTCGTTTTTATCAGCCTTTATTTCTCAGTCGACTTATCAGCTTTTTCTAACGAGTTATGTTTGCTTTTTGCATTCCAGCAATAAAATCAGAACCTATTTATTACATGTTTCAAAGATATCCGTGTTATTTTTTAATTCTTCAGATTATAAGTTGCTAGCACTTTGAACTTGAAGTGAGATATAAAAGCAAAATAATATCTGCATTGAGCAAGACGCTTTCACGGCAAATGTTAAAAAAAGTGCAATTTGAAAACTTTATTTTATAGTGTAACATAGGAAAGTTTATAATGAAAGCTTTGAAAAATTGAAAAATGTTAAAAATTTAGAAGTATAAAAAATCATACAAATATTCCGTTTATATTCTTGAATGAAATTAATATATACTCTTTCCAGTCATGAAATTAAATCTTTGTTGTTTAATTACGTTAAAACTCAATTAAAAAATTGAGTTTTTAAAATTGAGTTTTTAAAGCTCTGGTGTTTATTTCTGTATTTCTCTTTCGCATACAAAATGCTACGTGAAATGAATATAAAAATATTTGATATTTATATATAGTGGGGTAAATTTATATAAATATTTCTGGTTATTTGACTGCATTTTGTTTTTTACGTATTTTTATAGTTTTGTGCATTGTTTTAATTAGTTATATAGGGTGTCTCAAAAGGTCATTATCAAACTTAACATGCTAGTGTGTCATACCATGACAAACAAGATTTACATAGCAACTTGTGTCCAAAAATTCTAACGAAGACCGCTAGAGGGGGTAGAGGTCGTAGAGGGGGAGAAAGAAAGGATGTCGAAAGAGGTATTATTATGACTTTTATTAAAGAACATGCTTAAATGACAAACGATGTTCAAAATGGAATTTGGAATTGTCACGAATGGAAAATTCCATTCGCCACAATACATGCTTCACAACGTCAACGTAGGTATTCACGGACGTTTTCAAAATGAGTAGCTGTCTCACGGACACATGCCACAGCTTCTACGATCTCGGTGAGGAGATCCATGTCCGATGTTACGGTCATCTCATACACCATGGACTTCATGATTCCTGTATCGCCACAGGTAGAAAGAAATCCTGGGGAGTCAGGTAGAAGAATCGCAGCGACCTGCCAATCCAGAGTTTAGATTATGTTCTATCAAGATATTCCCTCACAGTGCTGCTAAAATGTGCAGGCGTTCCATCATGCTGAACCTAGATGTTTTGGCGTGTAGCTGCTCGAACGTCAACCATCAGATCCAGCAACCGGTTTGTAAAATGTGCGACAGGTTTTCCAGTCGAGGCATTAAGGAGAATTAACATGTCACCGATACAGCAGCCCAAACGCGTATGGTGCTACGTTGTTGCCTGACGCAATCTGCGATGCAATTCTCCAAATGATGAACCTAATGCTGTGGTGAACAATGTAATCGCTGGGGGCGGATTCGAATGTGGAAGAAGGCATGGCTGATAATGAGTCCATAAAATCTACGGCAAAGATGCGCTTAAAATACTAGGGAGACCAAATTCTCTCCAGTTGTTTGGTTGTAAGGAAAGTGAGACGGAACACCAAATCCATACCTCGAACCCGTACCTCGGGGCGTCATCTATTAAAATTGAGGCTATAGAGTTATTGCTCTGAGACTGTACCTGTAAAACCAATGCTGAAATTCTGGTGTCTCGCCCATTTCTTCCTTTCTGAACTGGGTTCAACAATGCTTTTTTATGATACCAAAGGCAAATATAAGTAATAATCTTCCTTGACTGGTAAGAATACGTGTTTAATTTAACCGTGGTTTTATAGAAACTGAAAACAATGATACTTTTTTCTCCAATGGCGGGCTCAGACGGCCCACAGACGTTAGCCACCACGAAGGCCAGAAGTAATGGTCACTTTATTGTGGAGGCACCTAAATCGGTGAGCCACCTTTGCCTCCTATTTGGACGGACAAATAAAACTATGCCTCTTCCGAGATTCGAACCCAGGCCTTTTGGTATCGTAGTCAGCTCCCTTAACCACTACACCGTTTGAGCGGCGAAAACAAGGATACTAGAGTATTTTTTGTCGAATTTAAGATAGAAGTTAATAATTTTGTTTCTTTTCGGATTTCTTAGTTTGGTGTGTGCAATTCGTTAACTGAAATAACTTTGCAGCTTGTAAGTAAGTCAAGAAATCCTACTTAATAATTAGCATAAAAAGCAAACATTTTGTTGCCAGTTTCAGTTTCTTTATAGCTTAGTTCAAATTTATAAAAATTTTGCTGTTACGGCAAGCGATGAACGCAGCAGAATTTGTAGTGTTTGTTCGAAGAAAGAGAACTGGCGTTCAAAATAAATTTCTTTCACACCTACAACTTCCACGTCGAACAGTGCAACATATTCTACTTTTATCCATCCGACGTTGAATGGCAGAATCACTGAACATTGGTAGTTTGACCCGGATTAAAGTCTGGACGAACGGAGCTGTCTGCATAAGAGTTTTGGGATTTTTCGCCAGATGTAAAGTAAACGTGAACCAGTTTACCTTACGAGATCGTCCTTGAAGACATCATTCCCTTTAGGCAAATAGTCACTAAAAGCTTTGCTGTAATTTGAATAATACAATCTAACACCAGCGTGGCAGCACAATTTGATAAAATTGGACAAAGTTCAATAAGATCGCAGAAAGCGATAAAATGTTTGCTTACATGTGCTAGTTATTATGATGATCTTCTTTATTTATTATTAAAATGTGCAAAGTTATTTTTCCCAAGGACTTTGTGGCTAACAGCGTAACTTCCATTACTTCTAAATGCATCGACTTTTTCTAAACGCATCGACATTTTACTGTTTGAATAAAATAAACGCCGAGCAAAAGTTAAATATTGTCTACCTATGGAAGATGACGCAAATAAACTATCAACCAACAATAGGAGTCGGTGTTAAGGGGATAAGTTTTCAAAGCTATAGATTCGAAGTTTAAATAGAACCTTCCTTTGTAGTGACGACAGAAAATATGCGCTTGCGCGGGAAAGGCACTCTAAAAATTCTAAAAGGTTCTAGCCAACTAGAAAACAAAGCCTCAGGTATCACCTATTGACCAAAATGTGAATGAAAAACGACTGAAAAATAAATTCTTGAAAAGCTGACCTTCAAGAAGGATTAGAATTGGGATATTAACCAGAACCGAAAGATTTGTATGGATGTGGATAGCCTCTTAAAAATCTAACTTTTCAAAGGAAGTCATTTTTTTAATAATTTTGGATGCAGACAAATTGTGATGTTCTGACCAGCAGTGATCGGTTATAAATGAGTTATAATTTTTTTTTTTCGCAAACGTAAATTATAACGCGTTTTAGTATGAAATTTCAAGCTTCTCCTTGTTTGACTACTGTACATTAAGCCACAGATTCGAAGATACCCATTGTGTTCATTTCTGGAATGGAATCTTTAAGCGTCGAGTCGCAAATTTTATTAGCAGAAGAAAAGCGGTAAATTAAACTATTTATGTAAAATGCGTATAATTTTATAACTCGTCTTTGGAAAGAAAAGAATAGCTACTTAATTGTTATAATCTCTCAGAACGGAAGAATATTTTTTCCTTGAATTGAGGTCAATTTTTTTAACAAAAAGGAACTTCTTATTTATTTATTTATTTATTTATGTTTAAAAACAACAAACAATTTGATTTAAACAGCAACAAGAACAATTTAAAACAACAGCAACAATTTTTTTTGTTTTTTAAATCAAATACTTAACCCTGAAAATTTGCTCAGATACGCTGGTTTCCACTGGTCATCATTAGTTTTGCTCTTCGGAGCGTAAGAGAAGAGCTGTAAATAAAGAATGCTTAAATTCGTTTAAATTTCCTAATCCTAAATGGAAGAAAGACTACACTAAAATTATTACTGAAAATAAGTACTATTTGAAACAAACAGGGAAGATTTTTAACAAAATAAAACATTGAAAAGAAAAATAAGCTCCATAACGATATTTGTTAGACGGAATTGCTTCAAAAATATGTTCCATAAATGTTTGTTCGCAGTCTTACGCTTCCCACGCACGTAATACTTCCGCTGAAAGATAATTAATAGACCGCAATTAATAACTTCCGATAATTTACGACCCTCAAGCAACCGCAAACTTAATTTCTTCTTATTTTATTTACACTTTTTCCCTGGTAAAACATACTTCACGAAATATCTCCCAGTTTTAGCCCGCCAGTCTTATTTGAAAGATATTACTCCAGTGATGCTAGAGTCCGCGTGTAAGCTGCGCGCCCCATAATTGGGCAGTTGGAGACCGGGGGCGTTTTTCATTGGCTCGTCCCCCCGTACCTGCTGGGAATTTAAATTAATCGCAGCTATGTGTGTAATTAATCACGATGACTTCCATTTTGAACAGCGTAACGATTTATAGGCGCTGCTGCGATTTTGTATGCAATTTTCGCGGTATGTTTATTTTGAAAGCTCCTTGTTTTCAAGGTGGTTGCTAATATGATTTCAAAAATAGTCTTAAAAAATAAACAGTGTTTCGCAATTTGTATCCTAACGTGAGTAATTATTTGGAAAAGCAAAATGAGTTGCTTCCAGTACTTGAATACGTGATAAATAAATCAACAGATTTAGAAAAGAAAAATGCTTCTAATTACGTTTATAAGTGCACTAATAAGCCGATTGAAAAGAAATTTAGAGCTTAAAAAGCAGCTGCGAGAGGGTTTTGATGGATGAAGAAAATTACAGCTTCTAATTTAGTTCATAATGATCGCTTGGTTAGTGATTGAATTATAATCATTAATTTCAATTATTTAAAGTAATAATTAAAAAAACGCAAGTTAATATTCATTTCTGCGTGAGTTCAATGTATTTATGATGTTATCGGTAATTATTGTTACAATCTTCAGTTTTGTACTTGTTTTAATTCCTTTTGTGATTAGTATTTTAAATAACTACTTTCTTAACAGCGTTGTATTTGAGCAATTAGTAAAACACGTTCCATCAAAATCAGTAGTTTTCAAACGGTATTCCGCGGCACCATACAGTTCCAAGAAACCCTTCAAAGGGTTCCGAAAGTACAAATTGAACTTCGAAAGATTCTTTCAATACCATATGATCCGCAAAACTAAGCTCCTAAAATAATTAATAAATTCTAAGAGAAAAAAAACTGAATGCTTTCAGGTTTTATATTATGCCCAAAGGGGCGTTTTTTTAACGTTTTGTGTGTTACCTTTATTTATTAAATATCATGTTCTTCGCACTTAAACCATAAAATTCAATTCAACAGCAATATCACAGAATAGTTTTAAAATGAGCGCATATTTAGAATTTTCGATACAGATTCTCGCGCTGGAGATAAAAAAGTTTGATGTCTCTAGTTACCGCTGCTGAAACGCATACATACATTCATACAGATTCTTCATTATTTATTTTCTTTTAATATTATGCGGGGCTCTAATATTTGGTGGCAACAATTTGAAAAGTGAAGCGACATTTATAATGAACCGATGCAAAATGCCAAAACGAAATTAATAACCCTTCCGGACTAACGCCCTTTGGGCTAATTAAATATTTTATTATTATTATTTTTATTCTAATTGTTACTTAAGATAATACTGTTGTGAGTTTTGTGCATTTATAAATAATTTTTTAGTAAAATTATCTGTGGAATTGTAGTACCTTTTGTCTAATGTAACATGGTAAGTCCGAAGAGAGCAAAAGCTCTGCCGGAAAACTAAGCTGTAGAGCCAAGTCTATTTAACATTCAAGTATAAGGCTATCTTGCTAAATTGGCGAGATATTGCCAAGCTGGTGATGGTTTTGGCAGCTCATTTCTGCGGCCGGATTTGGCGAGAAATCCCCAAAACTTGCCAAACTTGGCGACATTTTGGTCCGGTCTCTATACAACTGTAATTCGCACTGTAATTAAATATCAGTTATTGATTTTTACATAACCGTATCCCACCCTATAAAATGCATCTACCGGCTGTCAAATCAATAAGGCCGCTAAACACTGATACGTCGAACCAAGTTCGATTCCAGTGAACAGATTGGTCGCATGGGCCTTTTCACAATATCTTTCTTGTGTAATTTGAATATAAGATAGTTTTCCATAGAAAGTCCACCATGACAGTATTCTTTCCTAAGTAGATAATTCTTATTACTTTACCGTGATCTATTAACAGATTGCCATTATATATTATGAAAACTCAATTTTCTTACTCATAACTAATGTATTGACTCAACATGAAATTGCTATGCATAGTGTTTCATTTGTTTTTATGTGGGCTGCTTCCTCTGGTTTGTTGGCGTCTTGAGATAAACTTTTAATCCAAATCTACCCGGCTGATAATTTTCTAAATGTTTTAGTTTCTCAATATGTTTGCCAAGGTAAAATCATGAAGCAAATTTTTCTTCCAAGTTTACTGAACTTATTCCCTCTATGCATTTTAATTTCTTAAATTGTTTAAACACCAGGCGTCCCCGGCTTCCGTCACCTGTCACCCGTATAAAAATCCTCAAATATGTTTTGACCCACGTCTACTGAGTTGATTATTTTTTAAACCATTTATTTTCTCCGTTTATCTGGACAAAATCATGAAACAAATTTTTAAATACATCTACCGAAATGGATCTCTCTAAATTTTTCTCTCACATGTATTAGCGGCGAAAATGCACTATTTCATCAAATGAGTTAATACTCTTGTGGGGTTCCACCCCTTTATCTAACAGCTGAATGGGAGGAACCTCGTGCACAGATAAGCGTATAATCGCTTGAGTGCGTGAACAGAGACGTAAGACTCAAGAAGGGCTAACTACCCTTTATTTCTCAAAAATAAGATTTAACACAGTCTGCTCCTATCTCAGAGCGTACAGCAAAGCTTTAGAAACATTAGGTTATTTCGAAGCATCAGACATGAAAAATGAGTAACGCCTTCGCCGGGAATCGAACCACGAACCTCTCGGTTACGCGTCGAGCATGCAGACCCTACACCACGAAGGCATGCGAAGAAGGCGGGAGAAATACCTTATAAAGCCTCCACTTGGGCTTGAACTCAAAGTAATAAGAATTAAAGCTTAACTCATGCTTAAGACAAAAGTAATTAATGCTATATATTAAAAAGGTATATTCGAAGCTATCAAGATTCTAAGTAGTTGGCCCCTAAATCTCATTTAAGTTGGCGAAGCTATCGAGGGCCTGAAGTACGGGCGAGTATAGTAATAGCTTAGAGAGAGACGTAGCCAAAAGGCGAATGCGCGGTAGTCAGAAACTCTGGCTCTCTAACGAAGTCAGTAAAACCTAGACTTAAATACTACTCTTACTCATTTGCATTAAATATGATTCTGAAAACACATTTTGGTAGGAAATTATAAGTTGAAAACAGAAAAGATAGAAAAGTAGCTTTAACGAAAGATAACTGTTAAAAACGTAGGATAAACTTTACACTCTCATCGAGTTGATGTTCCCAGAATTTCTACATTCACTGACTGCCACAAACCCCGACTATAAAGGAACACCTGAGAAAAGGGGTTTAAAGAGTGGAAATCGAATTGACGTTGCATGCCATCTTAGGGAGTTTTATACTGATAAAAATAATCATATATTATATATTGCAGCAATATGGCTTACTACGGAAAGAGCTTAGTAAGCAGAATTTCAGATTTTGCTGCTTTTTCCCGCCCATCGTGAAATTACGTGTGTGAAGTACCAAGGGCTGGTTATTGTTGAAATGTTGTTTAAAAGTTCTACACACATACATACAGACAGACATACATATATATATTAACTACATGTTTATTCTTTTTACAAATTATTTGTTTTTACTACACCATATGTAATGCTTCAAGAAAAGTTTTAATTTATTATTTTTATTAACATTAAGACGTCTTAGACACTGAATGGGTCGAATGTGTTGTTTCATGTGAAAATTTTAGTTGCTCTAATTTTAGTGACTTTAAGAACTACTCCTCTTTTTAATTTTAATTTTCAATTTTTATTTTATATTTTTAGATCAAATTTTCGTTTATTATTTTGTCAAATGTTGGATTACTGCTCTTTTTCAAGTGTTACCTTGTTTCTGTTTTACGTGTTTTTTAGACTCCGCTTAAACAGAAAATTATTATTACTAGACTTTTAAGATTGTTTACTCGTTTATAATTTTGAGGATGGAATTTTTTTTTTAAATTTTAACTCGGTCTGCATGGTTTCAAAATTTACATATGCTTTTATTTTTTAATGCATTTGATTGCCTATATTTACACGTTTCGTCTTTGGGATTCGGTCTACACAAAATAATGTTTTTATACTTTTAAAATTTGTTTACGTTTTTTATGCTATAATTGTTTTCAACTATTTACTCGGTTTTTAGGAGTTCTTTACGATAAACAGTTTACTTTTTATATTATTTTAAGTTTCAAACATTAATTTTTACATTTTTTAGTTCCCAAACAGGCTGATTTATTTACTCCTTTCGTTGCACCAACCGCCTGATGAAGATGTGGAGAAAGATGTAAATTTCTTTTTTTTCTTTTGTTTTCATTTTTGATTTGGGCATTTTTTGTCTTTTCCGGAAGTTTTCGACTGTGCTTCTGATTTTTGGTTTTCGTGTATGTTTCATTCCGAATTGAATACGACATAAATTTTAAACGTATTATTTCTTTTAATTTATCTTGCCTATATATAGGCAAGATATATATATATATATATATATATGCAGAATAAATTATGCATATATGCATTATTTGAGTACATATACATATCAAAGATTGAATTAAGTAATTGAAATTCATTGAAATCTAAATAAATTTACTAAAAAAATTTAGAAAACAGCATCAACTTTTGCAGCTACTGCGCAAGAGATGATTACGATGAGAACTTCCGTATAGCTTTATTAATGATTACGGGAGAAAATCCTCGGTCAAGGGCAACAGATCTTAAATAATTGAGTTCTTTCATTTTGCCATCTAAGAATACATTCTGATGTCAGAAATAACGTTACTAACCTGTGCTTCCATTTCATCCTTCTATCAGTTACAAAATTGCCCGGATTTTACACAAGTTTAATTTTCAAGTTGTTTTCTCGCCTATAAATAAAATCCAAAGTTCGGTTCTTAAGGATTCTATTTCTGACTTTAATTCTTGGGGAATTTATAGCATATCGTGTCAGTGTGGCTTAAGTTATATTGACCAAACGAAAAGAGCATTAAAGTTTCGCATAAAAGAACATGAATCTTATGTCAGAAAAGGGGACATTAACAAATCTTCAATAGCTAATCATAGTTGGAAATTCAAACACAATTTTGATTTTGGTTCTGCTAAAATTATCCAGAAAGCTGGATTCTATTAGGGAATTGGATTTTCTTGAAGCTTTTTACATTCACAAAAAGTTATCCTGTTTAGTCAATAGTTTCAATTCCAATCCACTCTTGCCTAATGCCTTCAAAATTGTGCTAACTTAACCCTTCATTTTTCTTTACTATTTCTGCCGAAAGATGGCGCTATCGGCTCTTTTACTGGTCGAATGTAGGGTATAAATATGATCGATATTCGCTTTCCCGCTTTTGCAGAATTTTTTTGCTCCTGATGAAGAGCTTTGCCCTCGAAATCGATTGGGATTTTACAAAGTCTACGCCGAATACAAGCTTGTATATTTGCCTGTTTTAGAGATTCTTGATATTTTTTTTTCAGATTTTCTAATAATGAAACGATTTTGACTGCAAAAACAACATTTTCTGTTATTTTTACTTTTCATGCGTTTTTATTTGCGTCTCCTGTGGAGTTAATGAGCAAATAATTAACTAAAAGGGTTTTATAAATTAATATAAATAATAATACCTTAATTAACTAATTTAATTATTAAACTTCGATATTAGATGCTTCATTTGCAAACCTGAGCCTTTCAAAAATGGCACAAGACATAGTTTTTACATTTACAAATAATGCAAATGATGACATCTGAAAACTCCGCGATGGGTTAACTTATTCTATTCATAAACTTTGGATAATTAGCAAATAAATGGAAACAATCTTCGTTAATTAAGCAAGTAATGTTGAATTTAAAAACTGAAATACCAGACGCGTATCCTGTATACTTTTGTAAAAATTTTCATATAATCCGTTGCAGAAATATCACTGGAGACTGAGACAAACATTTTCCTGAGCATCGCTTAATTAAATAACTTATCAAATTTCAAACATTTGGGTTCAGTCAACAAAATTATTTCCTCACCTGAATTTAATTAATTAACCGCTTGCGATGAATTTTGGTTATTTTTGGTGGAGATTCCGTAATTTTAATTTGTAATCACTTAATTAGTTTTCTCGAAAGGAAGTTTTGGAATTTATAATATTGTCTTTGCGAATAATTTAAGTTTTTCCCCTTTTTCGTAAAATAAACCTTAAAAAAAGCTAAAATACATGAAGCAGATGAAAATAGAAATAATAAAGCTTGCAGTTAATTCTTGTCACAAATAAATACACTGCTTCCGACTGTCGAAATAAATTAGAATTAAGCTATGCAGGGATATTTTTCGAATCTAAATATAATTAATGTTTTCATTTTATTTAAATGCAGATTTTGCCCAATGAGCTATCAAAACGTAAACATAGCTCGTATTCTTTGACAGTATAAACTAACTAGACGTTAAAAGATT
>KK121526.1:559951-575100 GCA_000611955.2 Stegodyphus mimosarum
AAAAATTGTGTAGGGAATTATCCCTAAATATGGGATCTCAGTATGGATTCCTAAGTATGGGATTATTCCTAAGTATGGGCCACCAATACGGCAAAGTCCAGAGAAGGGTTTAAAGAACTTTTATTAACTCAAATTAAAATTAACACGTGGCAACGACTTGTATTTATAAAAGGTAACACTTTTGGCTTAACTCAAAAAGGTAATCAGTCACTTAAAATTAAGTGGAATTAAGTTATCCTAACGGCTTCATAGTTTGCTTAATGCGAAGGCTGGCTCTGACACGTAAAAGTCGGCCTAAACACGCCTAATGGCAAGAAGCGTTCAGAACCACAGAAATCTAACCGCTAGTAAACCAAAGATAGCAATGTGGCAGTAAATTCACCTTTGATACTTTGATAATATTGCTATTATTTTGGCATGCAGCAAGGAATTCCTATTCCTGCTCTTTCTAGATTCCTGAGTGAATCCCGAATTTCCCCTGACGTTTGACAAAGTCCGTAAATAGTATTCTCCATATGAGGTATAAGCTGAGGTGAGAGAACTTTTGCTTCCTGCTAGAAAATGCCAAGTCTGGATGGAACTGCAGAAGGGTCAGTGGTCAGGCAGTGACCTAAAGCTTTAGAGCACGATGTGGCCTAAAGCAGTGAATCCAATGCCATGAAGGGTCGTAGCTCGCCAACTACTGCACTAATTGAAGAGATATATGCACATAATACAAGATAAATACATGAAATATACAGAAATTGCTATGTGCACTATTTATATGGGGAATAAATGTTCTTTAAAGAACAGTAGTGGAATGGTTGTGACTTTTCAGGCTACTGGGGGCCGGAGATCGCCTGGTTGAGCGGTGGCATTGTAAAGTCCAGCATGTCAAAAATCACAATAAGGGAATAAACAGTCTTAAAGCATGATTTGTCCGAAGTCGAAAGAATGACCCCTTAAAATGCTTGCCTAAATTCACCTTCCAAAACCTTTCCTTAAATACTAACTCCTTTCTACCTCGTTTGAATACATATACGTTAACTCATTTACATTCTGGCAAGAAAGCTCAAGTTTAATCCAAGAGCGACAGGATAGGTTGCTTCAAAATAAAATTAACTGTTAAATAAGTTAAATAAATCTCCACATAACATAATATGAACATACACTTTGACGACATAATGAGATGAAACACAAGATATTGAATAAATAAGTTACTTTATTTTCCAAAACAAAAATAATTAAAAAATATATAGTAAGTGCTCTTACTTCGTATCCAGTTAAACGAGTCAAAACCGGAAATAGTATTAAATTTTGTACAATCAAATGCCCAGTTTCGCCCCATATGAAGAATTTCGATGGAAATAATGCAGTTGATCCTTGGAAGTCAATTAATGTTGTAATACCCTTTGCATAAGGACGTCCTCCGAATTTTTCCCTCCGTCTAGTTTATATACAAAAGATAGATAACGGAGGTATATTGATCCATCCTTGCATACTAGTTGTCATATCACACTGCTGCATAACGCAAATGCAACAGCAGATGAGGCATCATTTTTAAAAAAAAGCTGATTTTCGGATTTTTTCTGTAATCTTGCCATAATTTTCAAAAAGTATGCTTTGTCCATATCTTTTTAAAATATTTTAATAAATATATTAATATTTACATTTTTTTAAGGTATTTTGGAGAAATAGTTTCAATCTAAATCTCATCAGGTTTCTGCATCCAACTAACTTTCTTTTCATGGAAAAAACAATGCGGACGTGAATGCATCACAAAAATTTAAAAAAGAAAATTCCCAAAATTCAAGATGAAAAAAATCTGGAAACAACGTGACTTCCTTATACGGTTTGTTAAATTACACACATATTTTTGCTGAACTTCATTTAAACTTATTTCTTCGAATTATTCTAATTTAATTAGCCGATCCCTCAATAAAAGTCGAAAATGACATCAAAAGTTGCAAACTCGTTCTATTTTTCTCGTATGTGAGTCAATTATCTTTTTCGTAACGAGTTCGAAACTTTCCCAAATAATAATATAGTAACCGGTAGACCGCATTAAAAATATTGTTTTTTAACTTGAGATTACCCAAACATGTATATTTGTATATTTGTATATTTTAAACACTTCTGTAATTCGAAAGATATAACTGCGACCAACAATTGCGAAAATAAAAGTCGAGTAAATACTTTTAAGCAGTGTAAATCCGTGAATATACAGGGTGTTTATAAAGTCCCGGACCTATTTTGATGTTTAATAACTCATAAAATAATGAAGATATAAACGAACTTACGGCATGTATTGATGGAATAACTTATATATTTTCTTTTTCAGGTTTGAATTTCTTTACTTTTGTGAATATCATCTGCGCGTGTGGTTAATTTCAGATAATTTAATTTTCCAGTCTAAATATCTGTACTTTTCTAAATATCGCCTGCTTATTAATTGCATTTTTCTATCTTTTGTTTTTGGCAACTATACCGTGAGGCACAAAGGGATTCCCCAAAGGTTAATGTGTGGTGTGGACTAATGCACGACCGAGTCATTGGGCCTTTCGTTTTTACAGAAAAGACGGTCTCATCAGTCGTATACTTATGTTGGAAAACTTCGTATTTAAACAACTAGAAGAGCTTCAGCCACATGTCTTTTTTCAACTAGATGGTGCACCACCTCATTGGGGTACCGTCGTTCGTAGTTCTTTGAATGACCATTTTACAGGAAGATGGATTGGGCGAGAAGGCCCAATTCCTTGGCCACCCAGATCACTTGATATAACGCTGCTGGACTTTTTCCTTTGGGGATTTGTAAAGGACAACGTTTACAGGAGGAGAATGTCGAACATTGATGACCTAAAAGCCAGAATTACAACCGTAATAGCCTCTGTGGATGCCAACATGCTCGCCGGTACCTGGCGTGAAATTGAATATCGACTTGATATTCTCCGTTCGACGAAGGGGGCACACGTGGAAGTTCATTGACAAGGGTCATGAAACTTTTTAATTCTATCTAACCATTTATGTTATTAATTTTAATCTATCTTTATTATTTTATGAGTTATTAAACATCAAAATGGGTCCGGGACTTTATAAACACCCTGTGTATATATATATATATATATAAACACCCTGTGTATATATATATATATATATTACTTTTGATATTGCTTATTGCAATAAAAAAAGGACATGCACAATTAGATGTTATAAGATAGATGTTTATATATACTCATTTAACAATATTTCATCGTTTTACGGTTAATCGTTTTTGAGTTACGCGAGATACATGCATACATATCTATACGTACAAACTGCACGAAAAAGGGCCTTTGGAATCCATTTTAAATCCTCAAGTGGATTTAAAATGGATTTCAAAGGCTCTTTTTCGTGCCACATTTTAAAAAAAGGAGTACAGACGTAAAACCATTTAAGCAAAGCATGCGAGAGTTGTCTGCGTATGTAGTGAAATCTTCGCATTATTCCCATTTTACCGAAAATGGGATGAAATTTATTTAAATTGCGCTTGAAGAAAACCGCGAAAACATCCATGCGATTACCTTGTTCACCTAAGTTCGAACCTAGTCCGAATAATAGCGTTCAGGACTTCTATCCACTCGGCCGCTGGTGGCCAATATTTTCTTTTCGACCGGCGGGTACTATTTTTGTCTTTTGTCGACATTGGCCATTTCTAGGCCTGGGAGTGGTGTCCGTTTTATTGTAGAGGCACCTAATAGGCAGCTACCATTACTGGACGGACAGTTACAACCATGCCTTCTCCGAGATTCGAATTCGGGCCCTCCGGTATCGTAGTCGGCTCTCCTAACCAGTATGCCATCTGTGAGGCGTTGTTCAATACAGAATTTACTGCAAGCAGACTTTTAGCCGTATGAGTCAAGAACTGTGAAATTATAATATTACTTGAATATGAATCTGTTGGTCAAGTAAAACAACTCAACTGTTGCTCATATAAAAAGTTTCTAATATCAAGGAAAGAGACACCTGTATTAAAATGGTGTAAATTAATCGAAAATTAGTAAAAAAAACTTTGACCTTCATCGTTCGTTTCTGAAAATTACCCTCGCTCCGGACATTTTACTTTCTTTCTTTCCCTCCCTTTTAAAAAAAGATTACCGCAAATTGGAACAGATTAATTATTCGAACTTATTATTTTTTCCATCGAACAAGTGAAGCTTAAATAATATTCTGAGCAGATTTTAATAACACGGTTGTCAGGCGGCTTCGTCAAACAGCTTCGAATAATCCTTTGGTAACGCAACTAACCCCTTTATGCCCCTGCACCCAGCTTTATCGTCTGCGGAAAGGGAAGGGGCTGAATAAAGGGGTACATGACATTGAACTTTCTCTGGGCACACTTTTAATCCACCTACTCGTCTGCTAAGTTGGGGGTAAATTTAATTTTCTATACAAGGGAAGGTATAGAAATCTTAGCCTGTACTTCATCGAATGTCTTTTTCACAATCGGAAGATGTATATAAGTGTTCTTAGAATCTTATTTATGTATACGTTTCTATTATAAATTATAATGGCAGGAGCCATATAAACAAAGAGTTTTGTTGTATATTTTATTTCTGATTCCTTTTGTAACATAAAAATATCTTTTCTCTCTTTTCATTTTTTACTTCCTTATACGAAATGAAGTAAGTACTGTAATCGTGAAAAGTTTCGGGTATCATATTTAAACGGAAATCCGGAATCCATTTTCACCATTTTTCCCATGATTTCTGTACGTATGGAAAGAATAAAAAACAGTTTTTCCAAAACATATTGTAAAATGGATTTAAAGCGGGAAGTTTTACAAAGTGGAGCCTTTACGTATAATCCAATCCAGAATCATTAAACAGGAAGAAGTTTTTATGCAGTATAATTACCGTTCATAACCATAATACGCCCTGCTAATGGTAACACAGTTATCAGTTTTTGTTCAGAAAGCATTTGAAGATAATGAAAAACTGCAGATTTTTTTTCTACAGAAATAATATAAATTGTTTTTATATGTCTCTCAAGCGATTGCTTAAAAAAGACGAATAATAAGAAAGACATATAATCGAATTTCAATTTAAGACAGTACTATAATATATACATTTTGGCTTTATAATTTTATTATGACTTTTATATCACCTCAGATATATAAATTTAATTTTCTTGTATATACATATAACTTCTGTTTGAACATTGAAATAATCAATTATTAGATTTTATTGTACTAATTGCTCCTGTTATTTCAAATAAAAGTTTAAAACAATTTTTTTTTAAATGACAGCTTTCAGATTTTACTTATGCCCAAAGGGGCGTTTTTTGTAACGTTTTGTAGGTTACATTTATTTATTAAATATCAAGTTATTCGCACTTAAACCAGAAAATTCAGTTCAACAGCAATATCGCAAAATTATTGTAAAATAATCATATCTTTAGAATTTAGGATACATAGTCTGGTCGAGCTGGAGATAAAAATGTTTTTTTTTTCGTATAGTGTTGCCATTGCTCTCTTTGAAATCGTTGAGTTTGTTCATCAAAAATTCGTCAAAGTTTTTCAAAATATGAAATAAGTAACAAAACAAATTCCAAAATCTAAATTTGGGCTTCTAGATGCCCGTATTCGTACGTTATTCAAAATGTGATGGCTCTAGGTACCGTCGTTTTATCACAATGCGAAAAACATGCATACATTTATACAGGTTCTTCATTAGTTAATTTCTTTAAATATAATACAGGGCTGTAATATTTGGTGGCAACATTAGAAAAGTGAACCGACATTCAAAGTTTTCAGTGAAAAATGCCAAAACGAAATTTATAGCCTTTTTGGGCTAACACCCGTCGGGGTAATAATTTTGCTAAATAAGGGATATGGACCACCAAAATCGAATTAGTGTCATGAAATTCCTATCTTCTTATTTTAATAAGATTTCCCCTTCCCCAACTAAATCGGTTTTGGGTTGCTGATATATTTGAGGTCTGTTTCGTGAAGAGTTTTATTTCTCTACGATAAACTAAAAATTTAAATTAAAACTAAGGAATAAAGTCTGTATTCATACATTTTTTGCATTAAGTTAGAAACATATTTCAATAAATGCAGTAATGCTCAAAATGTGAGCTTTTATCATTTAGATATGCTATAAAATAAATGTACTTTGTATTATACCAAACAATTAAATTATAAAAAAAAAGATTAAATGGGAAAGAAGAGTGCTTCTTGCTTTTCAAGAGCTCCGTTTGTTAGGAAATCTACAATTTGAAAGTTAAAATAAAGGTCGTCACGTCGAATAGCATCACTTCGCAAGATAAATGTATAAGAAACTGCATGATAAAAAAATTCATGAAGAAAAAAGCAGCTAAATTAAAGAACATATATCTCGGACAATGGCAACAGTTAGGAAATGGCAGGGATGATAAAATGGCATGATAAAGTATTGGTCAAAAATGTTTGGAAAGACGCCACTAAAAAGATTTTTAATGTTGGCATCCACTTAAAACAAAAGTCAAATTAAATTTGTCTTTTGTTAATAAGTGGATACTGAATTTAATTTTTGAATATTATTATTAATTAATTCTCAAGAATCCACGAGAAATATACAAAATTTCTTTCCTTGAGAAACAAAAAAATATATCGAATCACTACTGAATCACTAAATTCGGGAGCTGAATCACTAATCACCAGATTCATTTGTAACTATATCTAGTTACAAACGAATTTTCAAGCATACCACATCGAAAACTGTTCAGGAGCCGTTCAAGTAGCTACAAAGATTAAAAAACAGCGAAGGATACTATGGAAAGGTATGATATGAATGATGTTATTAGCATCATTTGTTAATCACAATGATATTGCAGATATTCATAAAGTATGTTTGGCATGTTACAAATTAAATGCATTTTAAGTTATATTAATTAGATACATTATTAAAACGATAAAATAAAGGTTTCGATTGATTAAAACACATTTATGGTTTTTGCTCAGTTGGTTGAGGAGTTCCAGATCAATTAAATTTGAAAAATAAATTAACATTTTTATGCCATTTTTAACGCTTTAAGAAGTGATTGTTAGTAGGGCTGCGTACAAAATAAAAAATCATTCAACAGTTCATTCTGCACATTTTTCATTGGGTCACATGCGTACGATGCTTGTAGTAGATATATCCCGCAACTAAAATGACAACAATTTCTATTTCACCAGATGGTAAATTAACATAAAACAGTAAGAATGGGACTTTCGAACCATTGAGTTCCAGAAATCTTGAGATGCATTCAAGATTCGAAATTTCCCACATTTTCTCTTCATTCGAATCCTTGTAGGGTTTCCTTTATTTTAAGTTTGATACCTTTCCTGAACCTCTCACCTTCCCCTAGTATTTTCTCGCCAGGGTGTAAATTTAAGTTAAGTGAAGTGAATGTTTAAATGGGTAAATCTCTGCGTTTATTCACAGAGCGTTTTCGCTAGCAGCGTACGTTTCGTTGCTACCTCGCTGTTACGCTAGTAAGCCTTTTTGCCATTTCGGATTATTATCATCACTCCTGTTAGGTTTTTGTGAGTCAACCTTTTAGGTATAAATTGACGTGCTAATCCAGCACTATTCTATTTTAAATTCGACTTGAACTATATTCTACACTAAGTTCTCACCACAAGTTGACGTGTTTTGTAACGCAAGAAGATCGTACCTTTCTGTTAAACTTTGAATTAATAAAGGGTTACTTTTCATCCTTCTTCTGTGCTGGTAATTTATTCACGCCTGTGCGAGAATTCATCAGGTTCATTGTAGGATCTAATTAAGTTTTATTTAGAATAGCAATGACAGATCTTGCATCCTTACATAGAAAATCCTTAAAATCAGTAAACATTTTAACTCAAAATATTAGAAAAATTAGTTTAGCTGGCCTCTAATCGTGGAAGCGGTTGTTAGAAATGAACGGAGCTGTTGCAATTTGAGTGAACATGAAGTATTTAGTATGAAGAATGTAATTGCTAAGCAATCCCAATTTTCGGAATCCCAATTTCCTGGCTGCATGGTAGCTTTTGTGGTTTCACTCATGTGTTACGTGTATACCAGGCAGTTTCCCTTAGAAATTCCTCCATGAAGGCATCCTTACCCTTAGGCAGATAGTCCTATTGTGCTTTGCTATGCTCAGTTAACCCGAAAACCCAATTTTCTGAAATTGATCTAGCATTTGTAATTTCCTGTTTACCTGTGTTAACTCTTAATGTAATTCTCCCAATGATTTCAAATGATTCTGGGAAAACTTAAAATTTTGCATAAAAGTTTGTGAAATTATGATGACGGAATAAACTTTAATATTGAAGAAATTTAGTTGTGTCCTTCATTTACAAAATTTCGCAACAAATGTACATAAGGAGAACACCAAATTTAGAATAGTCAATTTTGAGGTCGCCAATTACTCTTAAAGCAGCCATCGTATTTTCTTATATCTTAAATACCCGCTCCCTTTCAAAAAGAAAGACTAGGAGAGCAGGCTGGCAAAAAAAGCATTAGCGAAGCAAGAGAAAGTTTATCATATGAGGAAAGACACGAGGAAGCATCAAGGACATAGTCTGCAGGTTTTCCTATGCCCTGTTATTATTCACGACCTTTCTCATGTATCAAATTATCAATTACTTAAACATATAATTTACAAGTATTACAAAAACAATATAATTTTTAAGTAAAACTAAATAATAAATTAACACAAATATAATTCTTAAAGTCCTTTACAGTTTTCGAATTACTCCTTTATATTACTCTTCCCTTAAACTGCTCCTTTACAGTTTTCGAAAAAATATTTTACAAACCGTATTAAATCATAAAGTAAAATATTAAATAAGGCTAGTATAAGAAACTATCCTTTTGGGGGACTCGCAGTTGTATAACTTTCTAGGCCAAAGGTATCAGTTTTTGCTTTACTACCACGTTTTATGCACTGAAAAATAAAATCAGGTAATTAAAATAATATTAGTAAATAAGCAAGTAATATGTATAACAAAAACATAAGAAAACATTTTATTCACTAAAAAATTGCATAAAAAATTCCATTACAAAGAATTTTTTTAAGTTTTTAATTTTGGCATTTATTCTACGGAATTTTCAAATTTTAATATGTTGTATTCGAGACCGTAAAAGACTCATGGGACAGGAGGGAAACAAGTGAGGCACTTTAGTCTGGTGCAATCGCACTACTCGTATGTTTTCTTTTATTAAGTGACCAAATCAAATCGAAAATTTAATTAATTATTTACGACTTAGTATTTAAAATAGGGCGAAAATCCCAGATTTCATATAACGTTCAACTTTTTGTTTTCAATTTATACAATGTTTAATCAAATATAAGTCACTTAAGCGATCATTAAACAGACTAGTCCTGATAGGCTTAGAAAACAAATTAATTTGAAGTTTTATGAATTTCTTCATGAAATTTAATACTGAAAAACAAAGAAAAGGTAAATAAAGCCTTGCGAGGAAAAACCTTAAAAATACATAAAGCTGCATGCTTAGTAGAAGTGTTAACCTGATATCGAATGTCGACGAATTGGTTTGCAGGTGTTTGTTGTTTTGCCCATGTGAAAAGTAAATACGAGCCTGTCCTGTTTAGAAAGTTATCCACAAAAGCATCACTTTCCTTACCCAAATAGCACCCGTACATTTATCACGCTGTATTAAACAGACAAACATAAGAGAAGGATTATATCTTTCTTTACAGAAAATGAAAAAAAATATTCTTCAGAATTTGAAAATTTAGCTACGCATGTTAACAGACTGTGAAGACGAAACAGAAAGAAAGGTTAATAAATCAGAATTAAAATAAAATTATATAAGAAATCCCTTCTCAAAAAGATATATTTTCCTGTAGAAAGAAAAAAAATTGACTGAAGTCTTAATTTCACCGTAAAATGAAGATCTAAAATAATTATACGAAATACCTTCCGATATTTAACTACTAACTCGTGAAGAATTAGCGTTATTGATTTTGGGTATTTTAAAGGTTAGACAGATCATTAGATGGAGTCTGGCAAAGTACTCCGGATCTATCTACTGAAGGGCAGTAATACTCAAGTATTTTAAAAAGGACCAGCTAAATAATGTATAATAAGTGAACATATTCCCCCACATATATTTGCATTAAAAAATATGCTATTTCGTTGATTCCGGCAGCTGAAGCAAAATCAGATGTTTTAAAGACATTTCAGGAATACAGTTCAGTTCAAATCAAATTTGAATCGAGAAATAGTATTCAAAATGTTCTCAACGTTGCCATTTACTATTGTTAAGAGGAACGAAATTTCAGGAAACGTAAAATTAAATTTAATATATATTGTAAATGTACATTAAATTGGAAATAATCTACAATACATACATATATATACATAATGTCATGATATGCATGATTTGGAACTTGTCGATGGCGTAATAGATGCGTAGCGAAGAAACCTAGCAAAACAGACATGCCCAGATTCAAGATAATTTTATTTATTGAAGAAAGCAATTCGGATTTGCAATATTTGATTCACATACGGAGGGACATATGCACCGTACACTTTTGTTAGCTCAGCACATAGTCAGTGAACAAAGAAGATAGCCGTAAAAAGTCTGGCCAGAAGGAAAGCGTAAGCGAAGGCGATGCAGTAATTTAGAGGAAGAAGGGAGGGAGTCAAAAAGTTTCAGTTCGAGTTAAAAATAGTTTTGCTTTACAATAATTTTGATCGGACAAGAAGTATCGGCATTAACAGTTACAAAACATGGAAAGATTTCGAATTTGAGAGACCAGATGAATTTAGAGGGGAGAACACCAAATTTAGAATAGTCAATTTTGAGGTCGCCAATTACTCTTAAAGCAGCCATCGTATTTTCTTATATCTTAAATACCCGCTCCCTTTCAAAAAGAAAGACTAGGAGAGCAGGCTGGCAAAAAAAGCATTAGCGAAGCAAGAGAAAGTTTATCATATGAGGAAAGACACGAGGAAGCATCAAGGACATAGCAATTTTTGTTAGGAAACAATCTACGTATTCATTTCATGAAACATTTTAGGCATAAAATTCGTGAAAACAGCTGAGAATATAAAATTAATACATAAAAAAAACCCGAAAGCTTTCAGATTTTATATTACGCCCAAAAGGGCGTTTCTTAATGTTTTGTGTGTTACTTTTATTTAGTAAATATCATGTTTTTCGCAAGTAAACCACATAAAATTGAATTAAACAGCAATATCACAAAATATTTAAAAACAGAATATCTTTAGAATTTCCGATACATAGTCTCTCGCGCTGGAGATAAATTGTTTCTTTTTTTCTCCGTACAGTATTGCCATTGCTCGCTTTGAAATCGTTGAGTTCGTTAATCAAAAATTCGTCAAATTTATACAAAATATTAAACAGATAATAAAGCAAATTCGACATTCCAAATTCAAGCTTCCAGGTGCCCATGTTTGGGTGGAGGATTCCGTTATTCATAATTTGATGGCTTTAAGTACCGTCGTTTTTTCACAATGCGAGAAACATACATACATTCATGCAGATTCTTCATTATTTAATTTCTTTAAGTATAATACAGGGTGATAATATTTGGTGGGAAAAATTTAAAAGTGATTCAGCGCTTTCAGTGATTCAACGCAAAATGCCATTTCGAGACTAGAAGCCCTTTTTGACTAACGACCTTTTTGGGCTGAAAACAAATTCGGAAATACAAAATTTTGGGCTCCATTAGGTGCACACATTAGGGGAGTAGAATGACATGTATTTAAAATTAGGTAGCTCTAGGGGGGAAATTCTTTCCAGAGTGTGACGATCTTACAATCCGTTAATTTTTAATAATACAGCTTAATATTATTTTATTACTAAACAGCATTCGAGAGATTTCGGAAATCCCAGTCATGGATTGCCATTCTTGGGAATCCTTGTCATGAAAAATATTTTTCAAACTCAGACCTACAATTACGCAAGTCACTTCCATCGCCATCGTTTCTGTAACCCCTTCCACACCAATCGAAAGGGTTGAAGTTTGCCGAGAAAGGGGTGAAACAGGGACGAGGGCACACGTGTCGCCGGAAAAGGCCTCCACTCCCCAAGTCTCAAATACTTTGCATATGTTTCTCTTTGAAGTGAGAAAGGGGTTAGCCAAAGGCACGTGCTGCTTTACCACTGACTCATACCTCTCATGTACTTGCTGTACACCAGGAATTTATCCCGCAAATATTAGTGCACACTAATTCATCATGGATATTGCTTCTGTTGGGGATTGATTGCTTAAGCAGAATCGGTTCCGAACCTCTCTGGAGACAGACGTATTAGGTTTGCAATCTTTTGAAAGTGTCATCCGGGACAGCCAATGCGTCACACTTCTTGTGATTCTGTTCAGTGATTCGTGGCCACCAGACTGATAACTGTTGCTGTCATGGCTGTGTCTTTAGGCAAATAAAGACGGTCTAGAATGTATCAATATTAACCAGAAATAACTAAAAATGGCAATTCAGTGCTACTAAAAACAAGCTTTCCCCTATCTGGAATTTAACAAAGTCTTTTGCATTGTAGGACAACACAATTTTCTCTAGAAACATAAATGAGGCAATTTCTTACTTCCAGACATATTTTCATCATTAGTTAGTTCATTTCGACTATGATAAAAGTTTTCTAAACATAAGAAATATGTTTCTTAGGTTAGTTACTTTGTAGGAATTTATATTTATTTTAAATAACCAATTTAATTTAATTTTACGTACTTTCCTATACACCTTCATTTTCCCTAATTGTCAGTGCCAAAATATTTAAATTTGATCTCACGCGTGAAGTAATGCAAATTCTACCTTCAGGAGAGAAGGTTTAAATACCAAACTTTAGAAAGGAAAGTTAGGGATTTTGGGGGAACACTGTGCCTTTGTAGTGTGAGTTTCTGCTTAGCATTATTGCTGGTTAACGTGGCGTAACAGCTATTACTTTGCTGCCACTAGATTTTCAACATTCTTTTAGGAAATAGGATAGTCTGAGCCCTGTAGCGCAATTCTACTACTTGTTAATATCTTCAATTTTTAGTTTAATTCTTGCTATTTAAGTTACCGCCCGAGTGAGGTGTAGTTTGTTAGTGTCAAGTCGACGCATAGTGAATTTTAAAAGAGTTTATGAGGTTCAACTCTTTAAATCTAAAGTTATAACTCCGTACCCCATGACACTTAACAAGCGAATAATCGCTTAAGTGTGAACAGAACACGTGAGACTGGAGAAAGGTTTAAAACCCTTTATTTTTCAATATATTTACAATCAGTTCCGTCTTGGAACTTTACATAAAGCCGCCACTCGGGCTTGAACTTAAATACTAATAATTTGAGCTAAAATTAGCTCAACTAAAACTCTTAAGGATATAGCCGAAGTTATCAGAATCTAACTAGTTGGCCCCTAAGTATTAATTAAATCGGTGAAGCCTAGCAAGGGCCTAAGATATGGCCGAGCCTAGTAACAGCTAAGAGAGACGTAGCCAGAAAGCAAACGCGCGCTATTCAGGAATCAGACTCTCTCACTTGAAGTCGGTTAAGCCACGACTTAAATAGCACTCCTTCTCATTTGCATTATGTGCGTTTCTGAAATTTCATTCTGGCAGGGAATTGTAAGCTGAAATCAGAATAAGATAGGAAAGATACAAAACTCAAAATAACTGTTAATTAACATAATGTAAACCTTACAAGTTAGTAAAGAGTTCTTTTTCCCTGTGTGGTTTCTACAAGCATCTTAGCCGTTACACTGCAAGATAACCAGAGAGTCCTACAAATTTAACAAACAAAGAACGAAATACAAGGATATCCCTTAAGCATTTTTAATGGCAATATTTTCTAAGTCATAGTTTCTTCAGGAAGCATGAAAAATGATAGTTGACATGAAAAGTCAGCAGCTTTGATAGCGGGATTAGAACTACGGCTCTTTCAATTATTTTCCAACTGGACATTCTACCAATTACATAACTACAGCATATACTTACTTATGGCTAGTGCTCGCTTTAAAAAATGCTTATATACTTACTTTGAAAACAAGAACAATATTTTAAGAGATAAGAAGTTCAAATCGAATACAACCAATACGACTGAATTTTGATTATTTGTTTTACTGTAAAGTCCACTGTGGCCGTCTGATCAAAGGGATGGATACCTTCGTAGAGAAATGTTTTAAAGTGGCTAGGTTATGTTCACGCTAAGATCACGAAAAACGAAACCTTCTATTTGTCCAACCAATTGGCTAGAATATGAAGCCAAGTCGACCTGCCAGAGTTTAACAATCTTATGCCACGGACATTAGTGTGCAGGAAAGGCAACGTTATCTCTTTTGTAGACAATTATAAGCGCATTTCGCCCTATAACAGTTAAGATCAAAGAATCATTACAATATCATTTAAACAACAATGCACTATCAGAGTATGAGTTACTTATAGTCTCTTATTGGATGAATTATAGATCTTTGACTGTTTGTATTTGGGAAGAGTTAATTAAAAATTAATACTAAATTAAAGATAGTAGCTTTTTTTCATATTTTATATCTTGCATACGCACACACATCAACATATATATGCAGGTAAAATATAAAATATTGAAACAATATGAAACTTAATTGCAATCAAATGAAATACATCTTCAAATTCATAAATTTTAATTAAACATATCCCAGCTTCAAAGATTTGATTTGCATCATTTTTTGTCACTCTGCCGCATGTTACGTCACTTTTCCCTGCAGTCTCTCTGCACTGCGACATCTGTAGCCCGATCGCTGCCTAGGATTAACGCAATGATTTTCTGGCTGTAAATAGAACAGAAGTGAGTACGCATTGCCTTTTATCGTTTACCTTATTGCATGAATAAACCACGTCTCTCTCTTCACCTTCTTCTTCATTGTCTAAAATGCAAACTGTGTATATCGAAATTGTTGGATTAGTTTAAAACCCCTAGCGTTGTATCAGTTTTAATCAGCAGTATATTTCTGAGTAATTGCTCCTGTAGAAAAATAAAAGGAGCATTTTAGCCAGCAAGCCAGTTGGGATCTTCACACCAGTTTTAAGAAACTATCTTCTTTTCGCATTGAGAAACAGTCTTCTCAGCTATGATTCAAGCAAAATTTGGGTTTTATCTTTCCCCCCAAAACCACGTCACACATACAGACAGACACGCACGTACATATATATATATATATATA
>KK121526.1:588083-630030 GCA_000611955.2 Stegodyphus mimosarum
TTTTTTTTTTTTTTTTTTTTTTTTTTTTTTTTTCATTCCAGTCTTTCCTGTTACTCAACTTGAAGCACAATTCGTCACTGATAAATGATCTATTAAAGTTGCCCTTGATAGTTGCAACTACTGTAGATGACGTGATTTTTAGATCTCTGATATATAATATAGTTTCTCTCGTATAACAAGCAAATAGTTGGGCAAACAACAAATTAGAAAATCAACTGATAAAATTGGAGTTCTGAAAATAGTAATCTTTCTTGAAAACATTTACCTTAAGACAGAAATAACAACCAAGTATGTTAATGTCTGTCAGTACAAAAAATGTTTTTATGTCCGCAAGGAGTTTTAAATTAGACCAAGAAAGCAAATTTAGTTTCACGTCGATTTTAAATAAAACTCGTATCTTTTCTGACGGGTATAAAGAAGGGATGGGAGAGTCATATCAGATATTTTTTTCCCTCAACAGCTCGCTAGAATTTAGAATTGCTTTCGGTAGATAGGGGAAAATAGAAACGTGTAAATATTTCAAGCAAAAGGAAACATTACAATACATTCTTTTTTAGCCCAATAGTACTGAATGGGACCTTTGTCTTGAAATGCCATTTTGCGTCAAAATATTTAAATACGTTGCATCACTTTTCAAATTGTTGCCCCCAAATATTATCGCCCTTTATAATACTTAAATAAATGAAATAATGAAGAATCTGCATGAATGTACGTATGTTTCTCGCCCTGTGAAGAAGCAACGGTACTTAAAGACAGCGAATTTCGAATAACGTAGTCCTCCACCCGAGTGTGGGCCCCTGGAAGCGCAAATTTTGAATTTCGAATTTGTTTTATTATCTATTTCATATATTCTAAAACTTTAATGAATTTTTTTATTACCAAACTCATCTCCGCGCGAGACTGTCGGTTGAAAATTCTAAAGATATAGTGTTTTTAAATATTTTGTGATTTTTCTGTTAAATCGAATTTTATGTGGCATAAGTGTCAAGAACATGTTAGTAGTTACAAGTTAAACGTAATAATAAAACGGTAAAAAAGGGTTTTGTAAAGACATCTTAGTAAATATGAGCGTTGATATGATGAAATAAGAAAAAATTGGAAAAAAACAGAAAAATGTATGCCAACACATAACGCTGCATTGAGAATTCTAAACATTTACTGATATTTGCATTTAAAAAAAAATGTGATTTTGTTGTTGAATTGTATAGGGCGCAAATACGAAGAAAATTATGCTTAATAATAAATCTAAAAAGACAAAAAGAATGCGTTAATAGGAGTGAATGCAACAGCAGGCTAGTAGACTGCAACCTCAGAGAGCTTAATAAGCCTTAACAAACCCTTTTGGGCAGCCGTTAAAATCTGAAACCTTCCAGAATTTTTTTAATTCTATGATCGAATAATTTATAATCGTTTTTTCGCGCTGAAGTTAAAACTCGCAACTTATAATTTACCAGCATAAATACATAGGTAACTCAAAATTATGATTCATTTGAAAGCAGTTTTAAAAACAAAAGGAAAGAGAAATAACTTGCATTTTAATTATCAGAAAAATACTATTCATTATTTGCCTGCATTTTCAAGCAGTTTAATCTGAAAAATAAGTTTGTATAACTACGTAAATTAAATCAGCATTCAGTATAGAGTGAACAGAAAAAAATGACGTGAAATAAGCATAATTAGATATGAAGAAAATAAATTATAAATGGCGTTAAAGAACAGCATTTACTAGTACACCTGAGCATTCCCGTGGAGATAAAATTCGCGTAAAATGCCGGTTAGAACTTTTTCTTTTCTTTTTTTTTTTTTTTTTTCTTCCAAGGATTATTTGACAGGTATAATTTGTTGCTACTACTCTTACCCCCTGAGTTTGTCTTTTCCCAAGTATTTTCTTTAGATAGTTTTGTTTTACGCTGATGATTTGTATTAGGAATTTTGCCATTGTTTCAGATTACAAAACTTACCTTAATATTAGGTAAATGAAGTTAACCTTAAATTTCGAAAGAATCTCTACAAATTTCAAGAGCAATCTTTATGATCACTCCCAATTCTTTTTTTTTTTTTTTTTTTAAGTGGGAAGAGCTACAAATGTACTTGTATAGAAATAAATCAGTGAAGCGAATAAACTTATTTTCGTTTAGGCATGGTCCACTTTATCTGTAAAATCAAGATCAGTGTTCAAAAACATAGCAATTGATAATATATTAGAATCATGTGCGTTTGTTGTGTAGCGGTTGGGAAGGTTATACTCTCTTATTTCCACTACTGAAAACTATTCCTACATACTGTTGAAGGAAAAATGTTACTCAATATGATTCTATTACCCCCAATATTGCGGATTCTGAATAAAGCTGAATATTCCAAGCTACAATTTCACATCTGAAAGAAGTACTTTACATTAAAAATACTAAAAATAAATAAATAAATAAAATAAAATAAAATCATAAAAAAATAAGAAAACAAACGTTCCTGCTGCATTTATGTAATGTATAGTATCAGAAATAGCTTTTCTTAATTGGAAGCTGCAAATGATCTTAAAATGATCAGTTGAGTATATTATAAATAAAAATAATTTAAACTATGTTAACTAAACTCATTTTTACTTCCTTGTACGAAGTAAAGGAAGTATTGTAATCACGAAAAATTCCGGGTATTATATTTTAACGAAAATATCCATTTTGACTGCTATGGAATGCAATTTAATGATGTTTTGGGGTAACATCTGTACGTAAGGACAGAACAAAGGATTTTCCCCCCAAAACGAATTATAAAATTGATTTAAAATGGATTCAGAGCAGACGTTTTCGTCATGTCTGTACGTACGTATGTATGTATGTATCTCGCGTAACTCAAAAACGAATAGCCTCAGAACGTTGAATTTTGTACATAGGACTGCCGTAATATGCAGTTGTGCACTCCCTTTCCGGTTACAATCGACCGGTTAAAGTATATATATACAATATACCAAAAAATTAAGCATATTATAAATTATTCATTTTGGATATATATATATATATTTAACTCAGCTCCATCAGTCAATTTTTTTATTTTTATATGTTGGTAAATTGCCCATTTTTTGCTTTAAAAATGATTGAATTATGTTGTTCTTATCTTCAGGTTAAGGTTTTTGTGCCTTTAGTTAATCTGCTTGCAATAGCTGTAGAATTACCAATAATTTAAAAGTTGCTTAAGTGCGGCTAAGCTTAATTTTTGTTTACCATAGCAGCCATATTTGTTGACATTTGAATCTTAGCAGAATAATGAATTTAGTTTCTTAACTTTCCGTGTCTTTTTACCGAATGGGACCAAAATTAAACTCATTTTTGTGCACCGAAAAATCTGTCTTATTGCCTGCTCGCGGAGTTGCTTGTTTTTGCGTAGAATCTCTTATTTTAATCGTGGAAATTGGTTTAACTCTATTTGGTGTTTTTTCTACATTTTTCAATTTTTAATGAAGATATTTTGAGGTTTTATGTATTTTTGCCTTGTCGCGAACTGAGGAAATATATCTCTAATGAAATTCGAGGAAATAAGTGTTTCGTATTAGCAGCAAATATTGTCGCCAGTCTGTCTCGGACAGAGAAGAATGTTTAGGAGTACAACATGTGCATTAGGTAAGCAGCGCTGAATCGTTTGTGAAAAACAGTTTCTTTTTTATTTGTTTAATTTCTTTTATACATCGTTTTAGATTTATTATAGTTTTTGAATAGAACATGTGGCAACGATTACATAATTCTTCATGTGATATAATTTTTGTGCATTCTGAATTATAAAATGAATGAGATGTAACGCTGTTAAGTGAACCTAGCATCAGAGTGTCGCTATATGTAAATAAATGTAGTGTATTTTAAAGAGTGTATTTATTCAATTGTGGTTTATACGCTATCGGCGAAGTAGATTTAATTCATTTCAATAAGTGTAAATGAAGTGCAAGAAAAATTGCGTATAATTTAGAATTCAGTACACGTAATTCATGTGATGCACACACGAGATTTTTTAGAAAAAGGAAAACAAATTTAAGTTATTAAGGGCATCATATAGTACTTTTAAATGGGTCAGTTTTTTGACCCTCTGAAAGCACGGGGTTCTGCTAACAAAGTCCATATTTTTCGAAACAGCTGTGAGAAAGCGGTAGATTCTTGATTTTAATATCAAAATGCCCCTGATACTTTATACTAGGATTTACATGCTTTTAATATGATGCTTTAATTCCTTGAACATAAGAACATAAGATGTACGTATATATACGTTCTTACAGACATCACAAATAATATTGTAGGCCGTATATACGGCTTTGCCTATTGGAGGATTTTAATCGATAATAAATTGATTAAACTACAGAGATACGATAAAGATGCTTTATTGAATGTCAAATTTTTGAAAGTCAACTATACGCGTGAAGATAAAGGAAAGGTTTTTTTTTGTTTCGCACCGTAAGAATTTACTTTAAACCGCTGACTCATTTGTTAGGCAAAACCGATTGATATAATTTGATACACAAATTAAAGACTTTATGCTTTGTCGAAAGGCATAATCCTAAGAATTCACAGTAGACGATAAAGTTGTTAGATTTGGAGCAACGCCAACGGCTGCTTCTAGATTTTTCATTCTTTTTATCCGTCAGTTATTCTCAGAACGTGGAAGTAAGTGGAAAATAAAAAGAAAATTATTATTTTACAATAAATTTAATTTTAGGAAAACAGATAACAACAATAATGATAAAAATTACTTTTTAATTACTTATTTTAGATACTTAGTTTCGGGCTCATAGAATACTGAAGAATTCGTGAATCCAGCTTCAAGGCCATCACTTTAGAAAACTGTCATTTGTATGTAAGGAGGTACTGGTATTTAGATGCCAGGAAAACAAACAAAACGTTTCGAAAATTGGAAGAAGAAAAAAAGGATTATCTAGGGTGGGGGAAAGATACTTGCCATCAAATATTTGTTAGCTTCAGAGAACGCAGCATATAATTCAGCAAATGAACTTTTACATTCAGATAGAAACATGAGCAACTACATCAAAACCACCTGTTTGCGAAACGGTAAGAAGAGAAGAATGTGAAGTATTAAATTTGCATACACCATTAGATCTACCGCATCAGGTATCCGAAAGATTTAGTTCTGCTCACGTGACGCCGTTTGCTCGTGACATTTGCATGAAAAATGTGATGATCGTACTCTCGTGCCAAATTTGGAAAAGTCTTTCTACATCAATAAGATATTACCTCCATGAAGTTCCATCAATTAGATGGCATTCAGTCAATTCTACAAGTGAGACGACTTTTTTTAATTTTCTTTCATTATTTGAGTAATTTACAGGGAATGCTGTTAAGGCGACCACCTTCCTAAGACGACCACCGCTCAAGCCAAGAGTACTGCTGAGAGCATACACTTTCATCGATGACCACCTACAACAACGAGCAAGACCATCTGGACCTATGGCTAATCATTTTGGAGAGGACTTACTATATTCCTCAGCGCCTCTTTCCAATAAATCATTTGAAATGGACTGGATAATTTAAATGTCGAAAAAGACAGCAATGATTGTTTTCCGAAAAGGAGGGGTGCCTTCGTGGATGTCGTTTTAGGAAAAAATTCATATTCCCTTTGCACATAAAAAAATACGAACTTCTGTTCATTTAGCCTGTTTGTCGGAATTAGAAGTCAAACTGCCATTAATTGTACCACTCGGCCATTGCTGGACCATATGAATTACAAAGGATTTTATCTGTTTTTCCCATGCATAACATGGGGTAAGATTTCCTTAGAAAACCTACCACGGAAGCATCTTTCTTATTGAGTGAATAGCACTCGAGTGCTTTATAATAATCTAAAATAACCCAATGGATCTCGTTTATTAAATTTAAATTTGCAAATTAAATATAATTGAAGTTGACAGTTTCTAAGACGACCACCCACATATTCACATGAATTTAGCCTTCCTTGGATATAATCGCCCTAACGTAAACAAACCTGATGTTTTTTTGAGTAGAAATACACTCTAAGAACACAAACAAATATTGAGGTTTGTTTGCGTTCTTAGAAATACGCTATCCAATCCAGATAGTGGTTAGCGACGCTGACTGCCGTACTGAAGGGCTCGGGTTCGAATCCCGGAGAAACATGTATGTTTGTAAATGTATAGTGTCTGTGCAGCAGGGGGCACTCTAAATATGCGATGAGCCGAAAGTTCTCTCGAGAGGTTGGTGGTAGGGGAACAGGGTGGGAGGACCTCGGACCCAACCTACGGGGTTCTCTCCGTCAAAACTGGGGGTAGAACTTTACAAACAAACAAAACTGCAGACAGAATTTAGTAAAAGAAATTTCAAACTCTCCAGAATACGAATGATACATTTTAAAACATTAAATCTGTCTTAAGCAGTTGCGTTTACAAAGTTTTAGGACCAAATTCATACAAAACCGGAAACTGAATAAAACAGCAATATTACTCTTTATTTTTCAGTACGAAGTCCTTGTAAACCAATACATCGCTTTAGGCACTTTTATACAGAGTTTGATTCTCACATCTTTTCAAAATACTGTTGAAGCCTCTGGTTACGGTTTCTTGAAACCTTCCACTGCTACTGAAGTAATGGTCTTTAAGCTGAGTCTTTATTTGAGGAAAGAGAAAGTAATTTGAAGGGGACAAGTTTGCTAAATAAAGAGGTGGTTGACTTTTCTTTGTTACAAATTACTCGACAAGAATGGAACTACGTGAGCATGTCGTCAACCAGCAGAAAGCAACTATTCGATTGAGCATTTTAAGCCTATCGCCCTGAATTCTCTTCAGAAATACGCCAACTATGTTTCATAAAATCTAGAGTTCATTTCTTGTCTCTCGACACGAATTCTTTGTGAATTACACCTTTCTGACAAATGAGATCATCAACACAGTTTTCATTTGGTTTATTGAATTATAAACAAAGCACTAGAGGATTACCTGGCTAAGGGGAGACATGCCTCCATGGAGGATTTTCCAAGGGAAACTGGCTCGTATACACGTTATAGATAGGCAAAATCACGAAAAAGCCCATGCAGCTACCCCGTTAACTGGGATTCGAACTCCGGACTGAACCACCAGTGTTCAGCGACTTTACCACTCGGCTGTTTGTGGGCCCTCGAGATTTTGGAAGCCAAAGTTACCATGGCAGGTGATTGCAGTTATATCTCAAAATCGTAAGTAAATCTCCAAATTTTATCTACAACCATGATTTGTTTTAATAAATCAGGATTAAAGTTCGCCATTTGGATGAAATCATAATATGTAGAAATTTGATATTTTTTCTTTCTGTAGTCATTGCATCCAGAGGGAATGAAAATTGGAATTTTTATTTTATTTAATTTTTTTCCACGAAGCATTTTGTGTCTTCACTCATACTAAGCTTATCAGCTGTCATTCGAAGAGACAGGCGACGACTTTGCAGCATCAGGTTTCGATGTTCTCCTCCATTTGAGATTCCGATGAACAGTCACTCCTACGTTCATCAACGACATATTTACATGTTTCACGAAATCGTGACTGTTAGCAATAAAGACTGCTTTGGCGTATGCTTTACAGAACATTTCAAGTGTGTAATTCCCTGTTTTTCTCGCTTAGCAGTAAAATTTAATTGCCTTTCGTTGCTCAGCTTTCCAGTCATTGGGTTCACTGAATGGATCAAAGCGAATAATGAACTGCACTGCATAGAAAATTCCGTCGACAAGAAGACGATATATGAAGGAAAAATATCTACATGACTTCCTTGTACGGCCTATTAAATTATACACATTTTTGCACTTCATGTATGCATATTTCCTCGAATTTCGTTAGAAATATATTTCTCATTCGACCAGCTTAGTTCTCACTGAACTCATAAAAACTCAAAACATCTTCATTAAAACTTTGAAAATACAGAAAAACAGAAGACACCAAATACATTTCAAAACATTTAAAAAAGATATTTTTACAATTAGAGTTTTCTGGGCAAAAACAAGCAATTCGGTCAGAGGGCAGAAAGATATATTTTACCGTGCACAAAACTGAAAATTTACTTTTGGTTCCACTCGGGAAAAAAGAAACTGAACTTGATGCAAAAATTGACTTAATTCATAATTCTACTAAGAGTTTAGAGTGTAAACAAATGGCGAAATCGTTAGGCTTAGTAACACTTAAGGAACTATTAAATTGTTGACAATTCTACAACTATTGCATACAAATTAACTAAAGACGGAAAACTGAAACATAAGAACAACATAAGTCAATTAGTTTTAAAGCAAAAAATGCACAATTTGCCATCTTATAAGAATAAAATAACTGAGTTCTCTGAGCCAGGTAACAAAGTGGAAATGTATATATATATATATTTATAATCGATTCGTGAGGCCGATCGCATTGCAAAAGGGAGGTTCACAACTAGATATTACAGGAGTCCCATGTACAAAATTTCAAAGTTCTACGTCTACTCGTTTTTGAGTTATGCGAGATATAAACACACGTACGTATGTACAGATGTCATGAAAACATTTCTTCTGAATCCAATTTTAAATCATTTTATAAATCGTTTCGGAAAAAAGAGTTCGTTATTCTGTCCGTAAGTACAGAATCGTTCAAATAGATTCTAGAGTTGTATACTTTTGGCGAACATGGTCGTGATAAAGTCCTGATCTTGAACAAGGAGCTGAATGTAGCTATGTTCAGTGGAAGTGGTAGAATAATGGCACGCAAGGAGGGTTTAAAATTACCCTTTTATTAAACTACTATTTACAGCCACTTCCCAACTCGGAAGGGATAACAGAAAATAATGACCGCACTTGGGTCTAAACTGAACAATCAAATAATTTAAAATAAGGTTAAGTAGAAAATTAAGAAGTCGTTGTTCTCAGTGCTATAAACGCGAGGTTGGACTCTATGCCAAACTATCAATGATGCGTAGCAAGATTTGGCTAATCCTAACGCACTTAGATTACTTCAATAAGTATTAGAGTAACAGCGCTAAGGCTTGGAATTTAAATACTAGCTAGTCAGGCGAACGCCGAACAGAGCCGCAGTGATCTGAGACTAAAACTCTCTCACACCGAGAAGTTCCTTGCTAACCTTTAAATACAAAACTTGGCTCCACTTCAAATTAGCATAAAGCTGAAACGCGCGCTCATTCTAACGGGAAGTTGAAATAAGAGCTCACAGGTAAGAGAAATTAACATAAAACTTTGTTAGTTTAAACTAAAACCTTACAGAGTGACCAAAACAGATGTTTTCGTTGAAATATGACACCCCAAGTTTTTCGGGATTACAATACTTCCTTTATTTCCTGTAAAAATTGATAAATGCTATTTGCACTGACGGCATTTGTTATGATTGTTATTTGACACTAAAACATTTTTTTGGTATGTCGGCTGAAATCTGTTAAGAAATATTTGTTGTAAAGCTTTATGGAAACACTGGGAATTAACTCTCGACTTTTTCTATTAAGATAGTACTCCAGTAAGAAATTAATACCCATATACCTGTATCTTCGAAAATCTCTGAGTATTTTTTAGCTCGATTTCGTAGCTCGATTAGTAAAAAACTGAGTTAGAAAGGTGGGAAAAAATGATATACGTGAAATAGGAAATACATAAATTGTTGTATGAAACATGGATTAGTAATAGTTCTTTCTTTTAACTTCGATTTTGATCTGAGCGGTATAAGAATATTTTTTGAAGGTGATAATTGGTTCGTTGAGAACTTTTAATCAACGCTTAGTTTTGCCAAGATAGGCTACCGAGCAGCTTCCTTGTTAAAGCTGAATCAGGAAATGTGTGCATCATAAATTATGTCTAACTTCTACAGCCTGTAACTACCTAGTCTCCAACATTTAGCTCTCTTTGATAATCAAGTCACGAACACAAAATTGATCTGAACTCTTGCAGTGCTGCTATGAAATTTTTTTCTCCTCCTTTGAGTGATTTTAATTAAGGTTTACAAAAATTATCCTTTAGAAAAGAAATGAAACTATCACGATTCTCTCTACCTGTCCACTGTGGTGGAAGCTTGAAATAATAAATAATAAGGATAATAAGTAGATATACGTGCAACCAAAAAGAAGTCCACCGAATTGAAGCTGGTGTCATTATGACCAGAGGATAACACAAAATGTAGAAAACTTTTTACTAAAATTAAAGTAAATTAATTATTCTGTACATGAATGTAATAAAATTCCAAATATGGAGCCAAACCGAACCCAAACATTCGAAAAGTCGTGTTAATAATAGCCTAATCACATAAACAGTTTTAAATAAGTTAGTACTTTGACTTTTTTTTCTTTCCTCTTCCTCCCTCGATCTTCAGTTTTTGGCCGTATCACTTTTCAAATGAAAAGATACTGCCACCCATTTATCGCGATATATTATTTTCAAAGAAATAATAACGAATTTAAAAACTCTGATGTGGACACCACATGACTTCCGTGCACGGCCTATTTAATTATTTAAATCAATCACATTAAATGTGGAAAAATATCCTTAATAAACATGTTTATTGCTTTAAAATCGCTTAATTTATAACGACATGTATACTTAACTAACATAAAATATTCGCCACTGTTAGTGAATTATCACCAAGTGTTTTAAAACACTTCCTTCCTTCTACGTAGTTATATTGCGCATGCATTCTGGGAGGGAAATGAAAAGACAATTCAAAGAAAGGTACTTCAACTTAACATAACTGGTTAGAAAATTAAACGATGCTCTACAAGTTTATAACTATATAAGCTTTAAGATTAAATTTGAAAGTATCTTAGGCTTTACTGAATGGCAACATGCTGACGCATGGAACATAAAAGCGTTTTAAATCGAAAGATAACCATCTTTTACTTGCGCGAATGGCAACAGTCCCGCGCGCTGGGTAACAGTCCTGACACTGGTCGCTTTCAAATTGTTGAGACTGTTAAACAAAATTTCCTTATAGTTTAAAAAACATGAAATAAATGACAAAACAAATATGAAATTCAAAATTCGGGTTTCCATGTGCATATGCTCGGGTGGAGGACTACGTTTTTCAAAATTTAATGGCTGTAGGTACTGTCGTTTTTTAACAGTGGGAGGAACATGCATGCATACATAAATACAGAATTTTCATTATTTTTTTTCTTTAAATATACTACAGGACGTTAACATTTGGTGGCAACAATTTGAAAAATTATAAGCCGTTTATAGTGAGCCAACATTAAATCCCATAATAGCCGCTAGCAATAAAGCGAATATTCCCACATTATTTAGATGAGCATAGATTTTATCTGAACTGAGCAAAGGTTGACTGCACCTTGAAGAATTTCGTAGTGCTATAAAGCCTATTTTTTATGTTTCAAAAAATACTGCCCAGCTGAAAGAGTATTTTTTACAGCGAAAAGAGTTTATTTCCCCATTACAGCACACGAAGATTTGTTCAAAGGAAAAATCCATGGTAAGCGTTATGAATTCCCAGACAAAACTGTATTCTTTTATATTAAAGTGTTGAAAGATCACAATTAGCTGTGTAAGATAATTTCATTAAAAAAGGATTCTCAATTTTATTTTACTTTCTTGTACGAAGTTAAAAGGAAGTATTGTAATCGCGAAAAATTTCGGGTATGATATTTCAACGAAAATATCCATTTTGAGCGCTATCGAATGCAACTTAAAGATGTCTGTTTGTGACATCTGTATGTAAGAACAGAATAAAGGACACTTTTTCCTTCAAAAGAATTACAAAATTTACAAAATTATAAAAGAAATTGATTTAAAATGGAATCTGAAGAGATTTTTTCTTGGCATCTGTGTGTACGTACGTATGTATGTATGCATCTCGCATAACTAAAAAACCAGTAGCCACAGAACGTTGAAAATTTGCATATAGAACTGTTATAACATGTAGATGTGCACCTCGTATTTTGATTGCAATCGGCCACATTTTTTGCTTTAAGAATGATTGAATTAGGTTTTTCTTATTTTTCGGTTTAGGATTTTATGCCTTTAGTTTATCTGCGTCTTATAGTTGTAAAATTATCAACAATTTAAAAGTTGTTTAAGTGCGGCTAAGCCTATTTTTTGCCATAGAAGCAATATTTGTTTACATTTGAAATTTAGCAGAATAGTGAATTTGTTGCCAATCTAGAGAAACTAAGCCTCGCAACAACAAAGTAACGTCTTCGTTTATTATTTCGCATTAAATTATGCTTAATCCACTCTGGAATTATCATTTAAGTTATTAAATTATCCCAAATTGAGTCAACATAGCGCCCACAATAAATTCAGTTTCTACGCTTACAATGTCTTTTTGTCGAGTGACTAAAGTAAACTTTTAGTTTTGTGCACCGAAAAATCTGCCTTCCCGCCTGCTGGCCTATATGCTTGTTTCTGCGTAGAAACTCTAATTTTAATTGTAAATTTTTTTAATTGCTTTAACTGTATTTGGTGTTTTATGTTTTTCTATACATTTCAATTTTTAATATAGATATTTTGAGTTGCTATGTATCTTTGCCTTGTCGAGAAGTGAGAACTGAATTAATTGAATGAGAAATATATCTCTAATGAAATACGTATGAAGAAATAAGTGTAAATGAAGCGCAGGAAAAAATGTGTATAATTTAATGTTCCGTACAAGGAAATCTTGTGCCGTATACATCAGATTTTTACCCCGTAAATAAGAATCAAAAACACGTATAACATCATAAAATCATTTTCCGAGTAAAATTCGCACTATTTCATGTTTCTTTTGGATATTCATCTAAATCTTTTGTGGTTATACCACCAAAAGTATTGTAATGCGTCATTATCGGTACCCTACATCCTAAAATATCATTAGTGGTACCGTACCCTACATTCTAAAATATCATTAGTGGTACCCTACATTACTACATCATTATTGGTACCCTACATTAGTACTACATCATTAGTGGTACCCTACATTAGTACTACATTATTAGTGGTACCCTACATTAGTACTACATCATTAGTGGCACCCTATATTAGTACCACATTATTGATGGTAGCCTACATTCGAGTACCCTACCCTACATTCGAAAAATATTCATGATATCATCCATTCTGTTCACCCGTTAGATGTATTTAAAATTTTACATAGAATTTATATTTGAAGAATAACGATAATCTCAACATTTTATGTTATGACACATTTCTCAGCCATTAAGTTATCCCCACCTTAGACAGGTTAAAAAGGCATCTGACTATATAAAAGTGAGAACGAAAAATGTATTATAAGAATAGATTTTTAAATCAATCGATTCTATACTAGGTCTAAATCATGACATTAGCAATACCTTTTATTAATTACAATAATGGTATTAATTACAATAAAGTTATTAATTGCAACAATTTATTAATTACAATAATTCACACGGATTAAATATTTTATTAAAAAATTAAATGAAGAATAGGATTTTAAGAAACATTTTGATTACTTTAAAAGCAATCAGTTTGTTACTTTAAAAATTGATTATGAACATTTTGAAAACAGATCATGTGTAAAGCGTGTGGAAGTTAAACATATAATGTTCCACCCAGTGGCAACATTTACGAAGGCGAGTGGATGGTATATCCAAGATAGTACATCGTAACATCTAGAATTACATAAAGACTTCGGGAAACTTATTTCTAAAAGAGAAAAATGTATGTAATTTTAATATCGCATAAAACTGAAATCGTGTGAAAAGTTCTTTACACTTCGTTGCAAAAAATTTACTTCAGTTTGAGAAAGGCACCATAAGCACATACTGTTTGTGTTACGCTGTTAGTCTAAAGAGGTCCTGCAAACGATTTCTGGAACCAATAAGCGACTTGCCATTTTTTTTAACTATGTGTCTTTTTATTTTTTTTAGAGTTGCCACGCGACGTGCTGTAATGGGGAAAAGGTTGGTAAAGAAAGAATATCTAGATGAGGAAAACTCAGGAAATAAATGCATTGATGGGTGAAAAAATTGCTGTGTTTACTTTGGGCCTTCGATTCCAAGCGATTATGAATAGAAATGTGAATATTTGCAGCTTTCTAACGCGGAGCTGTAAAACAACAACCCATTCATTATGAGCCACGCTACTGCCTTCATTCTTTTTAGAGTTTTTTTATTAGGCCCGTTAGGTTTAAGGAGGCACTTTTTAAAGCAAAACGAGATGAGGTCTTGATCATAGAACTATAAAAAATACTGGTACACGTAAACTTTTAATGACAGAAATTAATTTCTAATTGTTCATATTTGAGAAAATGGCAACTACAAAGACGCATAAAAAGGCAAGAATGGCAGGAGCGGGAATACGACGTGAAACAATGACATGCAAATATCTATATGAAAAAATTATACAAGCATAGTTTTAATGAATGGAAAAGTAAGCTTTGATTTACACTCTTAAGTTTTTAATTTCTATAGCTACGTTTAATCTGAGTAGTGCTAATAGGGGAAAAATGATTCTAAGAAAGTAAAATTCTGAAGAACATTTAGCGAATATGCTTCAGTATTCGATATCGATTTGTTAACAAAGTAACATTCCTATTTAAATAGTAAATCGTAAAATTTATTCCTGCAGCATTATTAGTAGTTCGAAAACATTTAAGGTGTCGTCGATTATAAATTCAACTAACTTCCTAACAAGGAAAAAAAACTTTTATTTTAAGAAAGGACTTTTTTTTAATTGAGGGTTCTAACCAGTTTAGGCTTTATGCCACTACTAAGGCCAGAAGCGGTGGACATTTTACTATGGAGGCACTTAATAGGCGGCTAGCGTTACCTTTTATGAGAGGAGGGACAATTTACACCTGTGCCTTCTTCGGGGTTTGAATCCGGGCCCTTAGGTACGGCTGTCAGCGTTACTAACCACTTTCCCATCTGGTCGGCCTAAGAAAGGGAAAATGCAAAAGTATGTTTTGCATATACGTTTAATAATTGACAACAATTTATTAAAAACAACAGTATTCCCGTTTACATTAGAAATTTGAAAAAAAAAATCCTATAATATGTAATTCGGGAAAAACTGCAGTTCTGATGCTTCCTTTGTTAATGACAAGGAATAGTACAATGCCTATCGTATTTAAGACACATCTATCTCGCAGTCTACCAGTCTGCTCTTACACTCACTCTTACTACCCCCTTTTTTTGTCTTTTTAGCTTTATTATTAAGTATAATTTTCTCCGCACTTACGAAATACACAATTCAATAGCAAAATTACAAAAATACTAAAAGCAGCATAGCAGTATAGGTTCAAGAATTCCCGATGTAGCGTTAAGTTTTTTCATGCATTTTTCTGCTTTTCTCAGTTCATCATATCAATGTTCAGTTTTCTTGCTAAGATGGCTTTAAGAAACTTTTTTGTCTTTTTATTATTAGCGTTTTGTGGGTTTACTTTATTTATTAAATATCACGTTCTTGACGCTCTAGCCACATAAAATCTGATTCAACAGCAAACTCACAAAATATTTAAAAACAACATATCTTTAGAGTTTCCGATTGAGTCTCACACGCTGGAAATAAAAACGTTTTATTTCGTACAGTGTCGCCACTTCTCGCTTTGAAATCATTCAGTTTGTTAATGAAAAATCGTTAAAGATTTCCAAAATTTGAAATAGATAGTAAGCCAAATTCGAACCTCCAGGTGCCCTTGTGCATATACAGGACTATGTTATTCGCAAATTGATGGCTCTAGGTATCGTTGTTTTTCACCGTGCGAGGAACATGCATATACAATTATGCAGATTCCTCATTACTTAATTTTTTAATATAATACAAGCGATAATATTTGGTGGCAATAATTTGAAAAGTAATGCACTGTTTATAAAGATTCAGTGCAAAATGCGTTTTGAGATTAATATCCCGTTCGGAATTAATGTCCCTTCTGGACTTAAAACAGGTTTTACTAAAATAAAATTTTATTTAAAACTCATAAAATTATTAATGAACTAAAAGAAGAAGAATTATTCGCTATATTTTGTTATCAGATATCCTCAAATACTTTTGCAATCAGCCCCTTTGAGAATTTTGCAACTTTTTATAATTCTCCTTAGTAATTTATAACTGTGACAGAAGAACTTAAAAAGTACAAATGCGATTTTTTGATTGTTTATATTACAATGTTTATTATTTTTATATTACATATATGGGATGCTAGTTTTATAAATGCTACGTTAACATAACGTTCATCGAAAATAAATACAAAATATATTCAACTCTATCTGTAAACATGTCAACAGGTTATTACTTCGAAATAATCTATTTAATAAATCATACGGATCCAAATTTAAAAAAGAATAAAAATGTTCAAAAATAATTGAGACGAATCTCTAATTCGCCTTTAAACTATTTTTCACTGGCATATGAAAATCATATATGTATATGTAAAAGAATGTCTGTGTGTGTGTTTGTTCGCGATTAAATTAGTCACTACTACAGCTACCGTCACCAAACTTTCTACAATTCTTTTCTGGGGTCCTGGAAAAGATCGACGTCCACTTTTTTCCAAACGAAAATAGTTAAAATCAGACTGTACAAAATATAACAAAAATAGCTAAAATCAAAATGTATGACTATGAATCATATTTTTTGCATCGTTACTAGAGAAGGATTACAGTTGTATCGTTCTCTCTGTTGTTAGATATATTACTCTCGATCTAACTTAAGTGGCATCGGTTAGTTCCGCTAGTTATGTAACTTAAATAAACTATTCAGACTCAATGGTTTACTTTCGACAACACCGCTGCGGCATATTTGATGTCGATTATTTCCACTTTTATAGTAGATATAAAATACAATTGATGAATTTGTTCTCCTTTTCTGTATGTAATGGCATAAAATTAATTTCAAAATAATCACTAACATTTATTTATTTATTTTATCAAATATTTTTTAATTTACTTTTCTCATTTACCTCCAGTCGATCCCTCTCAATCGCATATCGATCCCTGGGGGTCTACATTGACCACTTCGGAGATCCCTGCTCTAAGTTATGTTGTGTTTTGAAAGAGATGGAGATAAAAGCAAGATAAAAAAAATAAATAAAAATAAACAAAAAAGATAAAGAAAACCATAAAGCTTACCTGCTTCTGACTATAATATATACCCATTTGACACGGCATGTTTCTTTCGAAACAAATGCGTTCTACGATAAATATCGTCTTCTAACGAGGGCCCTTCCCGAGGGGGTATCGAAGGAGGCGTTCGTTAAAGTTCTCACGCAACAACCACAAACATCTCAAATAACGATTTCTTTTCCAAATCGTGACGAAACGATATCGTGGGTGTAGTTCCGAAACCAAATAAAAACAGGAAGAAACTTTTGCTCTTATTTGCCAATTTCTCGAGGTTGAATTATGAGAAAACGTGAGCAAGGAACTTGTGCAGAGTGTAGACCCCGAAACGTTTTGCTATTCCAAAGCGAAACGTTTGTCATGATTAGTGTCAATAGAAATCTTTTGAGAAAGGTAATCATTGCACTTATTTAAATTCCCTGTATTTCTTCTTCTTAGATGGCAACGAGGTGCCGAGACCCTCTGGGCATTTCTGTTTGAAGGGGGGTGCACAAAAAATTGCGTTTCGAGTTGGTTGCTCTTTTGTTTAGCGCAGAATATTTGACCAAAATTAGAGCCGCTGTTTTATCAAAAAGATGAACAGAAATCTAACGAAAAACAACTGTTTATAAATGAACAAGTATTAGATAGTAATAAAATATGTATATGTAATGCAAAATAAATAATACGTAAAAAATGCACCGTATTCAATTCGAAATAAACCGTATGCAAAACCAAAAACCAGAACCGGTAAACTGCATGAAAGAGGCATCATCAGGGGATTGGTACAGTGAAAGAAGCAAATAAATTAGCCGGTTTCTGAACTAATAAAAAATAAATTAAAGTTTAAAACTTAAGATAATCTCAAAGCAATCAAAGTGCCTATCGATTTCGAGCTGACCAGACGGTATTGTGGCTAGGGAAGCCTATTGAGGTACTTGAGGTCCTGGGTTCGAAACTCGGAGAAGACATGGATGTTTGTAAATGTATAGTGTCCGTGCGGGATGGGGACACTCTAAATATGCGGCGACGCGAAAGCCCTTTCTTAGGGGAAGAGGGATGGGAGACACTCGGGCGCAGTCCCCTCAGGGTGCTTTCCATCAAAACTTGGGGGCAAAACTGAGCGAAGTCGTACTGTCATCTGTGCTGTGCTCAAGGCTGTTGCCAACGACAGGTGCAATCTTGCACTCCTTGCCACGATGAATTTCGTGGGCTTATTTTGATGTTACTGTTAGACAAGTGAGATAAGTCACAACATAACGCATCGATTTTGAGTGTAAACAAGTACTTGTCCCTCTTGATCTGGAGCAAAGAAATCTGAAGATTAGCTGATTTCTTTGATCCTGATGAAGAGGGATAGGTACCTCTTTACCCTCGAAATCAATAGATTTCTTAACTAAATGTACGCCAAATACAAGACTGTTGCTTTCCTAATTTTATGTTTGGCGTGTTTTTCTAGTGTTTTAAATTGATGTTCTGAAATTTAGAAATTTTAGAAATAAAGCACTTTATTTCTAAAATGCAGATGTATGCAATTGCACTAGTGAAACTTGAGAAAAGACAGCATTAAAATATAGCAGATATCTTCAAACAATGAAAATTTGCAGCCATGTTGGCTGTTAAAAGACTGAAATTGGGTAATTTTTAAGAACCCTTATCATTAATTACACTTTTAGCAATTTCTTCAGCAGAAATTAGTGTTGAACCACGCTACTTTCTTATTAAAAGGAGGACAGAGACATTACTTCTTTTATGTTTTTTGGTTTTTAAAGAAGAAGTTTTGTACGTATACGTTTCATAACATAATTTTACCAAATATATGTCCCAAATTTCAAATTTTGAAAAAATATATTTGCTTAAAACAAAAAAATGGAACCTTTAAATAAAATTCAAAATGCTCCTTGTTCTGTAATTTTATTTGTTTCATTCTAACGTTTGAAATAAATTTTTTAAAAGGCTTTCACAAAAATAGATGGTATCCATTTTTGAAATATACCATATGATGAATTTAAAAAAATATTTTTGCGAATTCAATCCCAGTTTTGACAAAAATTTCACCTTTTTTTAAACTCTATCATACGTTCAAACTTTTTAATATACTTACATAAAAAACTGCATGGTCTGATTTAGTGCAGCATATAATAATATAGTTTCTTGAAAAAATCATTCGTTTGTAACAAAACATGAGTCAGCATAGAGCATATTTCAGACATATGAACAGCGAAAAACTGTGTTTGAGAAAACTGCAGTTAAAGTTTTGCCTCAGACTTATCTTTAATAAATATTAAAAAAAAACTGCCTTTGCAATTGAGTTTGTCAATATTAAAAATTATTTTCTTCTCAGTCATTTCTTTAGCCTTATAATATTAAATATAATAAAAATAATATGTTATTACAGTTTGCTATACGATTCAAAAATATAGATAGAAACAATCTACTTTGCTGATTAGATCTATTTAAAACATTAACGTTCACGCGCCATATATTTTACCTTCATTTATAACTTTTAAATGATCTTTTGTTGTTTTACAATATTTTATGCTAGCTTATTTTTCCCCCAAGCAGGGAAATGACTAAGCAAAAAACGAGTTTTCTTACTCTTGATCTATGCTTAGAGCACTTACACTTCCAAATTTAAATTCATTAACAATTAGCAATTAAAGAATCTTTTATTCCTAGCCAGAGTAATAAAGAATCATAGCTATAGATTATAACACCGCTAAATATCCATTAACATATATTTATTTACATTTTCTCAAATTTGAAGGTCGTATTGCTTATGGTATTGTCAATGGTTGTATTGTTTACAACTTTCGATGCTTATAACATCTTAAAATGTCAAAATATTTCAATGCGGTTTTTTACGTACGATACAGTTAAGTATGCTAAATATTGCAAGAGAAAACAAAAATAAAATAAAATATTAATTTCTGCCTGTTTTTAATTATTTCAGAATCTATTGGCCTTATAAAGATTCTATTTCCTACACAGAAAAATTTAATATTATTTGAACACATAATATTTTTCCGCCTTTCCGTTGCGATCTGGTTATAAAGCTTCCTTGTACGGCCTATTAAATTATGCACATTTTTTACTGCACTTAGTTTAAACTTATTTCCTCGAATTATTCGAACTTAATTAACCGATCTCTTAAGGCAAGGTGAAAATGACATCAAAAGTCGCAAATTTTTTTAATCAAATATTCCAGTCAATTTTTGTCCTACGGAGTCAAACTTCTGGTATTTGTTTTTCCATAATGAGCATAAAACTTTCCTAAATGTAAGTATAGGAATTGGGACCTATATTAAAAGTTAGATTTCGTTATTTGATCAAAATTATGTTTTTTAATTTCACATTTCCAAAACTTAAATGTTTGCGTCATTTAAAATATTTCTGCCAATTGGAACTATGTGACTACGACCAACGACTGCAAAACTGAAGACCGATGTGTGTGTATATATATACAGGATAATTCGCAACCAGACCGACAAACTTGCAGGGCGTGTAGGGGGTACATAGACGATTCGGAATCACATAGGAATGCAAGGTCACAAATACCCTATACGCAAGCTATAATGCAAGGAAGCAAAGAAAAAGAACAGAAACAGCAACGCATTACTAGGACAGAAAACATTTTATTGAAATGTTGTAGTACAACAGGTGTTCGAAATTACGACTGGAAGTCGTCTGGCAGGCTTGAAAGCAGCGCTGCATGGAATTTCTTACATTTTGAAAGATTCCTGGTAAGTCAAGTATCCTCCTGGCAGCTACATATTCAAGCGACGAGGTGTTCGACTGAAGGAACGGGCGTCTCGTACGCGAAACACTTCACGTGACCCCAGACGAAGAAGTCCATGCATGATAGGTCCCGTATAGATCCATGTGGTACCAGCATGATGAGGCTCCTCCACATTACACGATTGACGTCCGTCGACACCTCGACCTAACCTTCGGACAGCGGTGCATAAGTCGCGGTGGTCCGGTTCATTGACCTACCAGAGCGCCTGACCTATCATGCATAGACTTCTTCTAGGCTCACATGAAATGTTTGGTGTACGAGATGCCCGTTCCTTCAATTGAAGACCTTGTCGCTCAAAAATCTGCCGGGAGGATACGTGACATGCCAAGAATCTTCCAAAATGTAAGGAATTCCATGTAGCGCTGCTCTCAGGCCTGCCAGACGACTTCCGGTCGTAATTTCGAACACCTGTTGTAGTACAACCTTTCAATAAAATGTTTTCTGTCCTATTAATGTGTTGCTGTTTCTGTTCTTTTTCTCTGCCTATAACTCGCCACTATGGTATTAGAGACCCTGCATTCCTATGTGATTCCGAGTCGTCTCTGTACCCCCTACACACCCTGCAAGTTTGTCGCTCTGGTAACGAATCACCCTGTATATATATATATATATATGCACCTTGCCACTGCCGACTGCAGTACATGTGGGAGCTGCAAAAATAGGCATTCCTTACATTTTAAACATTATAATTCCTTAAAAGTGTATAGTAAACAGCCGATGTAAATGTGGCAGTTATTCAAATGGGTGAGAGCATTAATGTACTGCTTCGTTACAACATTTGAACTTAACTGTTTTTATGTGTAATTTACCTTCGAGATAATTCACATTTGTGATCTTTCGAGGACGAAATCTGAAACTAAAGATTTTCGAGTTATTTTTAAGTCTTTAGCGTAAGATAAGCAAGTATGTAAAGGAGTATTTTTTATGTTTGAAGAGTAGATTGTGTCGTATCTTTGATGTGCGATTAAACAGGACGCTGCGTTTTCTTACATTGTCTAATTTATTTGCCTTTTAATTACGTAACTTGTTGACTGACATGCAGAAAAATGTTTGTTGAATTTGGTACTAAATCCATTCCTACATAAACGAGATCTTAAGGAAATCCTCCTACATTAGGAACTGAAACTTTTGGATTGTTACTTTTCGTCACGGTATACTTCCTTACGCTACGACGCTTTACCCCCATATGAAACAAATATTTTCACTGAACAAGAGACTTACATCTAATTTTTCACGTGGCTTCGCGCATAACCACTTATCAGAGTACTGACATTCCTTAAATGTTAAAAATTTTAATTTAGATATTTCGAACGTAATTAACATTCAATTTCTTAATAAGGACCTCCGAATTACTGCTAGCTATAAATAATTCGAAAACTCTTGTTAAGATCTTTATTGAAAGGATTTTAGATTTTTCGTATAGGTCGTAAAGACTATTAGGTTTCTCAGATTTTTTGTATACGATTTCTAAGCTCAGAAACATCTACAGTATTTTCAAAGTGATTCGAAAAAAAAATCTTTCAGTAACTAACTAGACGTTCTGACCCCTTACACCATCAGAACACGCAGGAACGAGGGCAATAATTCTTCCACTTTTTTCCACTTTGAAAACGGTTGAAGAAAGGCACAAGGACCTGTCCCCAGATCTAGGTGGTGTCAAATTAGCACTAACTATATTTTAGGTCGGAGGACATAGGTTTTATTAATTTTACCAATTACGGCGAAGCACACCGGAGTTCTCTGCCTAAGAGGAGGGATGCTTTCGTGGAGGACTTTAAGATAAACTGGCCCGTATTTAGGTTAAGAAACCCTCGTAAACATCCATACAGCCAAACCGATCTCCGGAGCTCGAATACGGTTTGAACTGCGTAAGAGACCAAAATCTTGAACAGTTCTGCTGTAGATGTTTTTAACATCAAAATGAAACCATTAAAGCCTGTCTTTGGTCTCATTCTACTCAGCCATTGGTAGGTTCGGGTACCATTGTAAGAAAGGGATCTCGAATTGCGAGCTAGACATGTTAACCAAGACAACTCGTACAGCGGATTGCGATAAGTTGATTAGTTCCTAAAAATCGCTTACGCTGATTTCGACCTGAATGCAAAAATTCTAAATCATACAATGTTCTAAACGTCCCTCGTTAGCCCTACTGAAGCAACCGGAAAACCGACTGCAGTTACTTTTCAAGTGTTATTATTCAGGTGTCTAAATCCTGTTATTTGTAGCACGGATCTGCGTTGCGGTTGCAGCCTTCAATTGGTTTAAGGTGCGAAAAACGATTTCTTTAAAGATGCGAGGGGCCGTTTAAAGAGAGAAATATATTTTAATACTGATAGATTGTTATCTCCTGTAACCGTGGCCCATCATTTTTGTCCAAACGTCCAAATCGAGAAGTTGGAGGGATGTAGTATGTAATTAGAGTAGAATCGTCTTTCATTTGTAGAAACTGAATTGCCGAAGGGAAATTTTTAAAGTACTTCTCATTTTGCAATTATGTTTCCTTAGACACCTGCCCGAAGTACTCATATATCATGTGAGTATTACGTCTGTTAATTGTATTACAGTCAACTCACGATAACCCATGGCGACGTACATTGTTAATTCAAAATCGCAGTTATTAAAACGAGAGTAATTAAAAAGCATAGGAAAGAGGAATAAGCCCTATTACAATTAAGAGGTAATTACAATATATTCAAAACAAAATGAACGAATTGTGAAATGTAGAAGAATAAATAGAATGAAGACACTAAATTAGAAATGACATTAAAAAATATTTATGTGAGGATTTGAACACTGCCACTAAGTTTAAATCACGTTAAAAGAGATGTTTGAAATTTTGTGTTTCGGCAGCGTTTGTAGGTCCAAAAAGTTATTAGTTTCGAAATGCGATTTGTCGTGATCCGCTGTAACTGTGTTGTTTAACTCTTTTCGCTATTCTATTGCCATTCGGAAAAAACACAAGATATTATTGTTTCACATTTAATCTGTCTGTTATTAATTAACAAACTAAACTATTTAAACGCAACAGATGTATATCTTAAAAATATTACTCTTTTTCTTCCTTGTACGAAGAAAAGAATGTATTGTAACCACGAAAAATTCCGGGTACCATAATTCAACGAAAATATCCATTTTGACAGCTATCTAATGCAATTTAACAATGTTTTTACGTGACATCTGTGCGTATCGACAGAATAAAGGACTCTTTTTCCCGAAACGAATTATAAAACGGATTTAAAATAGATTCAGAACAGATTTTTTTCATGGCTCTGTACGTAGGTATGTATGTACATATGTATGTCTCATGTAACTCAACGATGAGCAGCCTCAAAATGTTGAAATTTTGTATATGGGACTGCTATAATATGTAGATGTGCACCTTCCTTTTTGATTGTAATCGGCCGCACGAAACGTATATATATAAAAACTGAGGTCACTGAGCCGAGTAACAGAGTGGGTGTATATATATATGCACACACACACACACACATATATATATATATAAATAAAAAGGCATTAAATTGATATATCTAATTAAAACATTAAATACTTTTATAAAATTACAGTACATATTTTTTCGCTTTTTAAGTATGCAAAAGATATGTACCATTCCCATAATAGTCTAAATGCATATTTATCTAATGTCCTATAAAAATATTTCGCTCGACCGTCTGTACTGATAAGCTTTACTGATAAACCACATTCAACTTTACAACACTCCTCTTGGGCGATCCTTTAAAATCTGAACTCTTTCAGGTTTTTATATTGTTGCTGCTTTCTTTTTTTAAGCCCAATAGTTACGACACTCCCGAATGGGATATTAGTTTCGAAACGGCTTTTTGCATCGAAACACTTAAATGGGCTGTATCAGTTTTCAGACTGTTGCCACCTAACATTATGATCCTTTATTACATTTACAGAAATTAAATAATGAAGAATTTGCATGAATGTATGCCTGCTTCTCGCACTGTGGAAAAACAACTGTATCTAGAGCCATCTAATTTTGAATAACGTTGTTTTTCACTCGAATATATGGGCACCTGGAAATCTGAATTTCTTTTATTATCTATTTCCTATTTTTTAAAATTTTAATGAATTTAAATTAACAAACGCAAACGATTACAAAGAGAGCAGTGGTAACACTGTACAGAATAAAGCTTTTTTATCTTCAGTGCGCGAGACTTCTGCCAGAAGCTCTAAAGATACTCTGTTTTTAAATATTTTGTGATTTCCCTCTTGAATCGAATTTTATGTGGCGTAAGTGCCAAAAAACGTGATATTAAATAAATAAAGGAAACGCAATAAATATTAATAATAAAAAAATCTGAAAGTTTTTAAATTGCATATCACCCCCAAAGGGACATTTTTTCCATTTACGCACACATACACGTTTCGAGAGCATTTGAGCTAACGCTCGTTTGATCTAAAAATATTTAAAAACTGCATACCTTTAGAATTTCGGATAGACAATTCCGTGCTCTAGTGATATAAATGTTTTATTCCGTACAGCGTATCCACTGCTCGCTTTGAAATCGTTGAGTTTTTTAATCAGAAATACGTTAAAGTTTTACAAAACATGAACTAGATAATATAACAAATTCGAAATTCAAAATTCGGTCTTCCAAGTGCCAATATTCGAATGGAGAACTACGTCGTTCAAAGTTTGATGGCTCTAGGTATTTTTTTATTTATTTTTTTCACAACGCGAGAAACATATATACATTTTTGTGTATTTTTCATTATTTAATTTCGTTCAGTACAGTACAGTGCTATAATATTAGGTGATAGCAATCCCAAAAGTGAGTCAATCAATGCCTTTAGCGATTCGAAGCAAAATGCCGTTTCGAGACTAATAGCCCTTTTGGCTTAACGCCTCTTTGGGCTAACAAAAAAAAAGTTTTGTAATGCCATCTTAAAAAAAAAAACTGAATATTGATATGATGAACTGAGAAAAGACTGAAAAGAACAGAAAAATGTATGCCGACACTTAGCGCTGCATCGGGAATTCTAAACATATGCTGCTTTTAAAATTTTTGTAATTTTGCTGTTGAACAACAGTGTATACAGAGTTGCTGTTTGTTTGTTTTTTCTATATGGTCTAAGTGCTAAGAAAATGATGCTTAAAAATAAAGCTAAAAAGAAAAAAAAATTCTCTTAGTAGGAGTGACTGTAACAGCAGACTAGTAGACTGCAGTCTGAGCGAGAGCGCAAAAAACTTTAAGAAACCCTTTTGGGTAACCATTAAAATCTGAAACCTTTCAGGCCGTTTTTTTTTCAAGTGCGGGTAAGCTAATATATAGATATACATTGAAGCAAAGATTGATGATGTTCCAAGTGATTTAGCAAAGTTCATATATGATAATGTTGCTTAAATGCAAATAAAGACAACTCCCAAATACCATCATTTGTTATAACTTGTCATTCCAACCACTTTTTTTCCGTCTTTCCTTTTATTTTCCCCATACAAGGTTGTTCTAAAGTCATTTTTCTGTACTTCCGCAGTAAAAAAACTTCCTTTTTAAAACACGATCCAGTTAATTCATTCCCAGCTAATAAAGATTTGACCGTAGGTTACCTCTCATAAAGATCTAACTATGCAAATCAAACAAACAAAGAAACGCAGCAATGTGAAACTCAAAATGTGAAAAAACAGCAACCTGATTTTGCTATAGGTATTTAATAAAATTATTCTGGTTTTGAGGGCGATCAGACAGCCCAGGATGTTGTTTGTTGAGGCAGTAATTCTATTTCTGACGGAATTTCCACTATTATTTTCGTGAATTTTAGGAAATTTTCTATGTTTGCGTAAATATCAAATTTTTCAGCAAATGCCGATTAAATTTACGAATTTAGAATGTTTTTCTTCTTATTAATTCATTATATTTCCGTTATAATGGTTATATTATTTTTATATTTAAAGAGTTAAAATTTTCGTCTAAACAGTTAAAATTTAAACAGTTAAAAATTCCGTTAACATTTTAACAAAACTGCCCTACAGTATAATCATATTGAGGCCCACCAGCTGTCGAGAAGTAAAGTCCCTGAACACTGGTAGTTCGGTCCGAGTCTTGAATCCGGTGAACTAGCCGACTGCATGGGCGCTTTCACGTTTTCCCCATGTGTAGCGCCCTAATACAAGCCAGTTTCCCCTAGATAGCCATCCACGAAGGCGTCCCTCCCTTCCGTGTAGTGCCTTAGTACGAAATACGTAAGTAATAGCTATAATACTGGAATTCTGATTTTTGAATTAATCTAAATTTTGTTGGATTTCTGAAATTCGAGAAAAATTCCTTTTTCGTAGGTCAAGAAAATAGCTGTCTGGCTGTCCCTGCGCTGTCTGTCAACGTTGACAAATAATTTCAATGTAGTACAGTCCTTTTTTTAAAGTACGCTATTTAATGAAAAATATATACATATGTAGAGCATAAAAATACGATTCAATTAAGCGACAATCTCCATCTGAAATGGTCGGTAATGAATACTTTTATAGAATTTGACTTATTTATAAATAAGAAGTTCAATTAAAACAATATATAAAATAGTTTTTATTTAGGTATATATTAGTTGTCCATGTTACAACTTCGTTTCTGGTATATATTACCCTCTTTTGGAAATGTTAATGTAAATCTTCGAATTTATTACTTCTGAATTTTGAAATTTATTATTTACGAATTTCAATTCTTGGTCTTTGTGAAAAATTAGTTCTAAATTTCTTTCTTTATGTCTTTATATATATACACCAGATTATATATTTATTTGGTACTACTGATTGCAACAGAAAAGGGAAGTCTACAATTAGACGTTATAGCAGCCCCATATATACAAAATTTCAACATTCCACGGCTAACCATTTTTCAGTTACGCAAGATACAAACACGTAATCTATGTACAGACGTCACAAAAAAGATCCTTCCAAATCCATTTAGCAATCCTTTTCGAGAAAAAGAATCCTTTATTCTGTCCGTACGTACAGATGTTACGCAAAAATTCGTTCAAATGTATTCGAGAGCGGTCAAAATGACTATATTCGTTGAGATACGATACCCGAAATTTTTCGCTATTACAATACTTCCTTTACTTCGCACAAGGCGTAAAAATGACAGTACAGTTTAGGAAACGATGTTTAACATATCTCGATTAAATATTCTGTGAAATACCTTTACTATCTAATTTGAAATTAATGCATATCAAAACATATTAATAGGACCACAATATGGCAAATAAAGGGAAGGTAGTGGAATATGTTATAAACCAATATCACGATTCTTGTAAATTTTCTAACTTTATATACGTTTAAGAGTTAGTAAAATTTCAGAGATTTTTAAAAATATCTCAGAGAGATCGTTTAAAAGAATGTTATTAAAAGGTTCGATGATGGTAGCTAGAAATAAAGCAGTTTCCTTTAGAAAGTTCTCCACGAGTGTATCTTTCTCCTTACACAAACAGCCCCAGAGCCTTGATGATAATCAGAATAATATTATTAAAAGCTACCAGCGTAGTTAGAAAATCTAAGCGATATAAGATAAAGGGAAGACTAGTATAGAAAAACACAAAGAATTAATTTTAACATAACCAAAACCTAATTTCTCTTACGAAATTTTAATATAAGATATTCTCAAGTAACTTTTCTCTTATTTACTTCCATAGACAGCTTCTAAATTTCATCTTCTTAGAAAAACTTCTTTCTAAAGTTTCTTCCAAATTACAATAAATTTGAAAAAAATAATTATTCAATTCAAAACATATCCGAAAAGCTTTAATTGATAAATCAATATATAAATCGTGCCCTTCCAAATAATCACGGCCAAGCGGTAAAAAATCGCTGACCATTGGCAGTTCGGCCCTGGGCTCTCTCATGCAGCCAGTAATGGAGCTGTATGGGTCCCTAGCTGCATGGGAGTTTTCGTGGTTTTAGCCAGGTGCATAGGAACCAGTTTCCCTTAGAAAGTCCTCTACGAAAGCATCGCTCATATTTGGCATTTAGCTCTTGAGGGCTTCGCCATAGTTAAATAAATGGCTTACAATCCTCTAAAGCTATTTTAAAGCAATTTTCATGAAATCCATTTAGGGCTCGTTGCGAATGCTTTTATAGAACATTAGTAAGTTAGAACCTTGATCATGAAGTTGAAATTTTAACTGTGGGAATAATAAATGTGGGAATGATGCATTAGGTTACATATATAGCTCGCGAAGTGGAATTTTGTCGAATTTTCGGAATGAACAAGGGCAATCTGAACAAGTTCATGAACAAGAGCAATCTGAACAACATCAGAGTGCAAAATCCATGGGTCATCTCTCCAAATCGTTTTCTAGAAATTGTTTTAGGCAAAAGCCACAAAACAGTCAACAATTATTCTTTGTTAACAGTTTGAGTAGATGACGGAAATTCGTGCCGTACAATACAATGGACTACCACATAACGCTATTCCATAAAACGCGAATTCCTATAACGCGACGAAAAAATTGCGACTTGTACTCATACAGCGCGATAAACAGTCTCCTATAACGCATAAGGTAAATTTAATGTTTTCGCATAATTTCTGATATTTTTGTTTAGAAAAACAAACGTAACACTTACCTGTTGTTTATATACTATATAAACAGTGAAGCTGACAGTTTAGAAAAGGTAGAGGTTTAATAAGAATATACAGGAGTCCAAACACATTTAAAGATATAAGAGGAAAATAGTTTTAGTACTCAACTTTTAATAAAAATAAAAATATGCAGTTTTTTATTTAACATTTATTCACAGTATCAACAATAAATTCCAACGACGCTGTCTTGCTCATATTGCTTGTACAGATTTATCGCTTGAAGAGACTATAGTTTCATCTTGATTGTGATTGTTATTTAAAAACTGTTTTTCCTCCAAATCATTCTTTCTGAGCCCACCGGCGACCGAGCTGTTAAGTCACTGGACGCTGGTAGCTCGGTCCCAGGTTCCAATCCCCCGAAATGGCTGGCTGCATATACGTTTTCGTGGTTTTCTCTATGTATAACGAGTATGGCATCCTTTCCCTTAGACAGATAGCTCTCGAGTGTATTGCCATAAATAAATAAATCAAACAAACCATTTTTAGATTGATGATATGGGGATAAACAATCATTTAGTTTTCCTTTGAATTCCGTAAACCGATGCATTTGAGGATCAATTTTCACAAAATGTGTTTCTAATGTTTTGGCTATTATGTAGCCCTTTATTTATATCTTCTAAACTCAAAGATTGCTTTGGCGCATTAAAAGTCTGGACTGAGTTTTCGTCCTTATTCCTAGAATGAGAGGTACATCATGGAGAATGAAAAGAGAACAAGTCGCGTGAGATTGGCTTTATAATGTATGTCCCGTATAAAACGATTTTCTATTACGCGGAATTTATTCCCCGCGTTGTACGGGAATCTATCGTAATATGTTAATTGCAGCCAACAGTCAGCGTAATTTTGATTTCTGATCCAGTGGTTCTGTCGATCCTGTATCAATCACACTTCGAGCGCCACTCATTTCAGTGTTGAACAGCTCTTGGTATCAAAAGCGTAGATTCTTGTTTCATTACAGTAAAACGCATTTTAAGAAGTATTCGTCTTGAGAAAAACTTTTCAGGACAATTTGAAAACTTTTTGCTTCCTTGTACGAAGTGAAGGAAGTATTGTAACCACGAAAAATTTCCGATATCATATTTCAGCCAGAATATCTATGTTGACCGTTATCGAATCCATTTGAACGATAGTTTTTTCTGTACGTACGGACAGAATAAAGGACTTATTTCCCCAAGGATTACAGAATGGATTTAAATGGATTCGGAAGCGATGTAAATTCTTAACTAAGGTACGTATGTATTTATTATATCTCACATAACTCAAAAACGAGTAGCCTCAGAGAGTTGCAATTTTGTATATGGGGCTGCTGTAACATGTAGATGTTTACCTCCCTCTTCGGCTGCAGTCGGCCTCACCAGACACACATAAATACATATATATGTATACTCATCTGTTACCCGGCTGGGTGAGCTCAGTTTTTTATTATTATATGTTGGTAAACTGTGCATTTTTTGCTCAAATGCCATTGAATTACACTCACGTTTGTGAAAATTGCAACACCAAGAAGGAATCGTCATAATTGAATGCAATTTAATACACAGTTGAGTGGTAGTGGTACAAATAAATGATTAAATGTTCAAAGCAAACAAACAAGAACAAGAGATCAGAATCAGTATTTTGTGTGGCCACCACGCGCCGCAATAAGTGCTGCTACACTACGTGGCATGGAGTCAAACAAAGTTTGAATGTCTGACTGAGGAAGAGCATTCCATATCGTTTGTACGCGTACCCAAAGTTCGTCTGCAGACGCAACAGGACGAGGATCACGAGCAAGACGCCGACCAATGACATCCCACACATGTTCAATTGGCGACATATCCGGGGAACACGCAGGCCAAGGAAGAAGCTGTACCTGCTGCGCTGCAAAGAAGGATTTAACAATCCGAGCAGTATGAGGGCGGGCATTGTCCTGTTGAAATACAGCGCCTGGCAAGCTTTGAAGGAAGGGAACAGCTTCGGGCTGTAGAACTTCACGGATATACCGGTTGCTGTTCAGATTGCCCACAATTCGTAGCAATTGAGATCGTCTATGATATGCTATGGCGCCCCAGACCATAACTCCGGGTGTTCGTCCACTGTGGCGTTCGATAATGCACTCCGGAAGGTGGCGTTCACCGGCATAGCGTCTGACACGAATGCGGCCATCATGGTACCACAAATTAAAGCGGGATTCGTCAGAAAACACGACATGCTGCCAATCAGCACGCCAGTCTCTATGCTGATTGGCCCATTGTAGCCGCAGGCGGCGATGGTCGTGCGTTAGGGGGATCCTGTATAAAGGAGTCCGTGCGCGCAGTCCACACTGCAGCAGACGTCTACGAATTGATGAAGCACACAATGAAACACCTGTAGCTATTGACCACAGTGCTGCCAATTGTCTAGAGGAAGCTGTACGGTCCGTCCGCGCCATGCGGACCAGGTGTCTATCATCGCGAGCTGACGTCACATTTCGGGGTCCACTCCCGGATTTCCGAGTTGTCCGACACTCGTCCGTCCACTGCTTCCAAACGCGCATCACTGTGCTGCTGTTACGCTGCACACGAGAGGCTACTGCACGATACGACAATCCAGCTTCACGAAGGCCGATGATTCTCCCTCGTTCAAACTCTGTAAGTTGTTCAAATCTCGCTCTCTTTCGTCGACGAGGCATAAGTACAGATTGAGTTAACGTTTACCACTAGCAGATAACCACCGATAACCATACACGCCTCGCTACAGCCGTCTATTTATTCGGATCCATCAGCCGTTCAGAGGGCGCTGCTCAGCATGCGCATGCGCTACGGATTTGCAATTTTAATCATTTGCATATCATGCGCTACTTTGCATTTCCTGAAAATTTCAGCTCACTCGCGTAAGTCCTTCATGGTGTTGCAATTTTCACAAACGTGAGTGTATATTGTTTTTATGTTCCAGTTACGATTTTTATGGCTTTAGTTAATCTGTATTCAATAGTTGTAGAATTATTAACAATTTAAAAGTTGTTTATGTATTATTAAGCCTAAGGAAGCCGCCATTTTTTATATTTGAAACCGTTCGTAAAATAGTGAATAAAAAAAGTTTGTGCCTTTTTGCTGACTTAGACCAAAAGTAAACTTTCCGTTTTGTACATCAAAACAATCTCCCTACCCGCTAGCTGAATTCCTAGTTTTTACGTAGGCTGATTTGCTAGTCTCTAATTTTAATTGTAAATTTTTTTTCAGTTGATTTTTACTGTATTTGGTGTTTTATGTTACTTTACAACTTTTATGAAGATGTCCCAGTTTTTATGTATTTTTACCTTGCCGAAAAGTGAAAACTGAATTAATTGAATGAGAAAAATCTAAAAAAAATCGAACAAATAAGTTTACATGAAATGCAGCGAAACATCTGTATAATCTTAAAGTCATAAAAGGAAATCATGTGGTATCTACATCAAAATTTTTTATTTTCAGAAAAAGATAAATATTTTTTAAAGGATTTAAAGGAAAACTTCTCTTCAGCATCCTTACTAATTACCCCAGCCTAGATTACAGAAGGGCTACTTCAAATTTTAATTTTGATTATTTATGACATGTGCCTATCATAGGTGTTTAGAATTGTATGTGTATTATGAAAGAGCAGAAATGTAACCATTCTCTAATTATGCAGAAATCACGGAGTCCGAAATTTTCTCGGACAAAATAAAAACTCAGAATATGAAAAGCTTTTTCAAATGTTAAAATCATTCGCAAAAACTTTTACAGAAGAATTTAAAAAAATGTAGTCTACAAAAATGATTCCCTCTCTTATGTTTTACAAGGTATCCGAATCTTACAGCTTTTATACCCCACTTCAAAAATGAAAAAACTTTTCTTGAACTTTAAAGAATACATTTCTCTTTGACTGCAAAACCACACCTTTTCTTCGCCAAAATTCTCTACATCAAGGGAAAAATTTCCCATTAAATATGAAATTCCTTCAGTGAGTTCTATTTCCTGAAGTTTAGCGAAAAAGGGAACAACAAAAAATATCGAAATTCTTACAGCGCTTTTGGATGTCAGGGCTACAAAACTATCATTTCTTTTCAATTCGCCTTTCGGTCTTATTTTTTTTTCTTTTACTTATTCTCTAACAAGCTGCGAAACTACCTTTCAAATATTTTTTGTTTGGAGAAAAAAGGGACAAAAATACATCTGGTAGGTGTTTGTTTCCCTATCCATCTTTTCTGTCTTTTATAAAGGGAAAAAAACGAAAAAAAGACGTCGGATTGGCGTTTCAATATTCGTCATGGCTTTGTATGTGGGATACAGAAAAGAGTAAAAACGTTGAATCAATACTTTTCGTGTGTACAGACTGGAAAAAAAATGGATTCTGAGGATAAAGCTTCCTTTGTAAATTCTATGAAACTCTTTTGCCAACCAGAAAATAATATTTTATGCATCAAGTGCGGCATGCGAATGCCATAATGCTGCATTTACCTTATGAAATGCATCTAAGAAAGACAACGTTTTATAAAAAATATAATAAAAGATCGAAGTTATTATTGAATTCCGGTCAGGAATGTATAAATATATGCAAATAATTTTATTCATATTTATGTCAAATGTAAACGAATCAAGAAATGAGTATATGACAAAATTAATGACTAGTTTCTATACATATTTTAATGAATTTTAATAGACATTTCTTACTGCACTATATTTTATATAAATCGGACAGGATGCTCGAAAAATGTAGCTATAGGCTTCGTTTATTTAACTGTTTATCCTATATTTGTATTTTCATTCACAAAGTGCAAAATTTTAAGGAAATACTCATATACATTTTAAGACTAGTATCGCAGACGTTGTACACTTTGAGAAGAATTTCGTTAAATATAATACGCTTTCACGTTTATTTCAATGTTTAAATATAAATATTATAGCGTTTTTTTGTCTCTGGAAACATAAAATGTACGAAACGTGTCGTTCTCTTTAGAAACGTAAAAATCAGTTATCACTATGTTTTGTAAGTACCACAGAGACTAGGGAAGTGCGTAAAGGATCTTTTATTTAACTCAAATAAAAGTTAACGGACGGCAACACTCGTGCTTACAAAATACAGCCAGCAGTTATAGCTTAAATCAAAGCTATAGAAATTGACTTAACCAAGTGAAGTGATTTAGCCTGACGGCTACACAGTTACACAGGTAATGCGCAAGTTGGCTCTGGTTGGGGTGACAAGTCTAATGGCGAGAATAGCGCAACGCCGCAGAATGCTACTCTGAGGAGGATCGAAATTAGCAACGTGGTCTTCAGCATGTAGAACACGTTCTGATTCTACCTCTTAAAACCTTCCCTTAAATACTATCTTCCTTCTACCTCATTTAAATATGACGCGAACTGGAAATTTACATTCTGGCAGGAAAATGTAAATGAGGAAGATTGGAAAGTTTATTAAAATAACGTAACTGCTTAAAAACTAAACGAGACCTTACAATATTCATTCTAGACGCATATTTCCAATTACCAAATTTCTTTGTATAAGGCTCATAAGTGTCAGAGTTGTTAATATAGCAGAATACTGCTAGTTCGACTCGAGCAGAAATCCAGTGATAAAGTTGTTGAACAGTGGTAGTTCGACCGTCATTCGATTCCAGGCAAAATAACTGGAAAGCATGGGCATTTCCGTGGTATTGTATTGCACGGGCGTAGTCCCCAGTCCACCTTTAAGCCGGCAATATGACTAAAAGGAGAACCAGCCAATCCAACCAAAATGAGGGAGCCAGCAGCCCGGCTGCGCCCCCTCTTAAAAAAAATATCAACAAAATTAAACTAGCTAGGTTTCTCCATGTGCAATAGAAATACGAATTAGGTTTCCTCAGAAAGTCCCCCACGAAGGTTTCTCTGCGCTTATGCAAACAGCCCACGCGTGCTTTGCCGTAAGCAAATAAACCAAACCAATTAGGCTCGAGTTACAATTCTAGAGAACGAACGGGATGCAGATGTGCTTTCAGTTCGTTGCTTTATCTATGTACGGTTTCCTTAAAATTCCTCTATCAAAAGCATCACTTTGTTCAAGCAAATAGCCCTAATGTGCTTTCATTAAATATTACATATTTTAAACTTTTTTATGAGTATTTACATAAAGTTAAAAGAAGCCTTGCTTTCAACACTTTTTCTTTTACGCTCATAAAGAATGCATTGCTGCAGTTCGAAACAAAAATTAATGATTTTAGTTATAAGGAATGGCAACAACTGTTAGAAATATCAGTTAGCAAGGCTGAGTGGATAAATAACGGCATAGAATCAGAGGTAACCTAAAATGACGCGAAAATAGAAAGGTTTGTTAGTATACATTTCTAACGTTATAAATCTCAGTGGATAAGGGCTTAAGACGTTATTCTGTGTGCCCTTGTGCTATAGTGTCAACGCAGGCAAGTGGCAATTAGAAAGGCCTTGGCTAGATGTGCGGGGAGATCAGACTTTCATGATTGTTGCTCACAAAAATTTCCAAGCCTCTAAAAAGGCATTCCAGTTTTGCAAACTCTATACCAATGCTTCTTAACCTTTTTTGCCCTATGCACCCCTTTCATCAATGCTAAACAGTCATGCCTCCACCGTCCTTTTCCAAAATTCTAAAAATGCATAGACATGTATTTAAATTTACATTATTGTTTAATAGTCTTCATAAATTAAACAAGGAAAGGTGTAGAAAATGTTGACATATACAAAAACTTGAATAAAAATATTTTTTTCATATTAATAAACTAAAACTAAATATTTAATAGGTGAATAAAAAGCTGACAGAATTCCCCCCCCTCCTAAAGAAAAGACATTCCCCCCATCGTGGTTGAGAATCCCTGCTCTATATTAAACATGGAGTGCACTTTGGAATCTGTAGCGTCTTAGAATTACATATTTTCTCCAAAATTATTAATTGTTTTGCAGTAATCAATGTTTACAAAATACTAATTTAAATAGATCTGTCTTTTTTTTTACTTCCTGTACGAAGTAAGGAAAGTACTGTAATCACGAAAAATTCGGGGTACATATTTCAACAAAAACATCCATTTTGGCCTCTACCGAATGCAATTCAGCGATGTTTTTGCGTGATATAAGGACGTAAGGACAGAACAAAGCCCTCTATTTCTCCAAACGAATTATAAAACTGAATTAAGATGAATTCAGAAGAGAATTATTTCATGGTGTCTGTACGTAAGTACGTATGTATGTATCTAACCTAACTCAAAAACGAATAGCCTCAAAACGTTGAAATTTTGTAAATAGGAATGCTATAACATGTAGATGTGCACCCCTATTTTGGTTGAAATTGGCCACACTAAAAGTATATAAATATACCCACTCTGTTACTCGGCTCAGTGAGTTCAGTTTTTTTATTCTTATACGTTGGTAAATTGCGCATTTTTTCTTTAAAAATGATTGAATTATGTTGTTCTTATCTTTCAGTGAAGGCTTTTATGCCTTTAATAAATCTGCATGCAATATTTGTAGAATTATCAACAATTTAAAAGTTGTTTAAGTGCGGCTAAGATTAATTATTTTTACCATAGCAGCCATATTTATTTACATTTGAAACTTAGCAGAATAGTGCATTTACTACCAATCTACAAAAACTGAGCTTCGAAACAACAAAGATAAGACCTTCTTTTATTATTGCTAATTAAATCATGCTTAATCCATTCTGGAATTTATTCGAGGAAATAATTGTTTAAGAACCGCCCAGTCGGTATAATGGTTAGCGTCGCTGACTGCCGTGTCGAAGGGCTGGGGTTTAAATCCCGAAGAAGGCATGGATGTTTGTAAATGTACAGTGTCGGTGCGGCATGGCGGCACTCTAAATATGCGGCGAGCCGAAAGTCCTCTTATGTGGTTTTGTAGAAGGGAAAAGGGGTTGGAAACCCTCGGACGCGTCCCCCCGGGGTGCTCTCCATCAAAATTGGGGGCGGAAATGAGCCAAATCGCACTGTCACCTGTTAGGTGCTCAAGGCTGTAGCCAACGACAGGCGTAATCTTGCGCTCCTTGACACGAGAATTCTCGTGGGCTTGGGCTGACTTTGTCAGACAAGTGAGCATGAGTAACAACAACAACAACAGTGTTTAAGTTTACTTCGTAATTTTTAATATAGATATTTTGAGTTTGTCCGTATTTTTGCCTTGTCGAGAAGTGATAACTGAATTAATTGAATGAGAATTACTGAATCGTTTGTGAAAAGCTATTTCTTTCTTTTTTTGTTTGTTTATTTATTTAATTTCTTTTATTACATAGTTTTAGATTTAATATAGTACTTGAATAGAACTTGTGGCAACGATTAGATAATTCGTCAGATGATATAATTTTTGTGCTTTCTGAGTTAGAAAATGAATGTGATGTAACTCTGTTAAGTGAACCTAGCGCCAGATTATCGCTATGGTAAGCAGAAGTAGTGAATTTTAAAGAGTGCATTTATTCTATTGTGGTTTATGTGCTATGGACGAAGTAGATTTAATTCAATCCAATAAGTTTAAAAGAAATGCAAGAAAATGTGTATAATTTAATATTCCGTACAAGGGAGTCATGTGGCGTACACATCAGATTTGTTTGATAAAGAGAAGTTGTTTAGTGAAACACATTTGCTAGTGATATTTAAATGTTTTGTTTCATTTATTTGATTTGCTTAAGGCAGTGGTTTTCACATTATTTATCATATGTAGCAGTTAGTAATTTCAAAATACTAATTTAGATATGTACTGTTGTCAAAAATCAAAATAGATTATTTTGAAGAAATATTTACTAGATGTCTTTCAATATTTTATTTCACTCATTTCATTTACTTAAAATTCTGTTAGAGATAGAGAAATTAAGAGATATTTATTAGAATCAGTAACATATTGGAATCGAAGAAATATAGCACATGACATTTAAATTATAATATTTACTCAAATTTATAAAACTGCTAATTTGCTCGAAAGTTAAATTTTTTCATAACAATGAAAGACCCAGCTGGTACGCTCATTCTGTGATTCAAACTGAGCTCCATGCTGTAATTAAATCGGTTGGCAACTTTTCCACAAATTGCTTTAGAATAGCTTCTAAAATGGATCTGCGAAACATCTAGAGAATTTTGAAACTTGGAACGCTTTGGGGAGGAGAAGGAAGCTGCAATGTGCCGCTGACCCGAGAACTTGAAGCGCAAGGATCATGTCAGACGATTCAAATGTGGAATAACCCGCGTGTTCAAAGGTCAGAGAAAACATTTAAGAGTATTCGCACGTTTTCTGGAATAGTCTGTAAAGGAATTCCAGGCTATATTCACTGGTTAAAATGCATAAAAGGTGAAGCAGTGTTACAGTAATTCCCTTATGTGCGGTGATTGTAATACCGTGACAAAAGTGTGCCACCGGTCTTCTATATTTTTTTAAACGTTGTACCGAAATACCGGTATTGGGAATTTTACAAAAAAGGTAACAAAACAAGGTTGTTTCTTTGTCATATTTATATATTTATAAAAAAATGGCATTAACTATAAAAATAAAAACAATTTTGTTATGTACAAATATAAAGAACGAAGTTATTATAAAACTAGACTGCCTGTGTACAGAGGCTGTTCGCACATTTTTTAGACGATGTATATTGTATTCACAAAACTAAATTACATAAAATTCTTGTGTTTTAAATGTTCTATTTGACATCCTTTATTCTGAACTATCTTTGGACACCGCAATTTCCAGGATAATAATACCTTTTGAAGTGTCAGAAGAGGTATTCTATCCCACTCCTCCCGAACAGTTTTTCAGAGTCCTGTTAGGGTTTTGGGACAACGTTTGGATAATGCAATTTTTAAAAGCCCGAAAACACAAAAATCCATAGGTGACACATCGGGAGATATAGTAGGGATATCAGTGAAGGGTATGGCCTTGATACCAGTTTTTTGTTCCATTTCGTTTAGGAAATTTACAGTGAATTTTGATGTGTGACTGCTAGCTTTGTCCTGATGGAGTCTCACAGATTGATGGCACTGTGGGTAAAGCGATGTTATTTCATTCAGAAAAATTGGCGATAAAATATGTTCCTGATAGTATTTGGAGTTAATCTTGACATATTTTTGCACTCTCTTCATTTTTAACTTGCCATTATAAGAAAAGCCAGTAACAATCATAAATCCCTTAGAAAAAACTTTATTTCGATTCTTTCAACCATGTACTTAAATTTTTTTCTTCCCTTTCATGATAATAAATGACTCTTTTTTTGTTACAGTCATTTAAATACACCCATGCTTCATCTATTGTGACAATTGTTTTCCATTTTTCTTTGGATAAGTGTTTCTGATATAGAATTCTGCAGCGTGTCCTGCGTTGAGCGATATGCTTTGGAAGAAGACGATGCACATTGCGGTTTTTCGCTTTCTTAAGATTTAATTCAACGTTTATCATTTTGTTTACAGTAGACACCGAGCATTTTAATGATTTTGCAACTGTCATTTGACTAGGGGGATTTTCTTTTAACATTAAACAACGTACATTTGCAATAGTCGAAGATGTCCGTTTTTTCCTTGGATACTAGTTTGGAATTTTTGTCCCACTTGAGGCTCCAATTTGACTTTTTTTTCCTTTCTTGTTGATGATATTACCTATCGACGCTTTAGATATCACAAAACCATGACTTTCACATCGTTTTTGGATAACGGAGTATGCATATTTCTCTTCGGAAAGAGCGTAAATGTAGCCTTTGAACCACTGCTTTGTTAAATTCGCCATTTTGAAAAAAAAAAAAAAACTTTGAAGCCACAGAAAAAAAAAAATTTGAAGCCACAGACGATAATTTTGACTTTTAAAAACATAGTACAATTGCAATTACTTCTTTTGCAGCAAACGATTTTTTATTACCGCTTACCAAAATCGTCTAAAAAATGTGCGAACAGCCTCTGTATAAACGCTGGTAGCATTATTTTACCGGGTATCTAAATGACAGTAAATTATCCAAAAGTATCTAAAGGGAATACCACATAATTTCATTGTACGACCTATCAGAATGCATACATTTTTTATTGCACTTTTAACTTATTTCCTCAAACTATTCTAATTTAATTAACCGATCTCTCAAAGGAAATTGAAAATGACATCAAAAACTGCAAATTTCCAAATACAGCGGTCAATTTTTATCTTGCCTCAAACTTCTTAAAATTTTATTTTTGTAACTAGCAAAAAACTTTTCCAAATATAAATATGGGAGCCGAAAGATAGAATTTAATGTTAGACTTTGATAGTTGTCCAAAATTAATGGACAATCCCGACAGCATGAATATTTTCGTCATTTAAAACAGTTCTGTGATTGGAAGTATATGACTACGATCAGCCATTGCGAAAACAAAAGCCGGCTAAGTGGTTGGTGTACATATGTACTATATGCTTTTATATATACATATTACATATATATATATATTTATACTAGTTGTTTACATATATATAATTACAAAACAATTTTTTTAAAACAAAACGCAATCATACCTAGATTTTTTCGCGCATTAAGGCTGCTGGAAAATTATCAATAAAGATACAAAGTAAGAAATTTAGATCTAACAAAGACCGAAAATTAGAATTTACAAGTAATAAATTTCAAATAATCCTATAAATGCAATAAAGAATTTAATAAATGTTAAAACCAAAACCTTTTAAACAAGCAATGCCCCAATTCAAAACATTAATGAAATTTAAAGAAAAACGAACATAATGGAACAGGAATTCAATCAACTTCAATTCGACTTCGTCAGAAGAGGAACATTAAAATCAATTATATGTATATATATATGTAAGATATAAAAAAATACAATAGCTGCTTTAAAAATAATTGGCGACCCAAAATTAACGATTCTAGATTCAGTGCTCTCCCCCTAAATTCATCTGTTCTCCCAAATTCGAGACCTTTCTGTGTTATATAACTCTATTTGAAAAAGGCAACTAATACTAAAATTAACCAGTCACAGATTAGCTCTACGTGTACATCAGATTTAGTATAAATACTCTTGGCACAATAACTACGTCATTATTCTGCTGCATTTCTTGCCCTAGCTTCCGCCATTGCTAACGTGTCTTATATGTTCTGCTTGTCCGTTTAAAATGCTGTCGCCCCCATTAATCTGTGTAAATTATATATATAAGAAATTATCATAATTGTTATGATTAAAAGAGTATATTGTTTACGAGGAATTATTCTACTATGCCTAGAAATCTGGAAATAAAGATGATAATTGGCTGAAGTTAGATATCAACTTTCTCCTCATGCCCCGCCACTCTGCCATCGAGACTGTCAGCTTTTGAAGTACCCAGATTCACGACTGCGCTTCAAAAACATTACATATATGTAGTGCCGATCATTTGGAACCGTGATGAAATCCAGATGCCATGACGTCATTTTCTCTACTACTACGAGCTGCGTAGGCGCCAAGCGAAAATGAGGGGAATTACCTTTTTTCTTTAGGAGATAGTAGACGAATGGAAGTATAAGCAGAGACGCTGCTTCTGTTGAAAACTTTGACGAATAACTTTTTAATTCTCGTAAATGTAAAATATATGAAAAAATCTTTTGTCTATTAAAAATGTTTTTCTTTAGCTAAT
>KK121526.1:641142-670938 GCA_000611955.2 Stegodyphus mimosarum
AAAAAGAGGAGGCAGTTTTATATCTTCTATTCTACTCGGCCGATTGGCGAAATTTAATTTGCGTTTTTCATGTTTCTAAAGCGCGATTTAAAAATATATATTAGACTTATACATAGCATAGTTCTAACATAAGTAATTTGTCACAAAATTGTACTTATTCTGAAATGACAAAACAGTCCGATTTTGTGTCAAAATACCTATATTAGAACAATAGTATGTATGTATCTAATATATATGCTAAGTCGCCCTTTTGAGCATGAAAAACGCAAATTTAATTTCGTCAATCGGCCCAGTAGAACGAGAAATAGAGAGCAGTCCCTTTTTTTGCGCATAATATACAGTAGCATATATAACATCACTCATATTTATTGCAAATTATACGCATACTGATGTCTACGTATGTGAAGTATAAAGCTAGGGATGAATCATTTAAGTTCGTGGATTCCCCAAATTTTGTGAAAAATTGGAGGTACGAAAATCGGAATCTCAGCACTTTCTTCGTCATTCGAATTTTTTTGAATTCTAACCTAAAAAAAATGTTAAACGTTTTAATTCAAAATTTGGAAAGATTACTAAAATAATAATATTATATAATAAAATAAATAACAGTTTACCAATTCTAACTTTCTCCATATAGAACATCTAAAAAAATTTAATTTCGTAAATTGAGGTTTGAAATGTCTTTATCCGAGTCTTTCTAAAAATTTTTGTAGCCATTCGCATTAGCAAATGGTAGTTCGCGAAACACGAAGAATTTTATTTACCTTCTACGAACCTAATTTCCATTCGGGAAAAGCTAATTTTTGAAATTTGTCTCTCGACCTGAATCAGTCTGAACTATTTTTTAAGAAAATGGGTAATTTAAAAAATAAACACATTTGTTATTTTCAGTTATTAATATTTTTTTAAAATTCTTTTACTATGCATTCGTTATTTGAAATTATTTAATAAGCAGAGTAATATAAAAATGGTAAAGGCATTTTAACTTATATGAAATCTTTTCATTACTAAAAATAAGAAAAAATATGATAATTTTTAAAAATTTATATAATGCAATACTCTTAGGTTTTAACTATTATCAATTAAAATGCATTACTGTAATTAATAAAACATTCATTTAATGCATGTGTCATTAACCTGACACAAAATAGTTTCTTTTTTTTTTAATTATTAAAAAGTGTCATCCGAATGTATATCCCGAATTAATTAGTTTCGTAATCTTAAGGACACCCTGTATATATCGTAGTTAGGTATAATTAAAGGTACAGAAATCTTCTGTGCATTCAATATTGTTGCGTGCGTACGAGTTCCTTATAGAATGAATGCACAAATCCGATACTAGGTTAATAAAATTTATTTTTTATCAAAAGAAATATTTTAGAACTCTGGAATTCGTACAAGTGTTCACAGTATCACCCAGTATAATCAGTAGTTACACTAAATGCTAAGAACGTTAAACACAACGTAATGCAAAGCGCATCTAAAGAGAAAGCTAATTCCATCCCACGCTGGACTTGCAGCAATAAAAACAGCAGCTTACTAAAAATCTGAGAGTAGATGCTCTCTCTTCAGCTTTAAATAGTTTTCAACCGACTTTGATATATTTCTAGAACTTTCTGGTTCTCGAATTTACTGGAAAGCAATAGGAGAGTTGAACTACGGTTACAGTTCACATAGTGCTAAATTACATTAATTCAATTACAATGCAAATCACCGAGATACCTATTTGCTTAAAGTTAAATGCACGGTCTCCTGTATTCTTACTTTTCCGAAAAGCTTTCTCTTAAAATTTGTCTCGCCCACATTATACAGAAAAATATAACAATTTTAATTATAATTACACTACCAAAATTAGCTACCTGAACACAAAATTCGTAATAACATGTATTAATGCAGTAAACATTTCTATGTACCATTTCATTAAGACAAGCACTTCTGAATATGACTATCATTACTGACAGTATAAATAAATATAAGTAACTAACATAAATAAATATAAATAATTAACATAAATAAACATAAATTACACAAACAAGCATAAACATAAATAAACATAAATTACTAATCAAGCCCTCTCAAGCTTAATCACTTAAGGTAAAACAACTCGAGATTATCTGTCTATGGGAAGGAATGCCTTCGTAGCGGACTTTCTAAGGTAAACTGGCTGATGCATACGTTGTACATGAGGAAAATCACAAAAATGTCCATGCACTCAACCAGTTCCCTGCGAACTGGTTGACTGGTTTTGATTTAAACCCGAGTTAAACAACCAGTGTTTAGCGGCTTTAGCTCTTGGTGATCCTAACTATAAGGTTACCGAGAACCACGGTTATCTATAATTAAGTTTACCACTGCGCAGAGAACCACGATCACCTATAATTATGTGAGCGGTTGTCTTCAAGGAGGTTCATCATTTCTGTAACCAGTCATTTCTTTTCAAGCTTCTAAGCCGTCAGACCAGTTATTCCTAAATCTGCGTTTTTTTTAATAGTTTTCCTTCATAGAGCTACTTATGTTATTTTGGAAAAGTATTGTTTATATAGGGCTTTGAATAACATTCTTTTTGTAAGTTAAGTATTTCACACCTTGTTATTCACGGGGTATTTAAATGTGTAGTAGTAAGCATTGTAGCTTAAGAGTAGAGCATATTGCATAAGAGTATTGCATTGTACCTTGCTTTAATTTTTGTTCCTAGAACGTATGTTTCTGTTAGAATATTTAAAAATGTTAAGAATTATCAAACGGTTTTGTACCAGGTACATAGTATATTCTTCACGAGCCCGAAAACATTTTCACATATCTTTAATCTTCCTCAAGGTCGGGGGGGAGGTGTGAATCTGATCAACGTGTATAATTTATTGCTCGTTTCTTGAAGAACTGAATTTGAACTCTTGCAGAATATGTAATACACATTGTCAATGCAGTTTGATATTGTTGTGTTTCTTACGGGTTCGTGGATTTGGAGTGATTGATGATAATTTTGATGATTTTGTGGATTTGGAGTGATTTAGGAAGAATGAAAGCACAATTTATTAGTCATTGTTACACAGGTTAAGAAGCCACGTTTACAGTCGTCGAAAAACTACGACAACGAGGTTTAAACAATCAGCATCACAGCTATCAGGCTATAACGATGAAGACAGCTTCACTGCAAAGCATTAGAGTACAGCATTAGAGTTTGGAGAGATTGACGATAATACTTAGGAAGAATGAAAACACAATTTATTAGACATTGTTACTCAGGACAGTTAAAAAGCCACGTTTACAGTCGTCGAAAATCTACGACAACGACGCTGAAACAATCAGCAACACAGCCTTCAGGCTATCAGGCTATAACTTTAAAGACAGCTTCACGGAAAGCATTAGAGTACAGCTCCCGATTCGGTTCGGTCGTTCTCGGAACTCAGCGTAGTCTCGAGATCTCTATGCTGCAACTCGCGATGCACTTGATAGCCTCAACGACGCACCCTCTCGATGCACCAACTCGCGATACACTCCACGGCAAACTGGTCACTAGACTGACAATACACTCGACAGATTACGAGACACTCGTTGAACTCACGATCGACTAACAGACTCCGACGTGACACACAATATTCCGCGTACTAGCAGAGTTTATATAGCTTTTGGTTTGCGTTTGAGAACATTCTGGGCCAAGCAGGTAAGAATTCGTTCCAGAAGGTTCTCCTTCCGCCTAACGCATATCGCCAATGTTGTCGCCACCCATTTGGCACATTGGAGCGAAATCGCCCATACCCTGCCTCTCCTTGCTATTTTATGGCAACCTTAAGGCCGCCTTGCGGGGAAGCTATCTTACCTCGTGGTGGACATTTCGTAACAATATGATAGACAAAATTAAAAATATGTTTAAACTTCGCTTCAGAGAACTCGAATCCTACATTCGAAACCGAGAAATAAGTATATCTTCAGCAGATAACCGTATTTACGCTATTAATTTCAGTTTTGACTTCAGTTATGCAAAAAGTATTTACAAAGCTTCTTCAGAACGTGAAGCCGTTCACATTCATAAAAATTCATCTTGTTTAGTTAATAATATTAACTACAATCTAGTTTTTCCCAATGCTTTAAAAAGACTAATTTCTCAGATTTTTAATGTTTCATTACTATTTCCCTCCACTGATAAACTTTCAGATGTAATTACGTGGTTTTTGATTTATTCCCCCCGCTTATTTCCACATAAAGCGATTGTCTCTCACACCACTTCTGCATTTTTATTTCCTCCTGAAGAAGAGGAATCTATGTATGATTGCTTTCGAAATGCTTTTAAACTAATGCTTTTTTTTTTTTTCAAATGACAGGAATTCGAGTATCGGCTTTGCGCGAAAGCACGAGGAAGATAATTTAAGCATGTTATTTGTCATTCCAAATTTTAAAACCTGCATTGTCATACGAGTCGTACGTGCATGGTTGCGTAACGTAAAGTAATGTTGTAGAGATATTAAGTATTTTTTTAAAGTATGAGGCATGAGAAATGAGCAACACCTTCGCCGGGACTCGAACCACGGACCTCTGGAATACGCGCCTAGCGTGCTGACCACGACACCACGAAGGCATGCGAAGAAGGTTTGAGAAATACCTTATAATGTAACCGTCTAAATATTTTGGGAAGACTCCTCTAAGATCAATTAAGACCTCCTCTAAGACCTAATGTCATTTTAATAAACATTTAAATTAAAAGACTCAGAGAGGATATTTGTCCTTATACTACACCAAATGTTTCAATACTCCCTCGTACGAAATACGACAGCTTTAACCGCAAAAGATAGTTTGACATTTTTCTGATATAATTACGTTCTGAGGACACGCTGAAACAGCCTCGGAAATATACCCTTCTTCTGAGTAGTTTCCGTCAGTATCTGTGACATTTTGACAGTTTAATCCACTCGTCAGAAGACATATTTGACTCAAACACCTTTCTTAGATATAGGATATATCATTTTCTGAGTTTCGAAGGATTTGGATGAAATAGACGGAAGTATATTTCCTTTTCGTTTCATTTACTATCAAATATAATATCCGTCACGAAAATATGATAAGTAACGCAAATTGTACATATTTAAGCACTAGATTTACACATATGGATATTGGATTAGTTTATAATTAACAACTAAGGCAGTAATTTTATAGCGGGGAAAAGAAGGAACAATCTGTGAAGAGGTCCGCGAATTTCCACTATAAGTAGTGAAATTTTGCGAGATTTTCAGCTGTCTATGATTTATACTGATGCGTGCGTAGGAGTCCATAATAATAGACTGAATGCACACATAACCGACTGTATCTTGATAAAATTTATTTTGCAAAGTTTAACAATTTACAGTTCTGGAACGTTTTACAAAAGTACTCGTACCGCTTAGTATCACAGAGCACAACAATAGTTACACTCCAAACTACTAAGGACGTTAAACACAACGCAATGCAGAGCGCATCGAAAAGGCGAAGTTTTCACAGATATCTCAATACTCAGAACTCATGCTGAACTAAACAACTGACAAACTGATGCTTTCTTCGGTCTTGTACAGTTGTCCCCCGGCCGCCGAGGAATCTCTAGTACATTCCACTTCTCGAAATTACTGGAAGGCATAGGATAGCGGAATATGGTTAGAGTTACATATATAGATTAATTATATTTATTCAGTCACAATATAAATTACAGTTATCTATGAACCGAACCAAAATGTTGCCAAGTGCGTCCACTTTTGGCGATTTCTTGCCAAATTTGATTGTAAAAATCAGTCACCAAATACGTTGCCACCTTGTAGATATCTCACCAATTTAGGGACATAGCCATTTACTCATTTTGTTAAATAGACTTGCGCCCTATATTTTCTTGGAAGATCATCGTCTCTTTCAAGCATTTTATGTTATATTATACAAAAAACACTACAATTTTAAACATAACTTCATTAAAATTATTTACGTATATACAAAAGTTCGTAACAATACTAATGATTTCAAGGAAGGCTTTTGCGGTGGAAGATTTGCATTACTATTTTATACACTTCGTTTATGTGGATTACACCACAAATACCAACAACAGCACAAATAATTAGCAGACAACTAATTAAACATCATGTTACACATTTTTAATCTGAATTTCTATTTGTAAGCCAATTAAAACGTAGAAGGTGCATAGCATTGTTATTTTAGATCAAGATTAAAAATGTAAGCGTGTTTTTGCACTTACTCCATACACTCAGATTTCCTTCAATAAGCTAAACGTTTTCCAAAATCGTTATACTATATCGAATTTTTTTAGCTGTATTGACATGTTATGGAGAGCAACTTTGAGCTGTGGAGACATTACATATGCTGCCCAGCCAGGATAATGGTTAGTGACTCTGACTGCCGTACCGAAGTGCCTGAGTTCGAATCCCTGAGAAGGCATGGATGTTTGTAAATGTATAGAAACTGTGCGGCATAGAGGCACACTAAATATGCGGAAAGCCGAAAATTCTCTCGAGAGGTTGTGGTAAGGTAAGAGGCGTGAGAGTCCTTCGGAGCTGTCGCCCTGGAGTGCTGTTCCTCACGATTGGGGGCTGAACGGAGCTAAAATCGGACTGTCACCTATAAAGCGCTCAAGGCTCATATCAACAACAGAAGCATACGAGTCCTTGATTAGGCAAGTGAGACTCTCAAATAGCAACAACAACAACAACATCACATACTTTTCCAAGTAGGAAGCACAGAAATTCAACTATGCCCTTGCCAGAATTCGAACCATTAATCTTCCGAATGCCAGCTAGATGTACTACCCGTTACACGAAGAGATCACGCATGGAGAAAGCTTAAAATTATTTTTGGATCACTGGACAAACAGAAACAAGATCCAGTCGACCAATCCAGGCAGTGATGAATTATCATGCACCGTGTTTTAGTTGAGTTACACTCTAGACATCTAGGATGATCCAATCAGAATCGTAAAAACTAAGCTATGCCGTTACTGGCTTTACTTAATAAATTCTTATCATTGCATTTGTACCCACTCTGCGCCTTCTCTTTCAATGCGGTTGCTCCTACAGTGACTTTCTGTTTTTCAACAGCCGGAAATGGTTCTCCATCTTTTCCAAGAAACTCGAAACAAGAGTTTCCAACATCAAGTCTGATATATTCGCTTGGCACTTGTTAGATATCCGAACTCTTGAATGGAACTTACTACGATATCCAGTTTTTGCAGTCTTGCAAAGGCTAGATAATCACTCTGTTATCTTCGAACATGCAATATTAGGGACATTGGACGTCTCAATACGTCTATGTTGTTAAATTTAAAGAAACATCTAATTAAAGTATCCACAAAAGACTGTCGGACGATAGAAATCCTGGTAAGAAGTATCACAACCAAAATAAAAGAAAAAAATCACTAACAAGTCGACGTTTATAAACTGAAAAGTTACGGAAACAGACTTCTCTATCTTGTTGGTAGAACACAAATTTAAGTTAACTAGTTTTAGTTTTATTAACTGCTGGTACCGCAAACTTCGATAGACGCAAAATCGGGTCCGACTCGAACTTAGGACCTCCCTATTAGGCAAGAGGTGATCTGTCAGGCAAATCTCGCCAACAGCAAGAGTACATGGAATTAGCTTCTTTGCCATCCCTCCCAGGCGTACAGGCGACAGACTCTAAAAAGATCTCTGATCTCTGAATCCATGACTGAACTGTTCAACCGGAATCACCATTCTTGGCAACCATAGACCACCATGGAGTGCGGCTGTGTAATCCTGATGGTCAAAATGCCTCTCCCAGTACTGCATGAGCAGCTCCGTACTGAAGGGATTACACAGAATTCGGTGGAAAACAGACTGTCCATTGCACCGCTACTGACATATAAATAGAACTGCACAGAATTGGGATCGAACGGCAACCGTGACCGCTACCGATCAACTAGTTTGGGAAATTACAGCCAGTCCGCCCTTGGTCCAAGCGTATAAAACTATCTTCTCTTGAGTTCTAGAGATCTTGTTTTCAACCTCTAGTGCTAAGACTATCAAAGTACAGATCCTAGTGAGTAAAATAAACTACTGTTAGGATAGAATTCAAATTAAGTCGTATGTAATTCAAAACCAGACTTAATACTTGGCTTGATCTAGCTAATCGTTTGCGAAGAATTATAGCAAGCAATCTTTGGCTTCAAGCTAGTGCAAAAAACAGAAATTCAAAATAGATTAACAGCCAGCCAAAGTTGCGAAACACTAGCCTCGAAACGTTAAAATTTGATTCTTATTTATCTTTTAAATTTAATTAGTATTCTGGCGCAAGGTGACGGGAAAAAGAAATATAAAGCAGACAAATTAATAGCATAACTGATCAATTAACATATAATGCAACTTATAGAAACGACTTTTCCTCGCATTCTAGCAAAAATTCATGATAATTCAGAGTTCTGATTTGGATTTTAGAATAACATCATCATAGAGAATCATAGAGGAAGCATTTGATAGACTATGATAAACGAGCTGGGTCACATTACAGAGCAAACAAATGTTTTTTTTTTCACTGTGAAAACCACCGTGCAGACTGATAGTTAAAATAATAAGCTATTGTAATAAGGATTAAAGCTAGTAAATTTTTTATCGCATCTAATTATTTTGCTGCATTCAAATCGGTCCGAAATTGTGCGAAATTGCTCTGCAGATCACCAGTGTTTTGACAGAAAAATAATTTCACATTCAAACTCCTAAGTTTTCAGCAAAAAAGACAAAACGCTCAGGTTTATGAAATGTAATAATGACCAAAAAAAGTAATCCTTATTTTTCTTAACTGACAGTCTGGAGACACTGTCTAGACACATATAATTAATTTGTGCTTATCTAGAAGAATCGAAAATTGCATACTGTTTCCTATAATGACCGATTTGACTTTTGGTGACTATGTTCATGTACTTAATTTTGCTATCTACACCATTTTTATGTCTAGTGATCTAGCCTCTAGTTGTATTTTTAAAATCGTAATGAATTCACGGAATGTACAAATTTGATTTTATATCAGGCAGGTAATGTATGGGGTTATAAACATATTTTACTAATTAAAATAATGATGGGAATTTCCTTATGCTTAGGGATTTTGTTGTTCTTTTACACTGCCCCAAGGGTCCTATTGTTAATGAATTGCGTTACAGTGGCAACCGTACTGAGAAAAGTGTCAGTGATAGAAGATTGCAAGTGACAATAGTCAGAATTGTCAACCGTTTGGCGATTTGCGTTCAACGGTGCTGCCACATCGACGCTGTTTGTTAAGAAGGAGAATTCAAGCTCCATTAAAATAAGAGAAGCTGTATTATCAAGTAAGTGCTAAATTCAATTGGAATGTAATCAATATTAAGAGCATTTAAAATTATATAAATTAGTTAGATTAATAAAAAATTAAGTTAAGATTTAAATTATTAAGAAGGGAATTAATTCTATTAAATAATTCATTTGTTGAAAAAGTTACAGAAAATTTAAATTTGAAAGATAAATTAAAGAGAATAGGTTTACTGAATGCCAACTTACTAAGAAATGAGTATGTATGATTTTGTGTACAAGGCAAATTTAAAGACTTATCACCTCATAGGGATGATGAATGATGTATACATAGTAATGTAAGGATTCAAAAATTCTGTAATGACTCGGATGTTTTAATCTAAAAACATCGTATAGATCTCCTTACAAAAGAACAAGAAGAAACTGGCAATTTTATTGAAATAAATACCAGCTGATACAACACAATAAAATGTTACAAAAAGTCCAAGGAGAAACGCAGAGGTAAAACGAATTCTTCTTAACATGAAAGGAATATCATAAATCACCAAAATCGTTAGGACAGCAAAATCTGAACCAGTAATCACTGAATGCTATGTTGTGCAACAAAACATTCGTAGGTTCTGAACTAACTGAACTAATTAATTCACGGCCTCAAACTATAACTGCTATCTATAATCTTACTCAGACGGGAGGTTAACCACTTCTAGGAGCTTCGAGAAAAATCACCAGACGCTTCAAAAACGCATGTTCTGGAAACTTCCAGAACAGCGCCCGGTTGGCAAGAAATCGGTAAATATCATCAGCAGAGAAGCAAAAATTATCGCCAAGACCTAATACTCTGTTTCTACCGTATCTTTGGTTCTAATTCAGCTTTCTTTATGATTCAAATGTCTATCGATTCAGAAACGAAACAAGCGCTCAAAATCACAATACGTGGATAAAAATTTGATTAAATAAGAATATACTTTAAAATTGTTGCATAAAATACAATAAATAAAAATGCATAATATATTGTCAAAAAAAAGGAATGAACAATTATAAAGAGACATTTTTGGTTAATTCTATTAAAGGAAGTTCAGTGAAAGATGGTTGTCTGGTACTTCATGGTCAATATACTCACATTGTTCAATAAGATTCGCCTTCGTTACACAGAAATCTACAAAATTTTCCACCTGTTCTTTTAACGCGAGTAGAACGGAATATAAGGAGTATTTCAAATTCTGATATCAAAGCTTGTACTAGTAGTTGGATAAACATGATTTTCGAATATAGAGAGGGAGATATTTCGTTCAAAAGACGTTTAACTGATTCTGAGGAATGGTATACGACTGCATAATGAAAGCGACACAGGTAGGCACACAGATTTCTAAAGACGTAAAAGTAGCCAGAGCGTCATGTAAAGAATCTGGGAACAGTTTAAAGACATAGTTGATAATATGGTGAAACCACTTAACGGTCTTAAACATGCGAGAACAAACTGTTGAGATAGTTACTTGGCAACAATAGCTAAAAGAAACAGACAAGTGACATTAGCCTAAATCACAAGAAAGTGACTGCAACTAAAGGAGCACGACACCTCGCATACATCAGAAACGACCGGCTGCATAAAAGAGACCATGGATGCAAAGAAACGCATGATTTGTGTCCCAGTAATTTGGGCTGTAAAATGCGCAAAGTCGAAGTGGTACAGGGACCAAAAGTAACTGAAATACTGAAGATTGGAGAGAAGTTCATTTTATTGAGGAGTCTGCTTATACACTCTATAATAAAAAAATCGACTCACCAAGAAGGAGTTATCCAGGTATCCAATGGAGACAAAAATTGGCGAATAAGAAGATTGCGTACAAAATAGAAAATGATTAAAATTTCAGAACATTTGAATCATTGCGTAGTTGCGTACTTCAGAGTTGCGTAGTTACAAAATAACTAACTCAATAAGTTGTTGGCCCACCTCTAGCCCGGATGCAAACTGCCACACGGCGTGGATAGACTGATAAAGCTCCATGAAGATCGGTCTCCTGCGGTATTTTTTGCAACATTTGTCGGGATAGGTCATCAATATTCCCTGATAGATTCCCTAGCAGTTGCCTTCCCATCATATCCCAGACATGTTCGATGGGAAAGAGATCTGGCTGGCCAAGAAAGCATTTCAAAAGTTGTAAGACAGTTCATAGCAACACGTTTCGTATGTGGCCAGGCATTATCGTGCTGACAAACAAGGCCAAAGTACTGCAAAAGGAACGGTAGCAAAACAGGTGTCAGAATGTCGTCGAAGTAGCGCTGTGTTGTAAGTGTGCCTCTAATAACGACCAAAGGGATATAAAGCTATAAAGCTATAAAGCTATAAAGAGAAATGGCACGTGCAGTAGTGAAAGCAGGATGGGCGCGCTGCTCTGAGCGTCTCCACACACGTCTTAGACGATCGTCACGACACAGTTGGAAGCGGGATTCATGGCTAAAGACTATACGTCCCCTGTCAGCATCATTCCAACCTGATCGAGGTAAGAACCACTGTAATCTGACTCGACAATGCGCAGGCAAGAGTGGCAGATGGCGTAATGGTCGGTACGACTGTAGATTTCGCTCTATCAGTTATCTGTGAATAGTCGTGTTGGACAGGTCACATGTCTGATAGTTGATAGCGATGAATCAGGCCCTGTGACAGCTGATCTGACAATCACTCTGTCCTCCCGATCTGTTGTGGCCCTAGGTCGACTGCTACCATCATGACGCTGAAATCTGCCATTGTCCACCCATTCTTGCCAGCATCTTCTAATCGCCGCATATCACTCATATGACGAGCGATTCTCCTATTTGCCCAACCTGCCTCTTTCAATCCAATGATACGACCTCTTTCAAACTCTGGCAGTTGCTCGTAATGAGCTCGAATTCTGAGGCGAGGCATTTTTTCAGTCTTTGAAAGGTATCCTAAATCGCAATGCAACAGAAATTTTTACAGCAGTTCAAGAATAGCTCCATATATACATCTGCTGGATGCGCAGTTCCGATGCGCTGGAGATCGCATTATTCATTCAGTATACACCAAATTTTAATCATTTGTATATTTTGTCAAAATATTTAAGCATACGAAATTTTAAAGCAATTGGACAATTCCTTCTCAGTACGTCGATTTTTCTTGTTGTAGAGTGTAGTTTGGATAGTAAGTCCAGACGTGTTACAACTTGGAGAGAAGAACATATGCGAAATGCCTGAAAATATCCTTGAAAGGAATTTGTATATGGGTGGACGAATCATGGTAAGAGAGATTATTATTTAATGGCTGCCCTAGCCTGCACATTTGCCCTAACCTGCACGTTTTACCACTACAACTGTGACTGCTGAAATATAGAGATCAATTTATTGATTCTTATGTAAAGCTGTTTACGGTTCAGTCGGTAATAGTTTCTTCCTAATTTTCCTCTCCATTGTACTGCTCTGGTGACAGGTCATTTTGATGACGAAGAAATCCAGTGGATATGGAGATCCCCAAATTCTCCGGAGTCACAACTAAGAGAATATGTATGAATTTGCATCATTACAGCAACAACATGTCACTTTTCAGGTTATTCAAGATGCTGTTCATCATGAACACATTTTATTATAGCAGAAGAACATAAACAATTACTCCACACTGCATAAAAAATTGCAGTAAAGCTTGCAATTTTATCATGGTTGATCACACACATTTTGAATGTTTTTTAACGTATCTCTAACACCTCAATTGTATGCCATTTTATATCATATTCCATGTGCTCTTACTTATATTTAACATTTGTACTGCCCAAACTGGAAAGAATTTAGTGACTGTGGCTGCCATAGCGAAGTGCCAGACTTCGAATTCCGTAGAAGGCATGGATGCAATTTAGCCGTATCTTTATAGGAGGCAATACTGACTCACCTATTAGATGCCTCTATAATAAAGAGACCACAACTTCCGGTCTTATGAGTATAAATATAAAGAGTTACGTAAAATATAATATTTTATACACTTTTACTTCATTACTTACTCTTTTAAATAATTTACTGCACCGTAACTGTGACTCTGTGCTATTACATTTTAATCAGATTTGAAATGTTAAATATTCCAAAGCTGAAATTCGCACAGATCCTCACTATATATATAGATTTACTATACAGATTTATATCTACCCTATTCTATTTCTTTCTACATTCAGAAGCGTTGAGAAAAATCTCCGTTGAAATATCCCAAAGTATACGATTTTTCTGAATCTCCCCACAGACCGAGAATTTATCTGGCGAACGACCCGCTCCCCCAGTCTCCTTTCTCATTCTGCATATCGCCCTCATTTCTGGCTGCAGAGTCCTTTCCCCCCTTTGGGAAAATGAAGTGAGCAATGCCACCCATAAATTCGAAGCGAGGATTGGAAAAGGAATATCACCTATATATAATCCTAGAGCCCTTCATAACCCTCTCAGTGCCCCCATCTGCTGAATTTAGAACTCCATAAATGGTTATCCATTATTTCGAGAATGAAAATTGTTTTTCCCTCTTTTATTTTCCACTCCAGCACCCACCCTTTGCTCCCAAAATGGACTCATTCTTATGGAGAAAAAGAAAAAGATTGGAATTTCGAAGATTTTTCACGTGCGTGGCAGTTTAACGTTCAATTTGCTCTATCAATGGCTTTTACTATTATGTCTAGTTTAGTAAATGGCTTTCTAAGAAGGGTGAATTTTACTGATTCAGCTGGATTACAGTCTCCTTCATTGATGAAAGAAAACTTCTCTTTCAAAGGTTTTTGGAATGTTACGTTATGTTAGGTTAAGTTTTCCTAGCAATGATATACTGTTTCATCATTTTAGTAAGAGCTGCAACTGAGCGAAACGTTAAGTTAGCTAGCTATACTAATAAAATCTGCGCTCCGCTGTCTGTTTGTTTGTTTGCTTCTTTGTGGTATCATCTCCTATGGAATAACGGGGAATTGAGTTTCGGGAGCGGCACCGCCGGTTTCCAAAACTTCGTGGGAAGCCATTCCAACCATTCTCATCTTCGTACTACTTTAATCAGCCGAGATATTAATCAAAAACACTGAAAACACTAATTTTCTCCCTCATTTTTCCGAGTGGCAAGAATCTTGGGAGTCACTGGAGATAAAAATTTGCTTTATTTCGAAAAGTGTTGCCACTGCTCGCTTTCAAATCATAGATTTTGTTAATAATTTTTTTTAAGTTTTAAGCAATATGAAATAAAAATAGCGCTGCGTAACATTAAATATATTGTTCTGGATTTCAAGAATTCGTGAGAAGATATTTCGACCATTCTTATCTTCGTTCTACTTTAGTCAGCCGAAATATTACTTAAAAACTCCGAAAACACTAATTTTCGTCCTCAGTTTTCCGGTTGGCAACAGTCTCGGGAGTCGCTGGAGATAAAAATTTACTTCATTTTGAAAAGTGCTTTCAGACCATAGAGTTTGTTAATAAAACATTTGTAAATTTTACAAAATATGAAATAAAAATAGCATTGCCAAACATTAAATATATTATTATTACACAAGGTCATATTCTGAAGTTGAAGAAAGCACGCGATTGCATGGGACGTCATCGTATGTGGAAAAAATATTTCGTTAATGTCAGCATTTTAAATAAATAGCTCCTGTTGGCAACTTTTTTATTTCAGGTTAGGATAACTGACTCGATATGTTATTGTCACTTTAATTCTTTTTTTGATATTCAGAAAAAGTTGTTATATTACATTAAATTTAAATCATGACATCATAGGTATACGTATTAACCTGAAGTGCCAAAAGTTTTTGTTTCCTGGTTAGACAACAAAAAATTTACTTACGAATTGGTTGTTGCTTGGAAAGATTGAGCTGATTTCATTCATATCGAATTATTTTTATACATTTTCTTTTCAGGCGTACACAGAACTTATAAATTTTACTTCGGCCGCAGCCCGCTCATCTGGCGAGCTTGCCCATTAGTTTAATTTATTTGAGCCATTCGGCACGCAAAATGCTCGAAACAAGAGTTTCCAACATCAAGTCTGATATATTCGCTTGGCACTTGTTAGATATCCGAACTCTTGAATGGAACTTACTACGATATCCAGTTTTTGCAGTCTTGCAAAGGCTAGATAATCACTCTGTTATCTTCGAACATGCAATATTAGGGACATTGGACGTCTCAATACGTCTATGTTGTTAAATTTAAAGAAACATCTAATTAAAGTATCCACAAAAGAGTGCCTGAGTGTCCACAACCTGAAGTGCCAAAAGTTTTTGTTTCCTGGTTAGACAACAAAAAATTTACTTACGAATTGGTTGTTGCTTGGAAAGATTGAGCTGATTTCATTCATATCGAATTATTTTTATACATTTTCTTTTCAGGCGTACACAGAACTTATAAATTTTACTTCGGCCGCAGCCCGCTCATCTGGCGAGCTTGCCCATTAGTTTAATTTATTTGCTGGTTGTCTTGTGTATAAGCAGCTCTCACAGTGTTGCCATTCGGCCAAACGCAAAATGCTTGTTTTAACAATGTAAAACTTCATTACTTTACAAAGTTAGGAAAAAAAGCAGCAAAAGAGAATTAGACAAAAAATCAGACACAAATCTCTCTTCAGAGAGTAAACAAAACAAAAATCAAGGATCTAGGAGGCGACTGTTATTCCATATAGAAAGTAATCAGTGTAGCAAAGCGAAAACAAACATAGAGTCATCTATCCAGGAAAAGTAATGAATCATGAAAAGCTAACATACTAAAATTCTGAAATGTTAAGAACTGGCTTGGAACTAATGTCGTTCATTCACTTAAGATAACATTTTATGATGTGAAAAATTTCAAGGAAATCAATCCTATTTACATACCGAAGAAGATTTATAGATTATTTTCGTAAAATAAATGGGAAAATTATAAGTGACTGCCCAACTATGATTAACTATCGCAGACAGTTCATTGTCATACTGCATCTTGTTGAATGTACATTACTGTTGGCATACTGATAGTTTTGAAATGCTGCTAATTGGCTTTAATTAAAATGCATTACAATAATTGTTGAAAATATAAATGCATTATAATAACTACGCCATATATCAGATACCTGATACATAAACTCTCTTTTTTCTCCTCTTCTTTTTCTTTTCCTTTTCTTTTTAACACGAAATAGGATATGAGTCTCGAAACGGCATTTTTCATTGAATCACACTACAAATGGAGCATCACTTTTGAACTTCTTGATGAGAAATATTATCACCCTGTATCATATTTAAAGAAATTAAATAAAAAAAATCTGCATGAATGTATGCACCCGAATATGGGCGCCTGGAAACCTGAATTTTGAATTTCGAGTTTTATATTTCATATCTGTAAAATTTTAATGAATTTTTGATTAACAAACTCAATGATTTTGAAAACGAGCGGTAACAAAACTATACGGAATAAAATATTTATACCTCCAGCTCGCGAGAATGGTTGTTGGAAATTCTAAATAAATGGTGCCCGCCTAAAATATCGCGGCAAAAACATCGCGGACGAAAACGTGTTGACGTTAATAATGTGTCTATTTTATGGTTACAGCCGAAAACATCGCGGACGAAAACGTCGCGGAGAAAACAACGTAAGGCGAAACGTCGTGGTACAAAACATCGTAGGAGAAAACAAAGCAAAGAGAAACCATCGCAGTTTTAAAACGTCGTTGTACAAAATATCATCGTCGAAAATAAAGCCGTTCAAAAACTTCGCAGTTTAAAAAAATCGTCGTCGAAAATATCGTAGTAAAAAATAAAGTACCTACAAATCACCGCTTGACGATAACATCGCACACATGTGCTTTCGGGTTTTAAAAGTTATAAAGTTTATATGCAAATATTCACATAATGATTTGGGAGCGCAAAAAGAAACAGGGGTATTTTTACATCTACGTTTCATATATTTAAATAAACTAATAGATTTTTGCTGAAAAAGTAAGAAGAAAATGTAAGCATTTAAAAACTGAAAATGAGTATAAAAAGAATGAAGCTTATAACACTTAATAGAATTTTAAATTCCGTAGTTAATTAACCTCATGCAGTTATTTATCTTCCTTTCGCTAAACATTTTTAGACTATTTTTCATGAAAAATTATCAAGGAAAATTTATAAAAAAGATTAATTTATTAATGATATTTCTTAATTAACTGTGTAAATTTAAAATTCTATTAAGTACTAAAAGTTGCCTTAATTTCCTACTCATTTTAAATTTTTAAATGTTCAAGTTTCCTTTTCACTTTTCATCAAAATTCTGTTAGTTCATTCAAAAATATGAAATACAGAAGTAGAAATATTCCTCTTTCCTTCTTGCGCTCCCAAATCATTATACAAATATACAATTGCAGATTTTAAAACAAACCTGAAAACTCATGTGTACGATGTTATCGTCATGCGATGATTTGTGGGTACTTTATTTTTGACCACTTAAAGTTCAAAAATATTTAATTTTTAAACTAAAGTTTTTGAACCGCTTTATTTTCGATCACGGTATTTTGTACCACGATGTTTTAGAACTGTAATGTTTTCTCTTTGCTTTATTTTCTCCCGCGATGTATTGTACTTAGACGTTTTCGCCTTGCGTTGTTTTCTCCGCGACGTTATCGTCTGCGATGTTTTTGCCGTGATGTTTTCGGCTGTAACCAAATTAATCTGCTTGTTAATTTTTAAGAAAATATGCAAAATTGCGGAAGTTAATAAAATTAAACAATTCTCTACAGTGTGTCTGACATACGACATTAGAAATGTGTTTCAGTACTTACAATAACGCTACATGAGACTTAATTTGTATTCATCAAGCAAATGATTAAAAAACAACAAAATTTTACATTATATAAATGTGTTTATTACTTCTAAAACTATCAATATGTTAAGTATTTACAAAATGATTAATTCAAAAATAAATTATTCATCCTATATTTTTCTCAGTGGTTGCATTCTGGCATTTATTTAGGTGCGAGATCGTTTGGGAGATATATTATTTACCATGCTAGCATTGAGTAACGTAATTTAAGTGAACATTTCACAATGTTTTAGGCTCATCTAACATTACAGATAACGGTACAAAATTGTTTGGTGGTTATTGCTATTAATATTATTCTTCCATTTTTGTGCACTATTCTATCTAAAAAAATCTGGTTGAAATGCAATAGAATTGAGAGTGGTCACTTGGGAATGCATGGAAATAGTAATCCAAAATTCACTAATATAATAATAATTAATTATAACGACATTAAGAAATTGGATTATATTTAATTAATAAATACCTTCAGTATCGCTCAAAATGCTGTGAAGTGTATTACTTACGAATCAGGTAAAGTATGTAGAATTGTGAAAGTTAAATAATTGGAGCAAGTTCTCCCCGTGCGGCCCATACAATGAAAATGAAGCCACGAAATGTCACGTTATGACATCACGACTTATCATGGCCGCTGCCATACGCGGACCTCTGGTTAGTTTTGTTTACATTCAAATCGGTGTTAGTTATTCATCACTGTATTCTCCCAATCTAATTTTGATACTTAAAACGTAAGTGATTTTTAAATAGTATGTAGAAAAATTACAAGGGTTGCAAATAACTGTTTAAATTTAATAAAACCCAAAAACTGTGAAAATGTGTAAATGGTAACTATAACACAATTGTGTACATGGTGAAACGCAGAAGATTCAATGGAAGTTTCAATGATATTTTATGCAAATTATGTCTAAAGGCACTTTTCTGCGCCTGCAGACATATGATATTTGGCTCTCAAAGTCAGTGAATTTTGTTTAACAATATCTTTCGTAGTCTTATCCGTTACGGCGGCCATGATCAGTCGTGACATCACGTTGTTGACATTTTCTTGGCTTCACTTTTGTGACGTCAGGCTTACTCCGTCTATTCTAACCACTTTGTGAATAATATCATTAGAATTAATATCAACCAAATGTGGTGAATTTTTTAACAGGACGACGCAAATTAAAAATGACTGAATTAAAAGCTTGAGAAACAAAACTAAAATGAAAACAAATTGATACAAAAAAAAAAATCTGAAAGATTTCAGATTTTAAATTACGTCCAAAGGCGCGTTTTTTTAACGTTTCGTGTGCTACCTTTTTTTATTAAATATCATGTACTACGTACTCAAACCATAAAATTCAGTTCAAAATCAATATCGCAAAATCATTTTAAAATGAACATATCTTTAGAATTTCCGTAAGTCTCGTGCGCTGGAGATAAAAATGTTTTTCTTTTTCCGTACAGTGTTGCCATTGCTCGCTTTGAAATCATTTAGTTTGTTAATCAGAAATTCGTTGAAATGTTACAAAACATAAAATCGATAATAAAGCAAATTTCAAATTCAAAATTAGGGCTTCCAGATGCCCATATTCGCAGTAGGATTACGTCATTCAAAATTCGATGGCTCTAGGTTTTATCACAATGCGAGAAACATGCATACATTTATGCAGATTTTTCATTTTTTAAAATTTAATGCAGAGCGATAACATTTAGTGGCAACAATTTGAAAAGTGAAACGGGCATTCAGAGTGATTCAACGCAAAATCGCAAAACGAAAGTAATAGTCCTTCGGGACTAAATCCCTTTGGACTAATAAAACAAAATTCGTGTACTATTGATAATTCTTTAGTCTTTGTCAAGGAGTAGCCAAAAGAATTTTTTTCAAAACATTCTGTAATAAAAGGTCATTCGCACGTTATGGAAAAGATATTCTATTTAAATTTTCTTGTTTACATTTTAAGATAAAGATTTGGCATTGTCAATAGAATCGTCTGCCAATATTTTGTTTTGATTGCAGCGCAAAAGAAGAAATTTACTTTGAAAATAGTTCTTAAAACTGACAGATGATTTGAAAGTTATGTAAATGTGCTTTTCGAGAAAAATTAGTTGCATCAACAAATTGTAAACCTATGTAAAAATCGAGGTTATTGCATTTCAAAGAAAGATACTTTTGATATATTACCTATGAAAGGAAAAACGTCTCTAGCTAAAAGTAAAAATAAAAAAATGCTTTCAAAACCGCATCCAAATTTGTTGAAAAGCGGATAAAAATCAGGAAACTGAAATCTCTGATCCCGAACGAATATCCATCGACTCAAAGATCCATAACATCGAAATTGAAAATGACTTCCGGTATTGTATGTAAAGTCATTCACAAAATATCTGAAGTTAGAAAAGATGTTTAAACCATCATACGTCATCTTCTTTTACCAAAGCAAAAAGAAAAGCAAATTGTAGAAAAAACACATAGCTGCTGACCAATGGAAATTTCCGGTAAAAATGGCTATTCTTAATGGAAATATGGGATAACAATCAATGATTTAGGGTAAGAGTATATGAATTGGGGTATAATATGGAATTTTCTAATGCACTTGACGAAAAGGAAATGGCTTCACCAATAAAAAGTTTCATCACAAAAACGTTCCCAACGGAATTCATGATAATTGCAGGATTTTATTGCAACTATAAACTGAAACTGAAAAATCCGTTGTCTACACCACAGGACTTCCTTGTACAGATTAATTCTACGCATTTTTTCTGCATTTAATTTAAACTTATTTCCTCGAATTTCATTAGAGATATATTTATCATTGAATTAATTCAGTTCTCACTTCGCGACAAGGGAAAAATACATAAAACCTCAAAATATCTTCATTAAAAATTGAAAAATATAGAAAAAATATAAAACAGAAATTAAGTTAAAACAATTTCAAAAACAATTTTTACTATTAAAATTAAGAGTTTCTTCAAAAAAACAAGCAATTCGGCCAGCGGACAAGAAGGTAGATTTTTCGGTCCTCAACACTGAAAGTTTACGTTTGGTTTCACTCGGAAAAAAGACACTGAAGGCGTAGAAACTGACTTTATTTGTTGTGGGCGCTATGCTGAGTCCATATATGGGATAATTTAATAACTTAAATGATAATTTCAGAGTAGATTAAGCATGATTTAATTCGCAATAATAAAATAAGACGTTATCTTTGTTGTTGTGAACCTTAGTTTTCTAGTTTGGCAACAAATGCACTAGTCTGCTAAGTTTCAAATGTAAACAAATATGGCTGCTATGGTAAACAAAAATTAGGCTTAGCCGCACTTAAACAACTTTTAAATTGTTGATAATTCTACAACTATTTCATTCAGGTTAACTAAAGGCATAAAAACCTTAACTGGAAGATAGAACTACATAATTCAATCATTTTCAAAGCACAAAATACGCAAGTTAACAACATATAAGAATAAAAAAAACTGAGCTCAGAGTAACAGAGTGGGTGTATATATATATATATATATATATATATATATGTGTGTGTGTGTGTGTGTGTGTGTGTGTACATGTATTTATATACGTATATATTTATATATTTTTACTGTGGCCGATTGCCACCAAAAAGAGAGGTGCGCAACGACATGCTATAGCCCTTCTACATACAAAATTTCAACGCTCTAAGACTACTCGTTTTTGAGTTATGCGAAATATATGCATACATACGTACGTATGCACAGAAAAAGATCTCTTCTGAATCCATTTTAAATCAGTTTTATAATTCATTTGGGGAAATAGAGTCATTTATTCTGCCCTTACGTACAGATGTTACGCAAAACCATCTTTAAATTGCTTTCGATAGCGATCAAAATGATTATTTTACTTCAAATATGGTACCCGAAAATTTTCGTGGTTGCAATACTTCCTTTACTTCGTACAAGGAAGTAATAAAGACTCAGGGATATAATTAATTCACTTTACTACCAAGAGAATATTTAGAGCCAAGTTTTGAAGAGTCTCATTAAAAAGCCTCATATTCCAGTCTCATATGTAGAAGACATTAATAAAGTTGATGAGAAGCCTCTGTTTACATGTCTAAGTCAACTCTCGTACATTTAGCATAGATTCAGAAACAGGAGTAAAATGTGTCCCATTTAATGAAATACATTTAAAAAACCAGAAGAAGCTTCTTCTTTGAGCTTTTGCACTTTTGTTTTGTTTCAGCGAGCTTTAGAAAAAGGGCACATAGGAATGTAGAATGTACTTGGGAAAGTAACACAAGATTAGTGGGATAAAACTGGCATGATGATGGAAGAAGTTTACTTTCATAAAAAATTCGAATTCGAACTATAGCCAAGAATCAAGGCCATCGAATCGAAGAAAATCGCCGCAAGAAATGCGCCCTTTATGCATAAAAAATAATTATCAAAATTGGTGTCATTGAAGTACAAAAACCTTCTTTTCTATTATCTGAAATCCATGATTAAGTTATTATATCCTGCTCCGATGTGACTCGAAATTAGGTGCATAACGTACAGAAAAGACGAGAAGTTGAAACTTTTAAACGAGAGGATAAAAAAAAAGTTATGAGGTTTTAAATGTTAGTAATTTGGAAAACGGTAGAGATGGAATGTAAAAGTTGCTAAAAGAAAACGCTAATTGCGAAAAAAAATTACAGGAAAAGCAAAACTGCCCAAGATTTGTAAATATATCGTTGAAAAGAAACATTTTTTGAAAACCAAAGAAAATGCTAAAAAGTAAAAAATGTATGTTTTCCCATACAGTATTCTGTAATTTTAGAAACTATATTTTCAAAAGCTGGCAAAAAGTTTTACAAAAATTTAAGATAATTATAATAAACAAGAAACAGTGAAATAGTTTCGCAGAGCACTGTGAGACTTTATTAGTTTATTATCTGAATTTTGAAATTTAACAGCTTTTTAACGCATCTGCTGGATTTACTTATTTTATTCCAAATTACATCATTAAAGAGTGGTTATCTATGAATTTGTCAGGACTGAGTGTTCGGTGCATATTCTTGGCGAACAACTTCGTGAAAACTTTAAGTCCTGATCTTGAACAGGGAGCTGAATGTAGCTATGTTCTGTGGTAGAAAACTGTGGTTAAGTGGTAGAAGAACTGCGCTTAAGAAGGATTTAAAATCCTCTTTTATTAAACCACAATTATATGCAGCCACTTCCCAACTCGGGAGGGATACAGAAAATAATGACAGCACTTGGGTCCAAACTGAACAATCAAATAATTTAAACTAAAATTTAATAGATTTTAAGTAGTCGTTGCTCACAGAGCTATAAACGCGAGGCTGGCCTCTATGCTAAAGGGTGCGTAGCAAGATTTAACTAATAGTAACGCACTTAGATTTACTTCAATAAGTAATAGCGTAACAGCACTAAGGCTTAGAATTTAATTACTAGCTGGTCAGAAGAACGTCTAACAGAGAAGCAGTGGTCTGAGACTAAAAGCTCTCTCACACCGAGAGGTTCCTACCTACAGTTTAAATAGAAACTTGGCTCCACTTCAAATTAGCATAAAGCTGAAACGCGCGCTTATTCTAACGGGAGGTTGAAATAAGAACAGATAGAAAAAGGCAAATTAAAATAAAACTTTGGTAGTTTAAACTAAAACCTTACAAATTTTGGTTCTGTGTTATTTTATTTTTTTTTTTGTTTCAGTTTTGAAGTATGTTCTTTCTGTTTATTGCTAAAGATTTTTGATTTAATTATTATTTCTATTATGATTCTTGACATCATGATTCTCTTACTGACATCTTGATTTGATTTAATTATTATATTTTAATACATAGTATATTGTTTCGAATGTTGTACATTGATGGATGATTTTAGCTCAGTTATATGTGAAATTGTTATATTTTTATGTATAATGCAACATGAAAATCTAGCTAGACGATGCTCTGCCGAAAACGTCAGAACACAGGGGCAAGTCTATTTAACATTGAATAAATGGCTATCTCGCTAATTTGGCGAGATATTGCCAAGCTGGAAACACTTTTGCGATTAATTTTTGTCGCTAAATTTGGCGAGAAATAGTCAAAAATCGCCAAACGTGGCGACATTTTGGTCCTCTCCCTGTATATTGGTCTTTTCCTATAATGGATATTTTAATTGAATAGCTATAATTGATGCTCTATGTAGCTGTAAGTGTAATTCGGCTGTCATATGCCTTCAGGAAGATTTCGAGAAGCAGAAAGTACAAGACATATCTCGGCGGCTGGGTGAAAACTGTATAAAAGTGATCGCAGCATCAGGGCCTCACTTATTGTTATCTGTTCAGTTCAGCGAAAATTCGGAGTAGTGAGATAGCTCCGGGTTAGCTTCGCCCTTTAGATGCGCTCTACATTGCGTTGTGTTTAATGTTCTAGTAATTTGAAGTTTAACTACTGATTGTACTTTGTAATTTTCTACAGAGTTGTAAACCTTTTTTTTTTGTGTGTGTATGTGGAAAGTCCGAGAACTCTGAAGTGTTTTCGTTGATGAAATAAATTTTCTCAACCTATCATCGGACTTGTGTGCATTCAATCTATTATGAAACCCGTACGCACGCAACAATGTAACACCCGTCACATTGACAATGTCAGTCAGTTTCATTAATTTAAATTATTAAAATTATAGTTAAAATGCACTTATTCAGATATAAATATATGTAATCTAAAAAGTAACAAATAATCTAAAACATATAACGTTTTTTCGTCCTATTATGATTATATAAAGTAAAACAAGTCGATTAAGGTTGTTAAAATTCTGGAAGAATTATGCGGTAATTCAGAACTTCTCAAATTTAGTATTTGAAGTAGGCATGCAATTGAGAGCAATATATTACATTTCGTAACATTAATTGTATTTTTGGAATTGCGTTAAATACAGTAAGAATAACTTTGAAGACAAACTCTCGTTATAAAGCCATTAATTGCATTAGACTCAATCCTCACTTTTGTATCGAATCACTTTTCAAATAAAGGGGTGCTGCCACCAAATGTTATTGTTATGTATAGCAAATGTATGTGTAAGAGCAAATGTATAGCAACACTTAGCAATCTATCGATAATTTTAAAGAAATGCTGCTGTTAAAAATTTGTGATTGTGTTAAATCATTAATTTGTGAATCCGAAGCGCTATATGACCAAACGACATATTACGATTGATGCGATATTTTTAAATCAAAGCATGAGAACAAATTTGCAGATGACCACATATAGGTATGATCGTCTATTATATGGAACGATAGAAGAATAAAAAAAAAGAAGTAGTGTTTATAATTAACACTGAACCATAAAGTTTATAAACAAATCAGATATTCAAGAGAGAAGATAAACACGCCAAAGTAAAACATAAAATTAAGCAAAGCAACAACCTTCTGTTAGGCGTAGATTTTAGTTAAGATTCTGTCGCTTTTGAAGACATACAGGTGCATGTTCCTCTTCATTAGTGTCAACAAAATAAGCAACGAAAGGAAAGCCACGGTTGTATTTATACCCAAAAGGAGTAAAACGAGCGAGAAGGTAGCCCCATCTTTCGGCAGAAATAGCAACGAAAAGGGAAAATTAAGTTAATAAAATTTTAAAAGCGTTAGGAAATACTGAGTTGGAATGAAAGTCATTAACTAAACAAGATAAACCTTTGTAAATGTCAAAAGCTTCAAGAAAATACAGTTCAGCAAAGGAAGAAGCTTTCTGGATAATGTTTTCAGACCCAAAGTTAAAACTGTGGTTAAATTTCGAATTATGATTAGCTATCGAATTATGATTAGCTATTGTTAATTTCGCCTTTTCGGGTAGAAGATTCGTGTTCCTTGATACGAAATTTTAACACCCTTTTTCAGTTCTGCCGTAATTAGTTCTGCGATTTTTTAGTTCTGCCAAAATACATTGATAAGACATCCTATAAGTTCCCCAACAATTAAAGTCAGAGTTAGCATGAACTCCTTTTGGGTATAAATACAATAGCTTTCCATTCGTTGGAGGTTTCTTTGCTCCTTATGAAGAGGGACCTATACCTATTTGCCCTTGAAATCGATAGAGTCTTTCCAGAGAACACAACGTTGTTTTTTGCCTAAACTAGATTTTTTTTATTTACAAACGATCAGCCGTAAGTGATATTTGATTGGAAGTCATAAAGGACTGGACCATAAGGACGTAAAGAACTGGACATAAAGGACTGGTCATAAGGGACATTTATGGGAGGCAGGTTAGATCAGTTTTTTATTTTTACTTTTTTGTTATATACGACTAAGAACATTTTGATAACTAATGTCAGTTTTCCTTTCTCATGCATCAGTTTAAGATTTTGGACAATTTTAAGCGTAATTTTTATTCCTTTTAGTCCAAAGAACAAGAAAAGTAATAAAGAAATAATTGTTTCTGAACGCGGGAAAACTATTTCTTCCGATTTAGCATAGTAAAATAATAAACGAAGTCACACTTGTTTTTAAGACCTTCCTATCTCCTCGATGATATGAGATTACAGTTTATTCATTCAAACTTCTCTTTGACAGTTTTAAAAATTCATCATTGTTCGCACTCAGTTAACCGATTTTGGAAGAAAGCGTCAAAAATTCATTAATTAACTAAAGATTCAGAAACAATTTAATTAGGCAAATCGTTTTCCTATCTACCCATTGCTGCAAAAACCAAAATTCTGCAACGATTTGTTTAACTATTAAAAAAATAGAAAATTCGTTTAAGAAAGTTTATTAATAAATGATAATAAGAATAATAATAATAAGGAATTTTGAAAAATACTTTGAAATATTATATTGCATTTGAAAATACAGACGGGTAAAACTTCGAAAACGTTTGCGCGGGAGAAAAACGGTTAAAAATTAATTTCAGATTGACCCAAACAAAACAAACAAGCAAAGAAACCAACCAAATGAGTCTTTGTAAAAATACAAAATTTTGATACTGAAAATTTAAAGCCAAACAAAGAAAACTCTTGTTTAGGATAAACTCTGCATAAACTTTCAAAATTTATAATCGGGAAGTCGCATGAAACGGTTCCCATCTGTCAGAAGGCGGAGAAAAAAAAACACGTTTTGAAAACTAATCACTTGCAAACTAAAGCTGTTGCTTTCAGAGTAGAGATTAAATAAGAAAAAAGAAAATAACTTTTCGCAGTTTAATACAAAATTTTGGCAACAGATGCGTCGGAAGGAAAGGGTTAAAGAGGATTAAACCCAAGTACAGCTGCTGTTCTACGCCTCGCTTTCATAATTGTTTTTTGAAATACATATGTGGTTCTATTCTCTCTGAAAGGGAGGGGGAAGAACAGCAAACGCTAGTGAAAACGATTCTAATTAAAGGACCGAGTTTTTACAGAGCCCCATTTAAGGAACAAAAACTCATTTATTTTTGCAAGTTCAAGAGAGAAAATTCTACCCGTCGGTGCTTTGGGCAATTATTCATGGTTCTCCGGCTACTGTTTATCACGTGTAGAATTGTTGTTTTGTGTGTATTTTGTTACACGAGCATTGCTTTGCTTTGAGGTATTTTCCATTACCGGAGAAAGTTATATTTTCTGTTCTCAGCATAGACACCAAACCCAAAGTATGGAAAAGAGACTTTATGTCCTATAGTTTCGAAAACACATAAACTATACTTAACAGAAACAATACATGTATGCATACGTATATACAGGATATTTCCTACATTTATACACTATTAAAAAATCATATAAACAACAACTAATATTCGCATCAGACTGAGCTTTCCAGCTTAAGACAAGCTGACTGTTCTTTTGCACAGGAGATATAAGATAAGTTTTAGTTCAAATTCTTACCGATAGATTGCGCTCTTCTGTTAATACAACGAAAATGTGTAAATTCTTTGCAAGAAAATGTGAAATTGAGATCTCTTGGTGGATATAATAGCAGAGAATTGCTGCAATATTCTCTCAAATATAAATAAAAAAGTGCTTATAATTTTCCACGCTATTCGTATAACGTGATAACAACACCATCTGTCTGTGATAATACGAACTAAAATTTATTCTTATTCATACAAAAATTAATAAATAAATGATGATATATATCCTGTACGTATCGTCAACATTATGCCAAAATCACGAATCTTTAACATAGTGTTGCGAAATAAATGTGTTTTAAATACGTTTGCTTCGAAACACTTTTCGATTTCTAAATAATATCCACTATATTTAGGTATCAAATAATATGCATTTTTTGATATAGTTTAAAGCATCGAAAGACAAAACAGAAAATGCATTAAAATAATTATTTTTATTTCAGTTGAATACCGCAAAGCAGACGAGAATTATATAAGGGAAAGGATGGCTTTATGGAAAAATCTCGAAGGGAAAATTCACTCATAGTTATGTTTCAAATCAGAAAATCTACGCATGTACTTTTACAACTAGCCTGTCTACTGGGATTCGAAACTGGGATGAATTATCAGAGTCCAGTTTTCTTATCCATTCAGCCATTATTGTGCAAAGCTGCGTCCTGAGTTTATAATAAACTTACTTAATACAGTATTTTATATAAATAAATATATACTTATGGGAGAGTTTTCATTCAAAAAATAAAACTAATAATAACAAATTAATAATTTTATGAATTTTTTTACATTGTTAAGTATCAAAAAGCTACTCAGAACCTGAATTGATTTCATACTTGCTTATATAGTATATACTTGCTTATATAGTATATACTTGCTTATATAGTATAAAATTAGTATAAAGTATTATACACAAACTTCATTAGTATAAAACTCAGTATTAAGATGGATCCATCATTATGTGTTGCAAATTTGATGGTAGCTTTAAAACTTACTTTTATGCATTTTCAGAAGAAATGGGGGGAAGGTGAAACACTAAACTTCGAGCAAAACGAAATAGGATTTTCGGACAAAATTAATCCGAAAAAGGACTTTCAGATATTTAGTAATTCTAATTTACTTTCTATATGAGTGGAAAAGGAAAGCTGCAGTTTAAAAACTAAATTTGAGGAAACATACAGCCTGTGATAAGTGAAGAATCTTAGTGAAACTTTACTGATTTCGACATTGATGTGATGTAACGTTCCCTTTCTCAGTAAGTAAACATTTTGAAGAAAAACGAAGAACTAAAGAACAGAATAGCATAAACTATGTAAGAATTAAAAATTAGGCACAAAAGGGCAACCTTAGGAAGGCTTCAAGTTCTGAATGAAATTGCATCTGTTTCAAAGATGATCTGATATATGCCTCTCTTCTTCACAGGTGAAAAAGATCTTTTTGCTTCCCAAAAAAAAAAATCTACATTTAACTGCTTACGAATTTTGACTGGCTTGCATTCAAATTTACATTATCTAAGCTTTACGTTTATGACCTTCACGAAAATTTCTGAGTACCATATTTCAAAGAAAATGTCCTTTCTGGCCACTATTGAATGCAATTAAACGGTGCTTTTACCTGACATCTGTACGTAAGGACAGAATAAAGGACTCTTTTCCCCAAACGAATTATAAAACTGATTTAAAATGAATTCAGAAGAGATTTTTTTCGTGGCGTCTGTACATACGTACATATGTATATATGTACGTATGTACATATGTATATATGTACGTACATACGTACATATGTACATACTGTACATACGTACATATGTACGTATGTATCTCGCATAACTCAAAAACGAGTAGCCTCAGAACGTTAAAATTTTGTATATAGGACTACTATAACATGTAGTCGTGCACTTCCTTTTTGGTTGCCATCGGCCTCACCAAAAGTATATAGTATATATATATATATATATA
>KK121527.1:3490-55166 GCA_000611955.2 Stegodyphus mimosarum
CCTTGGCTTTCTGGCATAAAGGCCTTTTTCATTAAGCCTTCTGTATATTGTTTGCCGTGATGCAACAGTTCCAGTGGCGGCTGCAAGCTCTGAACTTAACTGGCGAGCAGTAGCCTTTCTGTTACGACGGGCAGTTAATGCCAGATACCGATCTTCAGAAGCAGTTGCCATTCGTTTCCGACCTTGTCCAGGCCTCCTTACAACACTTCCATCATTTTGAAACTGTTTCCATAGCTTAGAAACTGTCTGTCTTGAAATATTCAGACATGTGCCTGTTTCCATGATTGACTGCCCTGCTTCTAAACGGCCGATAATTCGCCACTTTACAGATTCTTCCAAATGATACTTCGAAGTCATAACAAACCGCTTTGAGCCCTACACACTGAAATCAAACGCTATGTTGCAGAAATTCACTCAAATATTCAGTTTGCGCAAAGCGCTTGATTCACCCTTGGATGGCGTAACGCCTAGATTTGCATATCACAATCCGTTTGATTACTTTTGATTGGATAATGCTAATTAGGCTTGGTTTTCACACATTCCCTGCAAATCACATTGATTCGATATTTCATTGAATATCATCATTTTTGGGTATGTAAAGATAATTTTGGACATGAGTGTGTATATACACTGCTCGACATTGAAAATGCAACACCAAGAAGGAGTGGTCAGAAATTTATGCAAATTTTAGAGTAGACGCACGTCACTGAGTTATACGAATGATGTGAAATGCGCAGCTCTCCGACGCACGTGAAGTAAGATATAAAGGAAGGAACGTGCAGAATGGCAATATTCTTGTCGTTATTTCTGACAGACGAATTATCAAAGAAAGTTGGTTTTTGTCCCGGAGGATACGTGTAATAGGAGAGAATGCCAAGCCGTCGTCAACGAAGGCACTTCCAGCAGATAGACGATTTTACGAGGGGTATGGTGATCGGACTGAGAAGGGCGGGTGGGTTCTTGCGTCAAATCGTAACTGATACCCACATGGATGCGAGCACAGTGCGTCGGCTATGGCGAATATGGTTGGAACAAGGAAATGTGGAAAGAAGGAGGGGTGCAGGTGCAGCCAGAGTAACGTCAGCACACGTGGATCGACGCATCCGCCGACAAGTTGTGGCGGTTCCGCAAGCGATTCTGTAGCATGTGCAAGATACCCTGGATGTTCCCGTGTCGACCAGAACCATTTCCCGTCGATTGGTTGAACGTGGCCTGCACTCACGGCGTCCGTTAAGAAGACTGCCATTGACCCCACAGCATAGACGCCAACGTTTAGAATGGTGCCGGACTGGAGCGATGTGGAAGACAGAATGGCGAAACGTCGTGTTCTTAGATGAGTCACGCTTCTGTTTATCCAGTGACAGTCACTTCATACGTGTGTGGCGTCGACGTGGAGACAGATCTAATCCGGCAGTAACTGTGGAACGCTTCACCGCGCGACAACGTGTCATAATGGTTTGGGGTGCTACTGCCTACGATTCCAGGTCACCTCTAGTTCATATTCTGGGCACTATAACGGCCCAACGATACTTGAATAATGTACTGCGGCCAGTGGCAATCCCCTACCTTCAGGGGCTGCCTAATACAATGTTTCAGTAGGATAACGCCCGACCACACAGTGCTCGCGTCTGCCAACATGCTCTGCAAGGTATACACATACTTCCCTGGCCACCGTGCTCTCCTGACCTGTCACCAATCGAACATGTGTGGGATGTGATTGGACGCCGTTTGCAGACTCTGCCCCTGCCTCGACCTGTGGCAAATGGTTGAAAGGGAATAGAGAACCATCCCTCAGGACACCATCCGCACTCTTTCTATGCCTAGACGTATTTCTTCGTGCATTGCTGTCCGCGGTGGTCCTACATTCTACTGAGCCGACGCCGTTCTCTCTCTGTATTCTGATTATCATTCTGAAATAAAGGTCACTTATTGCTGCTTATCTTGGTGTTGCATTTTCAATGTCGAGCAGCAGTGTATATACAGGGTGCACATAAAAATTACAGGATGGTCATAATTGTATTGTTGCGTGCGCACGGATTCATAATGGATTGAATGCATAATTCGTTAAAAAGTTAATATAATTTATTCTTTTCACAAGAAATAAAACAAAATGCTGAAATATTTCCTCAGAGATATTCGTACAATATCTCAAACGTTAAACAGAACTCAATACAAAACAAAGAAACTAATTCTACCTCCCAGCGAATTTGCTGCGATCAATAACAGCATTAAGTAAACTACAGTTCGCTTAAAACAGCTACAACTGAGCTAAGGTGTTTTAATTCGGCTTTTATAAGCTTTTTAATTATTCACTAGGACATTCTGGTAAAACCTATTTTCTCGATGGCAACAGAAATTTCGAGATATTTATTTATTAAATATTAAATGCACGCCCTCTTTTATTTTTACTTTTCCGACTTAGCTTTCTCTTCAAAAATCGTCTGCGTTGCACAGGAAAATAAAGCAATTTTAATTACAATTCTAAATAAACAGCTAAATAAATACGAAATCCGTAACAGTATATATAGCTTGGTCATAAAACTAAATTGCTGTATCTAGTTTCTTTTGCTACTTGTTAGTTGCAACAAAGAGAAAGTTATTTTAGTGTTGGTCTTTTAAGCGTCAACAAAACGAGTCACGTGACTTTCCGAAAGTATCTACAGAGAAAAGTGAAACTGAAGTTTCCCAACATTTAGCGTTTTTTATCAGAATTCTTTTCACATCCGTTATCCTTCATGCTGCCGGCTAGTCAAACAACCGCATGAAAAGCCTCTAAGCGCCATTTTCTTTGTAGATACCATGCATCGCTGATTTTTTTTTCATTTCCCTCTCTAGAAAACGACAAAAGCTGCCTACGGCCGTGAGTTTCGGTGGCAAAGGCTGCAGGATATTAATGTTTTAAGGTGGGCAACGCTCACGGTAGCAGTAGCAATTTGAGCAAATAAAATGCTGAGCAAAACAACTCTCCATTACTGTCCACAAAATGGTCCATACATGAAAATTACAGATCTTTCCCTCTCTCCTCAATAACAGCTATTTCTTAGCATTCTGAGGAAATTAAAACTATTCAAAATTCTTTAATTATTGGTATTTAAAATTTTAAGAAGAACACAGTGAACTTTATTTGCAAATTTAAGCACTTAATAAAATCTTGCAATTATTTCCACCTTCGACTTATTTATTCACCACATAACTCTGTTACTGTCTCCAGTTTTCGCGTTTGCTATACGGCACAAAGCTAAAATAAAGCTGTATATTACAGTACACAATATCCAAGCAAATAGCTCTGATTCTGAATCACGTATTAGCTGATTCCTTAAGAAAAGTAATACCTTCGTGAAGGATTTTCTCAGGAAAAATTGGCTAGTATTTACGAATTAATTTGGGGTTATTATGAATTATCTTGGCCTAGGGAAGTATGTCAAAAGTCCAAAAGTATGTCAAAAGTCTTCACAAAAAGTCCCATGAAGCTTTCTCATTCACTGTAATTTGAAGCCTGATCAAACTATCAGCGTTGAGTGATCTCATCACTCGTCCGCATAGAAGCTTGACCCCCCACACTATTATGTCTTGTAGTAGTAATGTAATGTATGTGTGTATATGTGTTTAAATGAAAAAAGCACCCCTTTGGGCGTAATATAAAATCTAAAAGATTTCCTCCTCTACCCCTTTTTTTAGGCCCAAAGGAGCGTTAGCTCAGAAGAGCTATTAATTTTGTTTTAGCATTTTGCGTCGGTTCACTATAAACTGCGAATGCCTTTTCAAATTGTTGCCACCAAATATTATTGTCCTGTATTATATTTAAAAAAATTAAATAATGAAGAATCTGCATAAGTGCATGTAGATTTCTCGCATTGTGATAACGACGGTACCTAGAGCCATCAAATTTTGAAAAACATATGTCTCCGCCCGAATACGGGCATCTGGAAGCCCGAATTTGGAATTTGTTTTATTATCAGTTTCATATTTTGTAAAGCATTTATGAGTTTTTGATTAAGAAACTTAACGATTTCAAAGCTAGCAATGGCAACACTGCACCGCAATTCTAAGAATAGTATGCTTTTTTAAATATTTTGTGATACTGATGCTGGATTGAATTTTATGTTTTAAGTGCGAAGATAATGATATTTAATAAAAAAAAGATAATACATGAAGCGTTAAAAAAACGCCCCTCTAAGCGCAATATAAAACTGAAAGCTTTCAGACTTTTTTTAGTCCAAAGGGGCATTTTGCCCAGAAGGACTATTAGTTTCGTTTTGGCATTTTGCGTTGATTCACTAAAAGTGTTGTATCACTTTTCAAATTGTTGCCACCAAAGATTATATTTAAAGAAATTAAATAATGAAGAATCTGCATAAATGCATGTATGTTTCATGCATTGTGATAAAAGCCATCCAACTTTGAGTACCTAGAGCTATACAATTTTGAATAACGTAAATCTCCTGCGAACATGGGCATCTGGAAGCCGAAATTTCAATTTGGTTTATTATCGATTTTATATTCTGTAAAACTTTAACGAATTTTTGATTAATAAACTCAAGGATTTCAAAGCGAGGATGGCAACGTTGTACAGAAAAAACATTTTTATCTCCAGCGCGTGAGACTGTGTATCAGAAATTCTAAAGATATGGTCAGTTTAAAATCATTTTGCGATATTGCTGTTGAACTGAATTTTATAATTTAAGTGCGAAGAACATGATGTTTAATAAATAAAAGTAGCAAACAAAATGTTAAAAAACCGCCCCTTTGCGCGTAATTTAAAATCTGAAACATTTCAGATTTTCTTTTTATTTATTTAAGAACTGATAGTGTAATTCCTTGTTAGCGTATGGATTTTTTGCTCTCTAATTACTGAAGTATAATGAACATTTTATTCATCAGCCATTTTGTATTATAGATGCAATAGTTTATGAAGTATACATTTACAGAATCTTTCCAATCATTTTTCAACCAACTTTCAATTAACTTTATGTGCCGAAATTATTTTCACCTATGAATTTTCGCTTTGCCGTTGCGTGATTTCAAGTTGTAATTGGTTTCACGTCTGGCTAGCAGTCGAAAGATCCGTAGTTCAAATCACGCGTTTTCCTTATTTTTCTAGCGTCTGGAATTCCAATATCTCTACACGTTCAGTGTTTTCATTTAAAATTTTTTTAAAGAGAAGTACATGTATAGAATCAGTACATAAGGAAATAAAAATTTTAGCAACTTTTTTCGAACAGCTTATATATTAATGTTAATTTCCGTTCCAAATGCAGTGAGCAACATTCTAGTATAATAATTTACGTCTATGGTAAATAGAAGCTGCAGTATTAAAGGAGTAATCAAATTTGTTAACCAATTAGCCTTTTCTGTTTGTTCACCTCTTTTGTACAGCGGGCAGAAATTGGTGTCCACGCTTAGTAAAAATTAACGCCACCATTCCGAACAACACTTTTATTATTACTCACTAACATATATAATACAGAGAAAACTAGAAGGATTATACAGCGCCCTCTCTCGGCGGGCAGTGGATGTCGTAACACTATTTTTCTTTTTTAATACCTTTTTTAACGTGTGTGCATTAATTAAAACCAGATTAAAGCATTATGAAGAAAGCGTGAGTACGATTTAATTTTTATTTTGTTAAAATAAAGCTTGTATTTTAATAATCTCACCTTACCATATGGCAAACGTATAACCTATAGAAAAAATATTAAACTCAGCAACGGCGAATTAACCCTCCAACCTCGAATAGAAGGAAATTTGCACGAGTAAGTTAATTTAATTTTCAAATTGATTTAAAAGTCAAATGAAGTGTAAAGAAGTTACAGCCTGTTTTACAGGTGTTGAATTAATTTATTTGTTATTATTTAAGTGGAATTTTTCCAACTATTGCACTATTCTGATGGCAGTTTGTAGTGTAGTTTCGATTTCAATTTCACTTTGCGAGCCTTAATAATTAAAATTAATTTTTTTATGGACTTTTCTGCCCATTTAAATTGTTTGATATCTAAAATATAGCCTCTTACTGCTTTTCTTTTTAATATTATTTTTAATTAAAAACTTTTATAAACAAATCAGAATTGAGCAATAAACAGGACAACGTAGTGGGCAAATATGGCGTCATGTCGTTGGTTGTCTTTTCAGGTAACTACTTTTTCCCACTAGGCTAAAATACTTTGCATTAGGAACAGTCATTTTCATTCAACAGCCGCGTCGAATAAAGAATGCAGTTTTTATTATGTTGTTGCCATTATTCTAAATGAAAGTTATATAAAAATGAACGAGGCGGGAAAAGAATGCATACTTTAAAGCTATTTTGTCCATTCAAATTTCAATGACAGTTACAACGTTATTGAGATGACACTTCATTGTGTTATTTCTGCAAGATTCTAGTTTCCATTGCCGTAAATTCACTATAGAAATTTTTGCCTTCTTTGTATTTAGAGGACTTCATGTGTTTATTCTCTCGTTAAATAATAAAGAAAGGGCATCTGAGAGAAATATTATAAAAGGAAATTAATATTTTTTTTAAGGTTAAATCAAATTTTCTACATATTTTAGAATTTAAAGGTATTATTATGTTAGTTTCTAGAAGAAACTGAAAGTGTCGTTACTTTAATAAGAAAAACCGCAATTCGTGGAAACAATAAAATTAAGACAGACGTAGAGACGTTGAAAATAAGGTATAATCCGCAGTATTTTAAATGGCGCTATAAATTCTAAAGTTTTGTTTCAAAAGCTGAATTGAGATTGGATGAAAGAAAATGTTATAAATAATCACGATAACATCCTCTGGTCAATTTATAAAACTCTATGAGGGTATATAAAATTGCAGTGCAAATTAAATTTTAGGATTAGTTTTAAAATAAATATAATTTAACCATACGTGCATACATACCGACATTTTTTAATACAATCCCGATAAAAGAAGAGTACCAATAAATTATATTGTAATACAATACAATTTGACCAAAACTCTTCAGGGTAGGAAATCTGTTCTTAATTAATCTGTGAAATGTTAATTTAATTAATATGTCTAATTTCAAAATTTAATTCTTTCGTTAATTGTACTCTGATATAAATCCTAGTTATTTTTAAATTTAGATTGAAGGTAATTATGAAAAGAATAATTTTAAAATTTATATAAATATGAGAAAATATAGTTCAAGCATTCAAACACATTTTTTTTAAATTAAAGAATATAAAAAATGTTTAGATTAATAACTTTTTAAATAAAGATAAAAGGAAACTATACCAAATACGTAAGGTCGTATCAAATTTGCAGACTATAACAGATCAACAGAATGTTATGACAACAAATTTAATAAAAACATCTTAACGAAAAATTTTCTCTATTATCTGTAACCTTTAATGTTTCGTTTTAGGTTTTTTTACTGTAATATTACACAATGTTTCTAGATGGAATCTTGCTTTCATATTATAAATAACAAAAATCCTTCCATCTGTTAATGTAATGGACTTAATTTTTCAAGAATTTGGGTAAATAAGATTTAAAGAAATATGTTTAGAATTGTTTATTCTGAAATGAAAAATTCACATATTCCATGCCATTAAATTGTTTACTAACAGTTGTTATAGAAAAATAATTTTTTGCTGATTTCTGCTGCTGTATTAAACCACTTAAAAAGAAAGACGTTTTTAATTTTGGCAGTCCTTTGAACAATCTGAGTGACAGATAAGATAAGCATAAGACCTATTCTGCAAGACAATATAAATTGATTTTCAAAGGCTTTAAAAACAAATCAATTTAATTAAATTCTTGCTACATTTCTGACAGAATTTGTGCATTAGCTTCCTCTCCTCTTCTCCCCAAAATGTATTCATTTAAAATACTGATTTAAACTAATTCGGTAGTCATTAGAAGCTTAACAATTTACTGTGTTACTCGAAATGAATCTCACAAAGAAAACGTCTCTCCACTCCTATTTTTCTTAAACCTACAGAAAAACACTTTGTAGAGACATTAGTTATTTTTGGAAGGTAAAAGAGAAAAAAAAATAAGCAGTGCCCTCGCCGAGACTCGAACCACGGACCTCTCGAATGCACATCGAGCGTGCTAGCCACTAACTACACTACGAGGGCATGCTAAGGAGGCGGGAGAAATACCTTATAACTTTAATGACTTGATTTAAATTATTGTTTTTAATTTTGATCACAGCTAATTCCTTATGGGATACTTCCTACATGGTCATCAAAATTAAAGGATAATGACTAAAATAAAACGTAACTGATACTTAATGAAAAATTAATACTAGAAATGTGCATAGAAGCATTATTTAATACAAATTGCAATGTTTGGCAGTTGATTATTTGCAAAATACTGAAACCAAAATCAAATTCAGGAAATTGAAAAATGATGGAAAAATTAAGTAACCTCTTGAGGAAAAAGTTTTTCCGCTGTATGGTCACCTCGACAGAAATCCCTACCTCATACCTTGATTTCACAGACTTTACCAAGTGTTGATCAAGTCTTGTGGAATTGCACACCATTCTTCTAAAAGTTCACTTTTCAGCTCCTGAAAGGCCAGAGGAGGAATTTGGCTCTCTAAAATTTTGTGCTGTAAGGCATCCACCAGATGGCTCAATCGGATGAGTAAAGTGGCCTATCTATTTAAGTGACGTCTTCTGTTCACAAGTATTTTGGTACCACATGCTCGATGAGGCCGAGCATTGTCATCTATTAGCAAAGGGTTTGGGCCAACATAACCCCTAAACAGTCTAACCTGGGGTTCCATTACCTCTTGCACATATCTCCAAGCAGTTAAAGAACCTCCTTGAAAGATATGCAGCTTGGCGTGGCCATTTGCCATGATTCCTCCTCAAACCATTAAACTGTGGTCGCGGAAACGGGATATTTCCCATATAAGGAAAGGCAAGTTGCATGTTTCTTCCTCTCTCCATATCAAAACACTCTAGAATCGCTGTTCAGACTATATCCGGACTCGTCAGTAAACAGTACTCGAGGCCAGTCGTCTTGGCTCCATTGAACATGACGACTGCACCAATTTAAATGAGCCCGTCTTGAAGCTGGAATGAGTAGGAAACCAGACCATTGGTTTTCTTGCTGACAGTCCAACCTCATTGAGCCTTCGTGCAGCAGTAGAACAGTTAATTTGAGTTCCTGAAAGTCAGGAAGGTAGCTTGAAGGTCTAAAACCAAATCTCTTGTAATTGCTTCGCGGTTTCTTCGAGCCGTCAGCGACGATAATGGTCTTCTGACGCAGTTGTTGCTTTTGGTCGCCCTTGATCAGGCTGTCTATCAAATGATCCAGTGCTTAAAAAGCGGCTTCCAACTCTTGATATGACACTTTGAATGATATTCAAATCTTTGTCGACCTCCATTTGTGTTTGACCTCCCTCGATTCTATCTCTTATTTGCTGCCCAGTTCTAGTGAAGTGTTTAGTTAGTTGCATAAGAGTAAAACACGTTAAACTCTAAATCTTAAGATTTCAAACTTTGTTGCTACTTCGAGGACATTAGTTTTCATGTATCGACGCTTTTTGACCGATTACTTTTTAACTCTTCTCATGTTAAACGAAATTTATTAATGTTAAACTTATGTGATGATATCATTATTGACTATTCCTAACTTAATTTTATCTATTTATGCATTGCAATTTTTTAAATTCCTTTTGAAGTTTTAGGAATGAATGTTTGATGGAAAAAATACGCATCATACTGATGTACGTTATTATCTACCGAATTACCGGTAAAAAAATAAAAACAAAATAAAACAACGAAAAAAATCCTTATTAGCGACTTGCGAAATTTTGAAGACCAGTTAGAAGTGGATGCGAAGGCTAGCTGTCTGCCCTGTTCAAGAGTGCTGATGATCCATTGGAAAAAGTCCAAAGTACTGTCTGTCTACGACAAGAACAGTTCCGCCACAGTGTCTGGCAGGTAGCGGTCGCTATAGCAACAGGACTATTATATTTCAAATAGGGGCCAACCAAGGGTTGCCAATTCATCTTTAAATGCGCCAGGATTGCAAACTGAAAAATAAATCTTCAAAACACCCCTACGGAAACTGGGTCAAGGCTCGTTTCTACGGCAACAGACAGCTGAAGACTAACTGGCAAGAGCTTTTCTTATGATAGACAGACTGTATGCTGCTAGAATCTATGGGGAAGGTGGGAAGAAAGAAATATTTGAATTCTTTTAAAAGATGTCGGAGTTGTTATTTGACAGTGAAATGACAAAAGGATCTAAAAGCTGCCGTTTGGTCGTTGATTGAACTCCTATCATTTGTCAACTTTATTCTGAAACATCTTATATAGCATACATGTTTTCATAAATTTTCATACGCATGGGCTACTGGTAGTTCTTACATTTAAAAAATTAACTTTACTTCTAACTATGCTTGCAAACTCGAGAGTTCCTGCGCGCTGCAATGCTAAAATCTTTAATTGCATATCTAAAAAGATGGTTGTACTTTGTTTAAAGATCTTTTACTCAAGACATCTTTACAGCAGGCTTTGTCGAAAAAGATTCGAAGATTATGATATATTCCGTTTTAATCTTGTGAAAACAAAACTTCCTTTTTAATTAATATTAAAACTAATTAATTATTCGACTAAACTACTACCGTTAAATCTGCATAGGAACTTCTGTACCCTAAGTAAACAACATAAGGAGAAAGTAATTCTTTACAATGATGACATAATTGTTTAATAAAGCCTGCTGTTACAGAAAAGTATCAAAATATGATTAAAATATAAGATTTGTTTCAACATAAACATTGCTTCGAAAGGGCTCGCTTAGTTGCCCTCTAGATAAGCAATCTACTCTATAGATGAATCTACCCGTATACAGGAAGATAAAAGATTTTAAGGTGCTTGAACTGGTATCTGCCAAGCGGCGTAGACACTGAACACGATCAGGTGAAATTGAGTGGGAAACATGGTGTGGGAAGTATGGTATCAAAGCACATCACAGCATGTCGTGACACAAAAAAATGGAAAAAATAATGATCTTCAAAAATCAGTTACATAATAAATCAAGTTTTTTTTAACTGGCTTGAACACATTTGATAAAAGTTGTACATATATCGTATTAATTTTTTTCAAGAAAGAAGTATAAATGTTTTCTTAATAATTAATGACTAAATCGACACTCATAAATATACTGTTGCGTGCGTACGGGTTCGTAATGGATTGAATGCAAAAGTCGATAAAAAGTTAATAAAATTTATTCTTTTCACAAGAAATAAAACAAAATGCTGAAATATTTCCTCACAGATATTCGTACAATATCACAATATCTCAAACGTTAAACAGAACTCAATTCAAAACAGAGGAAGTTAATCGAATCTCACACTAAATTGGCTACAATCAATAACAGCACTAGTAAACAACAGTTCGCTTAAAAACAATAGCAACTGAGCTGAGATGTTCTAATTCGGTTTTTATAAGCTTTTTAATTATTCACGAGAACATTCTGGTCAAATCTGTTTTCACGATTTTTCTGGATGACAACAGCAATTACGAGATCTTCATTTATTAAATATTAAATGCACGCGCTCTTGTATTTTTAATTTTTCGACGTAGCTTTGTCTTCAAATTCGTCTGCGTTGCACGGGAAAGTAAAACAATTTTAATTACAGTTCTAAATAAATACGAAATCCGTAACAATACGTAAACTGAATTAGTGGCTAAAATTCTCAACAGGGTACTAAAATTTTGTATTCCTCTTTTTTGTTGTTGTTGTTGTTTGATTCTAGCTGCTGAAACCAAAACAAAACTACAGAAGTTAGAGAATTAGGAGCTATATTTTTTGGCAGTTCAGAGTGAAGTCAATTTTGCATGTTCAACAAATTTTTCGTGTATAAGAACCTTTTTTTTAAAAAGCGAAAGAATCACAAAAAATATAAGCTTCTTTATTTTGCAGGAGGATGAAAAAAGTTTCCAATCGAAATTCAGAATTTTATAATCGGATCGGAGATCATCACTAAGTGGTGTTCGACCCGTAAGCCTTTACCGTTACATGTTTATCTATCCCCTAAGGACCTGTAAAAGTTCGTTAAATTCGGTAAAAATGGAAAAATCCTGTGCACTTATAATAAAAGTGCAGTCTTCAGTAGAAGTTGATCAGGCGAAGCGCCATCTATCGGCCACGGATGATGATTTCGTTGGATAAGCAATAATATCGTCCGGCGTATCTTTTGCAATGGCGTATTTTTTACACATTATCGTAGATTTGACACAGTAACGTACAGTAAAAGTTTTATAATCAGAATACGTTTAAAAATAAAATCAGTTCGATTATAATACTTTTTACGATGACTCAAATCACTAGGCAAAGAAACATTAAAGAAAGCGAAATTTGCGGTGATGCCTCAAAAAATGTGAAATATTCCTGGAGCTTTTATGTTTATTCATCTTCTTACATCGTCCCGACATGAGTCATTCTTTGACATACATGGAAAAGAATTCAAATATCGTAACATAACTATTGCGTAGGCGCCATTAACAACAATAGTTCTGAAATAAAGAAAGCTGGGGTCAGCCTCTCTGAGGTAAGATGTGTAAATGTGACGTCATAGAGAGTAGAAATGGATTTTGACGTCAGAGCCATGACGTAACGTTTTCCAACTAACGAAGCAAAGGGGTTGATTAAAAAAACCGGTATTATTCTTTTATGCATGTTTGGTTGCCATAACGACCGATGTTCAGTTTTCGCCAAAGTGATCCCAAAGCTTTTATTCAGTTAATTAGAGAATATTTTACCTAATAATGAAACTAAAATCTCTCGTCATTTCGGGACCCATCACCGGCTCTTAAAAAGCTCTCAAGAGTTTTGTTTGATAATTAATTAAATTTTTATATTCTTAATTTTCTGAATTTTCCACAATAATATAAAATTTGTACATTGTACTAGTTGTACTAGTAGTTGCCTGCACAGCTGAGAATGCTACGCATGAAATTTAATTTCCTTGTGCTCAAGAACATTTAATTGAATTCTCATCTGTATTTTAATGCATAACCTAGAGTTACTATAAAAATTCCCTTTCAACGTTATTATTCTTTCACTAAGTCATCACTAAGTCACTTCATCCTAAGAAACTTATTTCTATGCAAGAATTGAGCTTCAGAATGAAACTCAATGAAAGAATAACCGCTGGACCGCGTTTTCTAAAAATGTGATCAACCCATCAAGGAATTTTAGAATACTAAGTGCAAGAAGAATACACTGTTAAGTACCTTGACAATTATACTATTTCTTTTTGATTAATTACACTATTCTCGGATGCAAAATTGAATTATGACCAGAAAATAGCACGTTAGGAAATTATATTTTCATTACATTTAGATTTATACGTATATAATATAAAAATTGTTATTGAGATATTATTGCTATTGAGATAATATAATTGTTACTGATATAATATAAAGATTGTTATTAAACTGAGAGTTAATAATTTTTAAATACTCTAAATTAAATTTAGAAAATTCAAAATACTTATTTTTTATACGTTTAAAGAATTTTAAATATTCTGTGAGAAGTTAATGAGGTAATTTATCTAACGACGAAACTTTAATAATATTTAAAACTATTTCTTTAATCCAAGGAAAGGGATAAAATTTCACGTAAAAGTAACAATGCATTATTCTCTCATTTTAGGACAATTAGTAGTAAATACTTTTTCATCAAATGACAGAAAATTGTTCTACGTGCTGTTAATATTCATTTCATTCGTATGATGGATTTCTTTAGTACCATTACTGTATATATCCTCAAATTCTTTGAAATAATATTCTGTAACGCATAAGAGTTCTCTGATTTAATTGGTCTATCTTAGATTAAATTTTGAGAAATATAAGCTAAATTTTTTACTTACTGTTTGAAAATTTAATAATTTTTAGAATTAAATTTGAAAATTCACTGCTTTCAACAAAAATATCGAAATTTTGCAACTGAGAAAAGAAAATTAAAGTTTACTGAAAGGAAAAACAGAAAGCAAAGATTTTTTGTACATGATTTAGCGCCGATATATTATGCCTAAATTAATAAGTTTACAGTAATAAAATTGTATGGTTGGTTTGAATATTCAGTTCATACAATCGTTGGGTCAATAATCAAATTGTTATACACATGGAAATGTTACGAATCAGGTGAAAATGTTTCCGTTACTAGATTACATAGGGCAATTAAGGTAAAATAACACGCAGAACAAATATTAATTTAGAAGTCAAATCACCAAGTTACAAAACATCAATTAGCTATAAAATTGCGTGTGTTTTACAGAAATTTAATTTTCGGGTCGTTTATTCTCCTATCAATAAAATTCCGTGTTCCATACTTAAGGACCCCATTCTATATGAATTCCTGGGATTATATGATATATATGTATGAATTCCTGTGGTATTTGCAGGATTCCTTGCCAGTACGGTTTAATTTACGTTGGTCAAACTAAGAGAGCCTTAAAATTTCGCTTTAAGGAACATGAGGCATATGTTAGGAAAAGGAAACACAGAAGTCTTCTGTTGCCTAGCATTAGTAGTCCAAAAATCACACTTTCCATTTTTCTGCAGCTAAAATTATTCAAAAAACATCTTCCATTTGTGAATTAGATTTTCTAGAGGCGTTTCACATTCAAAAAGAATCTTTTGGTTGTAGTTAACGACCCTAATTACAAACCATCTTTACCTGCAGCCTTTAAGGTAGTTATGTTTTAGTTTTCTTGTTTCATCAAAGATGGCCAGTAGCTTGACTCCTGTCCAGCCATTCTTAACTTATCGTATCACTACATATTATTTCGTTCATTTGCGCTTTGGCAGCTGAGGATGATGGTTCGGTAAAACCATCGGAACTAGTCCTGTGAAAATTTGCAAATAAAACGCTGATTTTTGTTCTTTGACTTTTAAATTAATACATAGAACAAATCACAATGAAATTAACATACAAGTTCTGAGTTTATATCAGCTTTCCCATTTTCATTTCTACAATTGCTGGCCATTAAAACTGCGCTACCAAACAGAATGCCTCTGAGCGACTGAAATTTGCATGATGCATCGATGATGAAAAGACAGGTAAATGATTAATATCGCAGCTCACAGGTGAGGGATATTTTCCATTAATGACGCCTGGAAGTAGCAAAAGAGGGAGAGGCAGTTGTTGAATGTTGGAAATGTTTCCTTGCTTTACTTTGTTTGCAATTGGTTAAGCCATGCCTAGTGGAAACCATACCAACAGACTTCCTCTTAGATTGTGGGAGAAATATGGTGTATCCGAGATTTTTGATTATCCTTCCTGGAAATCAATGTCTGTGTTGGATAGATTACCATCACAGCAATCCGAACAGTAAATCGGTGGTCGAACAGAGATGAACTAATCGATGTGAATAGTTCCAATGCCTCCCACTAAATGAGAGGACCATATCTTATGTCTATGGCTGTTACGGATCTTACAGCTAACCCTAGCTCAAGAATTAAGATCTTATTTTGCGCAAATCGGGTTTCTTCATGACGGTTCAACGCTATCTACACTCCTGGGGAAGTTTAGCCTCGGCTAGAATTCAGGTCTTTTCATTACCCTCAGCACCCTCAGCACATACCCTCAGCCCCTCAGCACATCATACCCTCAGCACATCATCTGCACCATTTAGAAAGATTTGCTTTGGCTACCATTAGCCGAAGCAAAGACTGTGACCGAAATTGCAGTGTTGCTTACAACATTCCAGTTAGAAGAGAAGAATCGTATATTTCTGATGAATCCAGCCTGCAGTATCATGATCGTCGCATCTGTATCTTGCAGGACTGTGCCGACAGGTAAGAGAATCTTGCATTACTGATTACCTTAACAGTCCGTCTCAGATCGCTATGGTAAAGCGTAGTTCTCAATTCCGTTTGCATCAGTATGCATTTCCGATACATTGAACTGCTATTCTGAACTGATTTGAAGAGCCATCATATCCAGTTCTTCCTCGGTCATTCCCCGAATGTGTGGCTACTTTAGTACGTTTAGATCCATGTTTACACAATGACTGTTGTTTCTCCCAATGCTACTACAGGTAATCTTTGGCAGCATATGAAAACACTATGGATAAATATACTCTAAACATACAACAAATATTTCTTTCTTTCTACGCTCGGTTGTGTAATAGCAAATCGTTTTTGTTGACTATAGGAGTTACGGAGTCTTTACATTCCTCAAGTCAAAGTGATTTGCATGTAAGATGTAGTTTGTGTATGATGGCGTAAGCAATGTTGTAATAAGACTTACTCAATTTTAAGCATTATTCTTAGTTTACAATTTACTCCTAAAAGTTTATAAATATAACGTTAATAGACAGGCCAGAGTAAAACTTTTATAGTGCTTAAGCCCCCATATATGCTTATATACAAAAGATTTTGGTGCCCCCACATATGCTTATACCATTTTTTTCTTCACTCCTTCTACCTATCGATTTTGGTTTAGTTGCACTATACATTCTTTGGCAAAACCGACAGTGGGAAAATTTTTGGTGTCCCCTTTCATGAATTCCTAAGGACTTTTTTGTGTTACCCTCAGCACATGCCTTTCTTCCTTAATGGTTAATCCAGCCCTGGCTGATAGCTTTTGTCTTTCATAATGTTGCAATTTTAATTATCAGTACTATAGCTTGTAAAACTTTTTTTTAAACTTTAAACGGTTCATATATCAGTAAATTCCTTTTAGTGGCTGGTCTTCAAATTTAATTAAAAAGCATGCTGAGAAATAATTCCAAGCAGACGGTAAAATATTTGTAGAATGATTTATGCGATTTCAAAATGCATTCGTGTGCAGCATTCCATTTAAAAAAACTGACGATTATTGCGATCAGTATGCTCTTTCCAGGCACTGTAATTGCACCGCTAAAAGACTGAATTTTCTTAATAAAATTAAAAGTAGTTAAGAATAAAATAAGTTTTCAAATGTTGTTGACTATTAGTTATGCTAGCTTTTATACTATTTGCGGAGGAAGCAAGGCTATATGATTGGCTTCTGAAAAGGCAAATTACAGAATACGTTTCACTTCATCTCTTAGTTCTGTTGCCATTAGAAAGTTAATTTGATTTTCTGGCTTTTTTAGTTTTTAATAAGCCAATTATATAGCTCTGCTTTCTCTCTTTAAAAAGATAGAACATTAATAACCAACAGTGCTTTATTAATATTTTCTAAGCAAATGAAAATGGCACCAATTTTTGCGGTGACTTAACAACATTCAGAATTTGAATTACCCCTAACCTTCAAAATGTTTGGATGTGGTTTTGTTTAATCTACTCTACCATGAAATTTTTTTTCTGCCAATTTTACCTTAATTTACTTGATGATCTTAGATAATACTGTAGTTCAGGGTCTGTTATCTCTATCATCTTGAGTTAAGCAAAAGCAAGAAACAGAATGTGCCAGAATTTTCTTGAAGTAGGAATTCATGAAGAGTTTTTTGCAATTTGGCAGATATTGCAAGTACTTTGCTATATATTCAGAGACGATAAACAGTTAAAAAAATCTGTTCCTCTAATTCCACTCTAGTAATGACTAAATCTTAAATCGCATGCATCAAATCCAGGAACCTCTGTGAAATATTTCGAAAGGCTTGTAAGTACCGCTGATAATGTAAGCAATGTTAAGATAAGGCTTATTCAATTTCTAGTGAAACTTTAGATTACTAATGCTTGATCTAGAATTAACGGAAGCCAAATACTGGCAGCATCAAATTCTTTTTCTCTATTTGTTGTTTAATTGCAATGGACATTTCTGTTTCTTCATCTGTCTAAAATATTTAATTTTTGAACGAATCTAAAAGTCTAATTCTGATAAAATAGCAATGCATCATTCAGAAACTATGTATTTTAAAACAGTTCTGAATAAATTATTCGATATATCAGTGAACAGTTCTTAAATGCGCCATATTTAGTCCGTACTAAATGCAAAAGTTCTTCCAAGAATTCTTGAGTTGTATCTTGCTCGAAAGAGAGAGTGAAAAAGCTGCTTGTATTACAGCCACATAAATTACTCCGCTTTGCATGCGACTAGTGAATGGAAGATGGGCACGTGCATAACCGGGATGTGCGGATCGTCACATTGCTGGTCACGGTAAGATTCATGTAATGCGCGACTTAGCTCTTTTGTCGACAGCTCAACAACCTTTGCGAATAATTCAAAGAAAGTGAGAAAAGAAAGGCTTTGGTTATTTAGGAGCATGTCTTACGTAAAGAATTCTTCGTAACAGAAAAGAAGCAAATAATTTAGGAGATTTTTGCTATGTCGCAGTCTTTCATTCAGAGCTGTTAACATATTTTCCATAAAAATTCCTTCCATCTCAGTAATTACCTTCTTTCAGGCAAGAAATTTCAGATTTTTTCTATCATAAATTGCATTTCAAAATTTATTTACTCTACTTACTTTAAGTAACAATTTTTTTTTTAGTCCAAATGGGCTTTGTCCCTGAAGGACTATTGTTTTCGTTTTGCGATTTTGCGTCGGTTCACTCTGAATGTCCGTTTCACTTTTCAAATTGTTGCCAACAAATATTATCGCGCTATATTATATTTAAAGAAATTAAATAATGAAGAATCTGCATAAATGTATCTATGTATCGCGCATTGTGATAAAACGACGGTACCTAGAACCATCTAATTCTGAATGACGGAATCCTTCTGCAAATATGGGCATCTGGAAGCCCAAATTTGAAATTTGGAATTTGGTTTGTTATCGATTTCATGTTTTGTAAAACTTTAATGAATTTTTGATCAACAAACTCAAAGATTTCAAAGCGAGCAATGGCAACGATGTACAGGAAAAAAAAAAACTCCTGCTCGTGAGACTGTGTATCGGAAATTCTAAGAATATGCTCAATTTAAAATTATTTTGCGATATTGCTCTTGAACTGAAATTTATGGTTTACGTGCGAAGAACATGATATTTAATAAATAAAGGTAACACACAAAATGTTAAAAACGGCCCCTTTGACCGTAATTTAAAATCTGAAACCTTTCAGTTTTTTTTAATGTTATCTTTAATCGATATAATTTGTCATTCCTCTTATTAATGTGATTGATAAACAGTAAATAAATTAGTGCGAAATAGTGTTTTGCCTGCTATTTAATGAATGCTTTAATTCTTGAACTCAGGTGTAAATGATTTTATTTAATTTCCTTTTTAATAGCAAATTTCAGATTGAAAATTTAGCTGTAAAAATGCAATTCATAAAACCCACTGCCTGGTGGTAACATTGATGTTTGGACCTTATTTAAAATCTGAAACCTTTCAGAGTTTTCTAAAATCAGAATAATAACTAGAATGATCAGGAATCCAGAAACTAAAAGATCTAAATTTAAAACTGAGTTAGTTGAGTTATTATTAATGAAAACTGTTTCAGTGGAAAGTTAGGTACCTTGATCCTATAATTTTCTCAGCTGGTTTGCGTACAGATCCCGCGAAATAGGAGGGAGTTCGTGGGTACTTAGTAACCTGAAATATTCATCAGTTCCGATGTTTTCTCTGTTCATACATTTATTAATACTTGTTTGCGAGAAAATTCCTAACACTGCAAAACCTTTAATATATTTATGCAAGCTAAAGAAAGTTCTCATGGGCTCGTAAAAAGCATTTAGAACACTTATGGTTGTCCTGTCATCTGTATCCATATTATCTTAGCCTCATCATAAGGCTAAGAACATCTTGGATATAAATGCCAGCCGTGAAGAACGTTTTTGCCTGTTTCAGAAAAATCTTTAAAAGCTGAGTTTGTTACACTCGTTGGCGGATTTACCTCCAAATCTTCCATTAATGATCCATTGAAGAAGAAGAGGCTAGACAGCCCAAGATTGACCCTTGCCTTCCTCGGGACCGAATTCCAAGCCCATCTATCCTTGGCCATGGGACATCCAATTAGTTATTTTTTAAATTCTTAAGTCTGTTTCCAAACATTCGAGCCACCTCCAAAGTTTAGGTCTTCGTCTTTTTCGGGTGTCGAATGTTCTGGCAGAGAAGATCTTTTTAGTTACTCCATTTTCATCCATTCTGCACAGGTGTCCTGCCCATTTAATTCTCTGAATCTTTATATATTTTACTATATCTAGTTCTTTAAAAGGTTTATAGAGTTCAGATTTAGTTCTTCTTCTCCAGATATTGTAATATTTTATGCCATCAAAAATACTTCTAAAAATTTTTCTTTCAAAGACAAAAAGGAAACTTTTAGCTTTTTCTGTCATTGCCCAGATCTCAGCAGAGTATGTAAGAGTGGGTCTGATTAAGCTTTTGTAAATTAGTATCTTCGTTTTTCTGCTAGTGAAGTTAGACTTCAAGTATTTTTTTAGACCGAAAAAAACATCGGTTAGCATCTGTGTGCCAGATGCATTTTGCTGGCTGCAGCCTCTAGAGATGTAAAAGCCTCTCTAAGCGACTCGCGAGTGCGTGCGACTATGTCAATATCTTCAGCAAACGCAAAAATCTGAACAAACTTGCTAAAGATAGTTCCATGAGTATTAATGTTGGAGTCTTCTATGATTTTTTGAGGGCAAGGTTAAAAAGCAAGCAGGCCAATGCATCACCCTGTCTGAGCCTATTTGAATTAATGTGCTCTTGTTTGCATTAAAAATAAAATTTAAAGATAACTGAACTATTTTGCTGGAAGTATCTCGCTCAAATGAACCATAATAGTAGAACAGCTATAGCAGCATCTATTGAAAAATAAATGCAGAAGACGCAAACATTAAAGTTTCCAAGCATTTTGTGGACTGTGGAAATTTTCTATAAGCTATGTTCCTAAGTCACCTTTCAGCAGTTTATTTAAAATGATAAAATTATGTAACAGTTCATGTCCATTTTTGTTTCTTTTACGTTTGTATTTGCTTAAATTTTTATACAAGCAGTGAAAATTTTTATAAACAATGCTGTCCAGTTTTTTACTGAATTGTTTGAATTTGTTGGCAACATGCATTGTTGATTTTTGAATATCCAAACACAAAATTCTTAAATAATTTTGTGTATGCAATTCGGATTTTATTTCGCATTTTAATACCACTTTCTGGACTGACCAGTTGCTGAGAACTAAAACCATGAAATATTAGTATCGTCTTTGTACTTTCCGTGGCTGAATGGTCTGTGCACGAGGTTACGTGTTATTAAAGTAAATTACTTAATCAGTGCTTTTATTTATCCTTTTACAATTCATTCAGTTTTATTATTTTTGTTCACTGCTTTTGATGGCTTCTCATACATCTCTTCAGAAGTTAAGCTTTGATTTGATATAAATGATAACTGCAGAACATTTACAAAGAAATCTTTTGTAGAGTGACTGGAAACACTTAAATGCTATTTCGTTAACAATAGAGATTGCTGAAGACCATAACTAGATGTCATGTACACATCGATCTATTTTCACATAAAAAAATCAGAGAATTGCTTAAACTAGGCACTGCTCACTGCCTTAACTTTGTCCACATACACACACACGTACATACATACATACGTAGATACATACACGCATAAGTACATACATTTCTGAATCCCGTTCCGATTATAGAAAAGTACCCAAAATCTTATTTGAGTTACTAAAAGTTGTCAATTATGATGTTCCACTAAAATTTTTATCACGTTAATCCTCAGTGTTGTTTCAAATAAAACTAGAGGGCAAAATTAGCGGGCTGCGCCCAAAGCAATATTTGTAAATTCTGTGCAAACTTGAAAAGAAAATGCATAAAAACATTTCAGTATGAATGAAATCAGTTCATTCTTTCCAAGCAACAACCAATTCGTAAATAATTTTTTTGTTGCCAAACCAAAGAACAAAAACTTTGGACACTTCAGGTTAATATGTATGACGTCATGATTTAAATTTAATGTAATATAGCAACTTTTCTCAATATCAGTAAAAGAAATAACGTGGCAATAACATACCGTGTCAATTTTCTTAATCTGAAACAAAAAGGTTGCAACAGCAGCTGTTTATTTGAAATGCTGACATTAACGAAAAGTTTTCGACATACAATGATGTCACATGCAATCGCGTGCTTTCTTTACTGTCAGAATATGACCTTATATAATAATAATAATAATTTGGCAGTGCTATTTCTGTTTCATATTTTGTAAAACTTTCAAATTTTTTATTAACAACCTCTAGGATTTGAAAGCTAGCAGTGGCAACACTTTTGGAAATAAAGCAGATTTTTTAGACTGTTGCCACCCGGAAAAATGAGTGCGGGAATTGTTGTTTTCAGAGTTTTAAATTAATATCTCGGCTGAGTAAAGTCTTACGAAGATGAGAATGGTCGAAATGGCTTCTACGAATGTTTGGAATCCGCGAATACCTCTCTCGAAACTCAACTCCCAAACGTTCTAGAGGAGATGATGCCACAATCAAACAATCAAAGAAACGCGCACAGATTTTAATAGTACGGACTGAGTTTTTTTAGGCAACATAATTGACAATTAAAAGAAACAGATAAAGGCATAAAGCTCATAATAAAAATACCATTGATTTTCGTTGGGATTAAATAGCGATTAGGAACCGGTTCATTAACAGTTCTTAACATTCCGAACAAAAGGCATTAGTTAACATTACGTTTGGCATTCTTTTAATCCTCATTAAAATGAATGGAATGTCATAGCCTTAATAGTCACCTGAACTAATGGTCCCATTGGTCACAAAATTGTACTGGTGTTATTGAAATGCGACCACAAAGAAAAGGATTTGATCCACTTATTCATCAAACTAAAGCTAGTGACTGTTACAAACTTCAGAATATCTTGGCAAATATGGATTTTTAATACTTCATATCGATGTGAATTTGCGATCATGTACGTCTGTGCCAGATTCTTGTTTTTCTTTCGATTATTGAGGCTTAAGAAAACTTAATCTACGTAAGTTTTTCTGTTAATTATAAATAGGTTGCACGTAAGGAATGGGCATCCTGATTAAGTACTTAGCATGATACTGAAGTAATAAGTTTTCTCTTTAGAATAAAGAATATTAGAAGCAGGAATATACAGAGAAAGAGAGAATAATAGAAAGATAAGACCTGCTTATTTTCACGAAGTTACGAAGATATCTATTCATTGTTTAGTGGTTAGTTAATTAACATACATACAAACAAATGTGTGACCTATATTTCTTGCCCCCGACTGACAAGTTAAAAAGATTTAATCACAATGGGGATGAACAGAACTAAAAATAAGGAATTCTTGCAAGAGAAATACCGAATGAAAAGGATGATGATATTTTTCAAAACATGTACAGTAGCGTGTTGAAAATTAAGACCGTGCCACAGAGGTTGTTATCCTCCCACGTGACTTTATATTTGTTTTCTAAACTGTAGCAGTATAATGCTTATCAGTGTTACAGAATGGCCATTTAGAAGTGATATACTCCAAAATAAAACCTTGACATTTTCAATAGAAGAAATGTGTGTAATGAGGTGTTTGTCACTTAGACTGTGGCTGATATAGTTTTTTTACACGCAGATAATTAGAACAATGTAATTGGAGACGAAACATATTAAAGTAGAATTTAAGTTTGGCAAAAATTGTATTGAAGTAGATTGGTGTAGATTTTGAGTAAAGTTTTTCATTTCGAGGGGCAAGGTGATTAGACATAAATTCTAACAAAAAGTTTTCCGAACTTATTTCTCATCCTCCTCCAATTTTTGGATAATAAAAAAGATTGCTTTTTACCTAATTTTAAATTAGAACAATGACTTTTACAATGATTAGTTATTTTACATTTGTTTCATTAATGTAAAATGCGACATGTGCATAGTTATCTATATCATGAGATCTCAACCGATCAAGAATTTCATGGTTTCAGGGGAAAAAATAGGATGTCATTATAAACATTATTTAATAAAACAATAATAATTTACGAATTAATAAAACAATAATAATTTATACATTAATAAATATATAAATGACATCATTTTTATGTAATAAATCTACGCTTTATACATACTATTAGATTATACTCAACTTAGAGATGGTTTAAATGTTGGGACCCCTCACAGGACAGCCTCGATGTGCGTCTCCATCTGAATTCAGCTTATCCTGAGCGCTGGATCGGCAGGGGTGGTCCCACATTAGAAAGTCTTCCATAAAAGATTGTCACAAAAACGTCTTGGTGTTTTATAAAATAGTTTGACCATTTAAACCTGAATTAATTCCGAGGAAAATAGTTAATCAGAAACACACTTTCATTCACAAAACTGTACTATTATTCTTAGATTTAACTTTCCAGATAGTTATACATCATAAACATAATATGGAACAGTTATTCCTCTCATTTATCTCTGTATATAAAGAAGAAAGTCTGTGTGTTTGGTTGTCCTCTAATAACTCAGTCACTACTACAGCTATCGTCACCAAACTTTCTAAAATTCTTTTCTGGGTTCTGGAAAAAAGTCGACGTCCACTTCCCCCCCCCAAAAGTACTAAAATCAGAGATATTAAACTCGGAAAAAAACGATAACTTTCGCCCTCGTTTTTCCGAGTGGCAACAGTCTCGCAAGCTGGAGATGAAAATCTACTTTAATTCGAAAGTTGTTGCCACTGCTCTCTTTCAAATCCTACAGTTTGTTAATAAAAAATTTCAAAGCTTTACGATGACATAAAAATACCATTGACAAACATTAAATACATTATTTCCGATTCTAAAAATTCGCGGGAAGTCATTTCGGCTATTCCCATCTTCGTACGACTTTAATCAACCGAAATATTAATTAAAAACTCTAAAAGCGCTAATTTTCGTACCCATTTTCCGAATGGCAACAGTGCCGCACGCTGGAGATAAATTATCTGCTTTATTTTGAGAAGTGTTGCCATTGCTCTCTTTGAAATCCTAGAGTTTGATAATAAAAAATTTAAAGTGATGCCTGCTTTCGTCTTACAGCACATACGTGCAGAAGTATTTTCTGAATTATCATGGATGAAACTTTTACTATTAGGAACCAGTAAGGATAATAATAGATGAGTAAAGACCTCCGGGTCGTACACTCATTATACGAGTGACGACCTAAGACCTAAGATGAAATAAAAATACCATTGCCAAACATTTGTGAGGTTCAACTATTTAAATTTAAAGTTCTAACTCCGAACCCTACGAACACTTAACAAGCGAATAATCGCTTAAGTGTGAACAGAACATGTGAGACTTGAGAAGGGTTTAAAACCCTTTATTATTCAGTATATTTACAATCAGTTCCGACTTGGAACTTTACATAAAGCCGCCACTCAGGCTTGAACTTAAATACTAATAATTTGAACTAAAACTAGCTTAACTAAAGCTCTTAAGAAATATAGCCGAAGCTATCAGAATCTAACTAGTTGGCCCTTAAGTATTAATTAAATCGGCGAAGCCTAGCAAGGGCCTAAGATATGGCCGAGCGTAATAATAGCTAAGAGAGACGTAGTCAGAAGGCAAACGCGCGCTAGTCAGGAAATCAGACTCTTTCTCTTGAAGTCGATTAAGTCACGACTTAAATACTACTCATTCTCATTTACATTATCTGCGTTTCTGAAATTCAATTCTGGCAATTGTAAGCTGAAATTAGAATAAGATAGGAAAGATACAAAACTTTAAATAACTGTTAATTAACATAATGTAAACCTTACACATTAAATACATTATTCCCGATTCCAAAAATTCATGGGAAGCCATTCAACCGAAATATTAATTAAAAACTCTAAAATAGCTATTTTTCGCATTTATTTTTCCAAATGGCAACAGTGTCGCGCTTTGGAGATAAAAATGCTTTGTTTCGAAAAGTCTCGTTTTCAGATCGTAAAGTTTGTTAATAAAAAATTTGTAAATTTTACAAAATCTATACATATAAAGAAGAATGTATGTTTGTTTGTTCACATTATTGATTTCTGATCAATTATGAACAATATTTTGCCACATCTAATGGAGTAAAATTGAGTATAGGTGAAATATTGGATGGAACTTGAGCTTTTACGACCATTTCATTAGAAAGACGAAAATCAATAAAAACTGGGTGGCAGTGTTGCTGACATGAGAAAGAATTTGCTTTTTCTTTCTATCAAAATATTTTATATGGGTTACATATCGCATGAGACTGAAAAATGTAGGAATATGAATCGTATTTTTTGCGTCGTTATTAGAGAAGGATTACAGCGATATCGTTCTCTCTTTTGTTAGATGCATTACTCTCAATCTAACTTAACTGGCATCGGCTAGTATTACCTATTTTTAAAAAGTATTTAAGGAATAGTAATACATAGAAAATTTCTAGCCTTCGACCGCGTCTGGCATGAGGGGCTCATCTACAAGCTTATCTCCTTAAACATTGAACCGGAAATGATCAAGTTACTATACTCCTTTCTTACAAATAGAAAATTTTTTGTTTCCATAGAAAATGAACACTCAAGTCTCAGGAATATTAAAGCTTCTGTTCCACAAGGTTCTATTTTAGGACCCCTTCTTTATCTCTTTTATGTGTCAGATTTTCCGCCCCTGGATCTGATTAGCGGCTGCTTTATCGGCTGCTATGCGGACGATACTGCAGTGGCTGTCAGATCCATTAGGGCTGAACATGCAGTATTAAAACTTCAAAAATTTATGCCTTCCATTGAATCGTGGTGCACCAAGTGGCGTATTGCTATTAATGCATCAAAGTCTCAACTTTTACTCATCCGGAGAAGATATGCACGCAAAGGATTCTATGGTGAATTGAAATTATTTAATGAAAAAATACCACTTGTCACCAAAGCCAAGTACCTTGGTATCGTGCTGAACACCTCCTTTAAGTGGAATGATCATATTGCAAAAATTAAACAGAAGACCATAGGAGTAATTAACAGCCTCACTCCCTTACTTGGAAAATATTCAAGACTAGACCTTTATAAAAAACGTCACATATACACTGCTATTATTCGTCCAATTATGACATACGCTTCACCCGCATGGGCAGCCTATAAGGCAAAGGATATTAAAATTCTTCAAATTATTCAAAATAGATTCTTAAGATTAATTACCGGAGTTCACTTTTATGTTTCTAACGATATGCTACATAAGGATCTACAAATTGAAACTATGGAAAAATATCTGCACAAATTGAACAAAAATTTCTTCGATAAAGCCATAAATTGTGACCGACTGAAGCACTTCAACACGTTTGATTACATCATCCTTGAAGAGGACGTTGACCTTCGTGCACTTGCAGCATTCCTCACGCGGAGTGCTAACTTCCCCACGTAATAAAAATTCATGACTGGTTTCCGTTCACACAATGTTTAATATCCTGTACATGTTTGGTGCCTACCTTACTTATACTTTTCAATTTACATTAACTGTTTTGTAACTCATGATACTGTATCGTATTTAAACTTGTATATTTTATATTTATTATGCATTGTATATCTTTTCAGTCGTCTTGTATTTGCCATTTGTGGCTTCCCTTTTGACCTTTACTCTTTTATTTTTTATTTGTCTGGACTTTCAACGTCTTGTGGCCTTTTTAGGCAAATTTTGTCATTGAGCCGGTAAAGTTGCATTATTTGCAATAATTCGGCTATAAAATCACTGACTGACTGACTGACTGAAAATTTCTTTCTTTTCTTTAGCTATCATTAAAGTTTACAGAGTAGATTCCTTAAGATTCGTTATGCTTTAATGATTCCATTATGCCGTAAGAACATTAATTATATCTATTTGTCTGCAACAAACAGACTTTATACAGCTTAATAACTTGATGATTACGTGTAAACTACAGTCCACAACAAATAAATCTTTGCTTCTTTTCACTTATCTGTTATTAGGCACTTATCATTTAACGTAAACTTTCAAATATTTGACTTTAAGTCAATGGGTAATTTAGTTTTCCAAAACGCAAGCGATTTTATAAGAAATCGTAGCAGGTTTAGAAGACAATTACTTTCTCAGAATTGTTTGTCTAAAAGTCTTCATTTATATCTGAACTGAAAAATAAACGATCTGTCTGAAGTTACAGTTAATGACTTTGATATTTAAACTTTTGAATACTGAAATAATTAAATGATAGCATTTGCCATTTTAAATATAAGAGATAATTTAAAGATTTTTAAAAGCTTCTTTAATAATAACGAATGAATAAAACCCTCATAAATGGCATTAGTGACAAATGTAGATAATTTAATGATGTAAACATTGTACGTTTAAGTTAAATCCAATTTTTTTTCATCGTAAAAAAGATGTTCTTCACTTTGCTGTTCTAAATTCCTTGAGATCTGACAGAGATAAGAACTTAAGAATTATAAATTGGTAATTTCACGAAGTCATAACATCAGTTATATCTCCACTTTAAACGGAAAAAATTGAAAATTTGTGAGTATAACAACTGACCAGCAATAAATTTTTAAATTTTCTAATTATTTTTAAATGCACCAGAGAGAAAGAATCTCAAGGTAAAGCTAGGCTCACTAAGAATGGAGACAACAAGTTGTATGTTACCCAATTTTAAGTATATTTCGAAAGTAATAATGATGGATTCATCATCCTGTAATTACTGACAACACCATAACAATAATTTATTATATATCTAACTTTATTAATAGTACATTTAATAACGTTGATTTTAGAAATAAAATTCATTTATGTAAAATATAAACAAATGAAATTATGTCGGAAAATTAAAAATTCAATATTCTGAAATTAATCAAGTAAATAAAGTTTGAATTTTACCATTTAGGAGACATTTACTAATTTTAATTGTATCTTCTTTCAAGTAAATGAGTTTCGTATTAGGTTAACACATTTTTTGCTTAATATTTTGTTTTTAACCCTAAGAGTACATTTGTTACAAAAGGAAATTAAGTGTTTCCATTTCAATTTACCTCTCGACAGGCAGTTGGTTGAAAATAATCGGTTAGTAAGAAGTTAATGATTATTCGTAATCTTCAGCATGATTATATGGGGGATATATAACATCAGTATCTGACTAGTTAAGATCCCTGAACACTGGTAATTCGACCCGGGTTCAAATCTCGATTAATAGGCTGGGTTCATGAGACTTTCGTGCTTGTCTCCAAATGTAAAGAAAGTGCTATTTAGTTTGTAGAGTCATTAGGTACTTTTGGAGCAGAAGATGTGAAAAATGAGCAATGCCCTCGCGGGAACTCTAACCACGGACTCTCGAATACGCGTCGAGCGTGCTGACCACTGCAACACAAAGGCATGCCAAGAAGGAAGGAGAAATACCTTATATACTCCCCTTTTTAAAGGGTGACTGGGGATTAGGGGACCCAATCCCCAAATCTCGGTGGTGGAGAATGATCATCTACCACTTTTTTTTTTGTTCGAGCGCCACTTGTAGGGATGATTGTCCGTCCTGATTGTTGGCCATTGAATCCGAGTTACTGTTTGGGCGCCATTTGTAGAGTCATTAGATATTTTTGGAGCAGAAGACGTGAAATATTAGCAATGCTCTCCCCGGGACTCGAACCACGGACCTCTCGAATACGCGTCGAGCGTGCTGACCGCTACACCACGAAGGCATGCCAAGAAGGCAGGAGAAATACCTTATAAGTTTTCCTTATAAAATCCTTCACGGAGGCTATCTTACCCTAGACAGACAAACTTTTGCGTGTTTTGTTTTATTCCATTAATAAATCGTATTGATAAGACGTATTCCATTACCGATGGAATGATAGATATGTACACTATGCAAAAAAAAGGGGGGAACAGTTCTATATCTCCCGTTCTACGGGCCGATTGACGAAATGCACATTGTGTTTTTCATGTCTCGAAAGCGCGACTTAGAATGTGTATTAGATTTATATATAGCATTATTATAATATTATTTTTTCGGTGCACAAAATTGCTAAAAGTTAACTTTTGGGCTCACGGGTATAAAGACATTAATGCTGGTGCACCTCCTGACTTAATTCAATTGTCTACTAAGAGTTTCAAACGTAAACAAATGCGGTCTCGTTAGGCTTAGCGCCACTTAAAATTTTAAGTTGTTGATAATTTTACAACTATTGCACGCAGATTAATTACAGGCATAAAAACCTTAACACGAACATAATCCATTCTGGAATTAATCCATTCTGGAATTATCATTTAAGTTATTAAATTATCCCATATATTGACTCAGCATAGCGTCCACAACAAATTAAGTCAGTTTCTACGCTTTCAGTGTCTTTTTCACGAGTGAGACCAAAAGTAAACTTTCAGTTTTGGGCACTGAAAAATCTGCCTTCTTGCCCACTAGCCGAATTGCTTGTTTTTGCATAGAAACTGTAATTTTAATTGTAAAAAAAAAATTTTGTAATTGTTTTAACTGTATTTGTTGTTTTATGTTTTTCTATATCTTTCAATTCTTAATATAGATATTTTGAGTTTTTAAGTATTTTTGCCTTGTCGCGAAGTGAAAACTGAATTAATTGAATAAGAAATATATCTGTAATGAAATTGGAGGAAATAAGTTCAAATGAAAGGCAGGAAAAAATGCGTATAGTTTAATATTCCGTACAAGGAAGTCATGTGGTGTACACACCAGATTTTTTTTCATAATAAGCTTAAAAGTTTCCTAAATGTAAGTGCTAAAGACTGCGGGACAGTCTAAAAACTTAAACATCACAGTTGTTATAAAATTGATTTTTAAAATTTTAAATTTCCCAAAAAGAAATATCTGTATTATTTAAAATATTTAAGTAATTGAATGGGTATTTTTATGAACAATTGGTTAGGTTATTTGAAAAAATAAAGGCCGAGTTAGGGTATCTTACAACATTCGTAAGACAAAGGATTCCTTAGTGAAAGACTTTTTAGGAGAAACTAGTTCTATTCACGTTACTCATGGGGAAAACTACGAAAATCAATCATGTATCCAGCCTATTCTCCGGAATGCGAGTCCGGAATGAACTACCACTAATCAGCAGTCTTTAACCGCTCGGCTGCTAGTGAGACCAATACAGACCAGTAAAGGCATAAGATAATGACATTTGTAAGCGCGGTGTATATAAAAACAAAAGCATCTGAAGGTGGAATCTAGCAATTTCTTCCAAATCTGCGTATTTAATTTCATATTTTCTCTATTTTATAGATATAAGAAAAAGAATCTTTAATGATATCTTCTACAGTTGTTAAGGCATGTGAAGTATTAGTGTCTAGCAGTAAGTTTAAGAAGAATAATCGTAGATAGTCGTTTACAATTTATTTCTAGACTACTCCTCACAGAGATGTTAAAAAATGAAATTAATTCACTTACACGGGTATTATAAATATGTCATAATAAGCGAAGTAAAATGAACAGCATGACACGTGACGGCAGGTCGAATGTTGGTTCTATAATTTTAATACTTCGAAATAAACTTTTATGATTTATTTAGGTACATGCAAAAATGTGCTTAATATTCTGAGTAACGTTAGTGGTTATTTGAACTATAACAGACAAGAATTTGCTGTAAATATAGAAAAGTTTGTATTATAGAAGTTTCGTGTTTTCTTACTGTATGCGGGCGAAGTTTCTTCGCATAAAAATGTAAATACAAACTCAGAAATTACAGACTGGAAAATTAATTGATTTTCTAAATTCTATGTTTTTGGATGTTTCGCAAGACCTCTTGGTTCAACAACTGCGAAGCATTTAGTTCTTTCAATAAATTTGTTTTGCTCTCATAAAAACTAAGCATGAGCTTTCTTTGTGAAAATGTATCACAGACTGAGTTTCACTTTAGTAGTTTTCATTCGAATTTTGAAAACATTCACCGGTCTGGATGCTTCGCAAGGCCTTTGGGTGATTTCCTAAATAAAAAGATTGATCATCAAGAAGTTATGCAATCCTTGCATTTAATGTGCGTGCTATCCATTCGAATTTAAGGACGACTAGCTTCGAAAAGGATCTCTGCTATCGCTTGACCGAGTTTACTGTAAAACGTTACGTCAATAATCATGGATCTTACAATACCACACGCCCAAAGGTACGATAGATCGCCAATTATGGCACACCTGAACTTCAATCTCAAAAGAAGCCATCCTATTATGCGGCCAGAAACCTTTTTTTGCAAAGGAGGGTTTTTTAAATGGTTAGTAGGTAGAGAAAAGAATAATGACAATAGGGTGAGGCTCTGCAACTTAGATCGCCGGAAGTTGGGGCCAGTGTTCCATGACTCTTTGTGTTCCTCCGGCAGTCTGTTCAGGTGCTTCGTTAAGATAGTGGTGCCACCACCTGCTCTGGGATTATTCAGCATTCGATTTGTGTGTATTGGAACTTTAAACGGTGGGGCCTAGTTATGAAAAGGTTCGAAGGGGCGAAGTTGCTGTTTTGGACTCCTGTGAAAGATAAAGCATTCGCTTTTAGTGAAGTAAGTTGCTTTAATTTTGTTTCGAATAAAAGAAAGTTTGTTTGGGTCTCTATTAGAGGGGTGTCGGTATTTCTTCACCATTCTTCGTTATTAAGGGTTTGCTGTTAGAAACTATACCATAAGAAATAAAATTTCCAGTGTCAAAAAGTTGTTATTTTGATCAAAACTCTCCACTTTTTGTTTCTGTTTTTCTTCGGTTTACCTTTTTGCCTTCTGTACTGTAGTATGGTTATAACATTATAGAATCGAATAAATGCAAGTGCAATGAATGATCTGGTAAATGGGCTATGTTTAATCCCTGCATAAGGCATTTGATATGTATGAGATATTTGACTATATTTTTCATTGAGAATTGATTTATTAAACAATCAATTGAAAAATTAATTCGGTTTGAAAAAAAGGTTAAAAAGTACTTTGTATTACTCTCCCTTTCAACAAGCGGAGATCAAAAAACGGTTTTTCATACTTTGATATCAATTATTTTTTTCGTTTGAATTATGATTTAGAAAAATATATCACATTAGAAACTTAATTACTTCTTTTTCTCTTAAAAAAATGGCGATTGGAATGCGACTGAAAATCTATCATTATTTTTCTGTACTATTTATATTGTTTGTTCTGTTTATATTATCACTTTTATTTAGTTTCTATAGTACATATGATGTATTAGTTAAGTTAACATTATTCAAATGCTATTATCATACCCAATATTCAAATAAAGATGAATAAGAATTTGAAAGAAAGTATAAATCAAGAAATTTAATTGCAAGTAAGCATCGATAACCATAATCAGGATTAAGATTAATAGGCACCTAAATTCAAAAATTCCTACATATAAAAAATACGAGGATGGTTGTTATGACATCTATGCAGTCGGTCTGTTCTCTGGAATTTGTTGAAATATAACATTTTTCTAAGTGCTTCAAAGATTTCCAACTAAGATAGAGAAATAATGGTTTCCTTTTGTAGTACATCATATAATTTGATTAATATCTGACTTATATTTATCACGGAATAGTATTTAGAATGATCTAGTAGCAATTATTTGAAATATAGATAGCAATATTTGTTTGTTGCTTGTTAACAGTATCAGATTTTTATCACGATACAACGTAAACCTTTAAATTATGTGTAGTTTCACTTAAATCTAAATCCAGATCATTACGAACTATTCATATCATTTAATGTTTTCAAAAATAGTAAGATATTATGCTTGAGTGTGAAGTAAGATGTCAAAAAAATTAAAAGTAGTTCCTAAAAAGTTGCCGTGTAGTTGCTTTTGAGGATTCTACACACCAGCATCCACTAGAAAGTTGTACATGAGGACATTTATATAATCCTCGAATAAATATAATGGATTAATAATTAAAAATAAACAAAAAATTTTAAAGATTTCAGATTTTACATTACTCCCAAAGGTACGGTTTTTTAACGTTTTGTGTGTTACCTTTATTTATTAAATATCATGTTCTTAACAATTAAACCGTAAAATTAAGTTTAACAGTAATATCTCCAAAAAAAAAATAAATAAATAAAAATTGAAAATAAGTATATCTTTAGAATTTCCGATACACGGTTTTGCGCGCTGGAAATAATTTCTTTTTTTTTTTCGTACAGTGGCCATTGCCCGCTTTGAAATCGCTAAGTTTGTTTATCGAAAATTCCTTAAAGTTTTACAAAATATGAAATAGATCATAAAACAAATTCCAAATTTGGGCTTTCAGATGCCCATATTCGGGTGGAATCGTTCAATATTCAAAATCTGATGGCTTTAGGTACCGTTGTTTTATTACAATGTGAAAAATATACATACATTTACGCAGATTCATCATTATTTAATTTCTTTAAATATAATACAGGGCTGTAATATTTGGTGGCTACAATTTGAAAAGTGAATCAACGCAAAATGCCAAAACGAAATTAATAGTCCTTCTGGGCAAATTGCCCCTTTGGACTAATAAATAATTAATAACTAGTCATTAGCATCTAATTGTTGCTGCTTACTCGCAAAATAATTTTGCAAACGATTATTCTGTAAATAAATATGCTAACCAGTATTTTTATCTAATGAGGGCTTAGAAGTGCCAGTGCTCTATGGAAACTCCTAGGAACGAAAGAAAAAATAAATAAATGAAATAGCTGAAAATTAAAATAACTAAATAATTAAATTTAAATTAAGAGAAATGCAAATAGAAACCTAATAAATTATTAAATTAATTTTAAGTAGTTAATAGAAAAAAAATATGGGATCTTGTCTTATTTTGGACATTGTCTGGAATTCCAATTCCACATTGAAGCTAAGAAATAGCCGATCTCCATCTGAGTTTAAGGCCTGATTATACGTATTATGTACTATTCCAACGAATGGCATGTGCCACTCTTTTTTTTTTTTTTTTTTTTTGTAACTCATCAAGGAAAGAAAGATATAACGATTAAAGCTCCACTAAGGAGAATAGTGAGAATTCTAGAAATAGTATGAGGATATGGAAGGAAATTTTAACGGAAAAGCGTAGTTTTGAAATTAAAGAGCTAAGGGTTCAAGACTTTCTGATCGCGATGCCCTGTCGATATAATTCTAGCCATCAAGCAGAAATTTTCCCTGAATACGGTTCGATAACAACGTGAGAATGAACGGAAGACTTCTTTGTCTTAAAAAGGCTCCGGTGCTCTCCGGTTGAAATTATAATTTATCTCGAAAACTGAGAAGTACCGGAGCCAGGCTCCTGTGGACAAATTAAGCAAATTAAGCTCTGTAGCTAATTCAAATGATCCACTCGAATGTAATATTGAAATACATTCAAATTAAAAGTTATTTAAAACTTTTTATTACTTTGGTACAGCTTTTCATGTAATTTATTGCCACGAAAGCGTTATGTACCACCAGTCTTTCAAAGTTGAAAGAATATCCTTTGTGTTTCTGTATTTAAGATAATTGCACTAATGCGATTGAGTGTTGTGCTGTTTATGATTTGATTGCATTGAGTGCCTTCTTATTAGTATTAACATTTTTTAAATTAGTGGTAGTTTAAATAATTAGACGTCAGTAATACTTGCGGATAACAAAATATCTGAGTAATAAAGGACTTTAACTGATTCTTTAGAAAATTAAAATCTTACGGTGAAAACAATGTTTCGTAAAATTCGTTTTTAGGAATATAAAAAGTGTTTTTGAGAAACAATCTATGCGATACTGCTCGTTCCGTTTACCAGTTGTTGTTCGCTTCATTTAGATCACAATTTTTTCCCACAGCTTCCGCTGAGATGCCAGGTGCGCTGGGAGTTCCGACATACGGCCTGTGTGTGTTTGAGAGAGAGGAGTCAAACGTATGTCTTTTTCTAGTGGTGGGAATGCTTCCTAACAGAGCTGAGCAAGTTTTGAAAGATGTCACCAATGTTAATGATGCAATTTTTAGACAATGAGAATTTTCACGAAATTTATTTTAAAAATTTCATTTTTACTTTTATTTTATTTGTAGTTTAAACGAGCAATTTGCCCAGGAGGACTATTAATATCGCTTTGGCGTTTTGCGTTGGTTCACTATATTTGTGTCAGTTCACTTTTGAAATTGGTGCCACCAAATATTAGAGCCCCGTATTATATTTAAAGAAATTAGATGATGAAGAAGCTGCATAAATGTGTGTAAGTTTCTCGCATTGTGATAAAACAAAGGTATCGAGAGCCATCAAATTTTGAAAACGTACGTTTTCACCTGAATATGGGCATTTGGAAGCCTAAATTTTTAATTTGTTTTATTATTTATTTCATATTTTGTAAAACTTAGCCAAAAGCTTAGAGGCCAAAGGAGCTTTTTTCCTGAAGGACTACTATTTTCCTTTTGCGATTTTGCGTTGGAAACATTAAAAGTCTGAATGACTTTTCAAACTCATGCCACCAAAATATTGCAGCTCTGTATTATATTTAAAGAACTTAAATATTGAAGAATCTGCATAAATGTATGTATATTTCTCCAAATGCGATAAAACAACGGTACCTAGAGCCATCCAGTTTTGAATAACGTACGTTTCCACCCGAATAGGCGCATCTGGAAGCCCCAATTTGGAATTAGTTTTATTATCTATTTCATATTTTGTAAAACTTTAACGAATGTTTGATTAACAAACTCAACGAATTTAAAAGCGAGCAATAGCAACACTCTACAGAGGGGGGGGGGACTTTTTATCTCCAGCATTACAGAGAATTAGTTTATTTTTTCTATCGGTTCCATATCGCATCAGACTGAAAAATGTATGACTATGGATCGTAATTTTTGAACCGTTATTAAAGAAGGATTACAGCTATGTCTTGAGGGACGAAAAGGGTATTTCCTAATGCTGCTTGAATCGGAATTAATAAATTAATTTCCAATAAGCGACGAGAACTGTCTGTTTTGTCGCTAATAATTCCTTCTCTTCCCATTTCCTGAATGAGAAATGATGAGTCGATTCTCCGTTATTTCCGCACAGGCCTAAAAGAAATGATGTTTTGCTTCTTGCTATGCGCTGCTCACATCCAATGTTCCTTAATGGACTTATCCCGCCATTTTCTAAAGAACTTCATTATTCTTGGCGCAGCAGCAAAAAAAAAAAAAAAAAAATTGAAGTCTTAGAAGAAGAATAAACTGCAAAAGAAAACGCTCCATGCGTCACATTAAACTCTTCAAAACGAAATTTCTATTGCACTCAGCTATTCCTATTCCCTCTCTTCGAATTCTATGGATATTTTTATGGCATGAAAAAATAGTTCCGTTCATAAGACCGTTACAGCGAATTTTATTCATCTTAAGTACGTTGCTCGGGATCCCCCCCGACACAATGAAAATCTTTTTTATAAAGACTAGTATTTTGCTGGGGATATTTTGGTTGGGAATATTAAAATCAGAAATGAAATAATTTATGTCATTGTTGACGATTTCTTATTTATGAAATAAATTTCTTATTTGGGATTTTCAATGGGGTCAGCGTGGGCCCTCTGGAAATTGATAAAATTTTAAGGGGAATGATCAGGGCTTAATAGCCGAAGATGCAGGAGAAGTTTATCAATATAATGAAACGTTTTGTGTATTATTCTTACTTATTAAATATCATGTTCATGTTTTTCGCACTTAAACCCTAAAATTCAATTTAACAGCAATATCGCAAAATAATTTTAAAATGAGTATATCTTTAGAATTTCTGAGATTCTGATTTCTTTCGGCGTAATGTAAAGTCTGAAAACTATCAGATTTTTTTTTTTTAAATATTAAGTTTCTTATGCAAAAAGCGCAATATAAAAAACTAAAAACGAAGAAAAAGAAAAAAAAAAAAAGAAGTAGTAGTAGAAGAAGAAGAAGAACTTAAACTTTCTGAGAAGATGTATGCAAGCCGCTTGCAAAACTTAAAAAAATTTGATGTTCGCTTCTAAGATATTAAAACTTTGCATGTACCAGCATGCCTCATAGAAACAATGAACTGCGATATATTTCACCTTAATATATGTAATACTATACTAGTATATACAGGGTGGTCATAAAGAAACTTTGCTAACATCTGCACTTCTAGCGTTCGTTCCGGTTAACCGATCGAGATGAAATTGCAAATATAGTTATTCGGAGGTATGCGCTCGAAATTCTGTGAATGGCAGCACAGGAGCGCTCACGGTGAAACTCGAAAATGTCGATTAGCAACGCCAACTTTTTCGGTCGCAAAATGTTCAGGTCATGCAAAAACCCTAAATAGCGTTGGAACGGTACCGATATGTCCAAAAGCCATGCATACACAAAAAAGAGTTCTGAAAACCGGCCAACGAAACACGATGTGGGAGCATGCAGAAAATTTGCATATAGCAGTGGCAAGATACCAATCACAGAACGCCGATCACCAGCTATTCAATGTAAGAAACCGTTAAAATACCAGGCGGGTACGCGAAGTTGTCATTCGGGAACTCGCACATGGCGACGAAATTACTCTTGCTGGGAAAGTTCGTGGTGAATTGATAAAACTGCATTATCAAAATGGGATGAACGCTACTACCGGAATAGCGTAGGCGGAATGCACTCAGTGATATCGTTTGGATACAAGATGGTGAACCTCCGCATATAGCGAAGTTTGTTAAATGGTCCTGGAACAGCATTTTGGCGATCGCATCATCTCACGCCATTATCCTTTTCCGTTGCCTCCGTGATCCCCCGATCTGACGCCTATGGATTTCTGGTTTTGGGGATATCCCAATTCCAGAATTTACCTGTGCAATCCCCAAACTTTGTCGGATTTAAAGGATTCTACACGGCGTGAGATTGCAAACATCCCTCATGCCATGTTGCGTTCAGCGGTATTGTCCACCGTTTCCCGGTGCAATGCATACTTGCCTGTGATGGCACCCATGTGGAAAATGTTTGGTCTAAATAAAGGTATTCTTTTGTCTGGTATGTGTTGTCATCAATAATCGGTATTTTGTCTCTGTCATATGCAAATTTTCTGCGTGCGCTCAGATCTTGTTTCTTGGCCTGTTTTCAGAACTCTTTTTTGGATATGCATATCACGCCAGTTTTTGGACATATCGGTACCATTCCAACGTTATTTAGGGTTTTCGCATGCGCTGAACATTTTGCGACCGGAAAAAGTTGGCGTTGCCATTCGATATTTTCGAGTTTCTGCAACTATAACTGTAACCTTGAGCGCCCCTGTGTTGCCATTCACAGAATCTCGAGAGCATACCTCCGAATAACTATATTTGCAATCTCATCTCAATCGGTTGACCTGCAACGGACGCTAGAAGTGCAGATGTTGGCAAAGTTTCTTTGTGACCACCACCCTGTATATAATACTATTCTAATTGCATTTAAGGAGAATGTTCAAGCACATGTCTTATTCAGAATACAATACGATAAGTTTTGTAATTTAAAATCGTCTGAGGGAAATATTCCAAAATAAAAGCTTTTACTGAGCAATATTATTGACTTTTCCTCTTCTTACTTAGTAGAAGCAGGCTTCAGTCAAGTCAATAATTTACTTAACAAGAAACAAGTTGAATATTTTTAATGATGTAATACAAGAATTAAATTAAACAATTTTATACTAAATATTAAAAAAAATGCGTCAATACATCAAGCGCAGGTATCACGTTTAATTAAAATCGAACTTTTGTGTAATTAGAATCTGCGATTCTGTTTCTGGAAACTTGTTTATATTTGTAAGATTAAAAGTAATAATAATGTAAAAAATAATGAAACATAAATGGAATTAATAATTTTTCTCATAACTTTTGCTCATTTTTTTGTTAAGCTATTTACGTGCAATTATTTCTATTTAGATTATGTTGTATGCTGTATATTATCGAGAAAAATGCAAGGAAGTCGATGAAGAAAGCCATTCTTTTCAAAGGGGTCGATGCAATAAAAATTTTCGGAATACCTACTCTAGTGCATGCTACTGTAATGTAATGGTTAACACAAGTAGACAGTAATAGGGATATCTGTTGTTCAATTCCCGAAGACAGGGAAATTGAATTTTCCCGTTTTTCTGTTCTGAATGAAATCTGATTTGATCGGGTTATTTTTACTTTGGCAAAACACTCGAGGATTATCTGCATAAAGGACTCTAGAATTTGCCTTCGTGGAGGAATTTATACAAAGGTCGCATTGTCTCTAGAGTTTAGCTAAACAAGCTGAAACTAACAAACGTGTGTCTTTTATTCAAAGTAGATGTCAAAAACTCTTAAAATCTGTCTCAGCCTTTCCGAATCACGTGACTGTGCATGCGCTGTAATGTATTTTCCGATTTCTGGTTCTTTGCTTTCAGCTAACTTAGAAATACGTGGTTGCCAGTTCTTTTATTATTAAGCCTATTTTATTTTACTAAATGTTTAATCTTTTACATACACTGGTGTGCAAAAATTAAGGACGAAACGGTTTTTTCAATATAACTTTGTACAAAAGCTTTCCAAATCAACACATTTAATACCGTAAGATCCCCAATACGTAAGGACATGAGTAATGTAAGCAACACTTACTAAAAGAGAAATCAGAGGTATAAAAAGAAGCTTTATTGAAAAAGTAGCATGGAGCGCAATGCGACTGAAGGCCGAAACATCCCTCTGATGGGTGTCCAGCAAGAAACATCCGGTCTTTAATAGGGGATATGATCTCCCCTGACTGCTAGGCAGGTTTCACATCATTTGTGTATGCTGGATATGTGGTTGTTAATGAGCTGTTGAGACACTGCTGCTCGTTCCTCTTGTAGCACCAATCGCAGTTTCGGAATCGTTACTGGCGATAAGTTACGTGCTGCCACGGGTCTCCCTAGTAAGTTCCGTACATGCTTGACGGGATTTAGATCCAGAGACCTTGCCGACCAATCCATGTGTTCAATATCTTCACTCTCCAACAGCTCTTCGACAGTAACTGTGCGATGAGGTGGAGCGTTGTCGTCCATGAAGAGGAACTGAGGACCCATAGCCCTTGTGAAAAGACGCATGTAAGGAAGAAGAACCTCGTTACAATAGCAGTCCCAGGTGACGAACCTCCTTGGGAGATATGAAGGTCGGTCCGGCTACCAAGCATTATGTCTGCTCGAACGAGAACTCCGCGACCTCCAAAACAGTCCCTTTTGATGATGTTGAAGGGGTTATTGCGTGTTCCCCGCTCTGTCCAGATGTGTATGTGTCTAGAATCGCAACTCAGACTAAATCTGCTCTCATCTGTAAAGAGTACTCGTCCCCATTCATTGTCTCTCCAATTCCGGTGTTCCCGGCACCACAGAGAACGCCTTCTCCGATGGGCAGGCGTTAGAGGTACACACCGTACAGGGCGTCGTGCAAACAGACCACCACCGTACAGTCTTCTGGCCACGGTAAAACGCGATATCGGTCGTCCAGACGCCTGTGTCGTGTGTCCAGCGATTTCTCCCGCTGTCTGCCGCCTGTTTCTTCTGGCCTGTAAGGCAATATACCGGTCATCTGCGGGTGTTGTTCCTCGTGGACAACCACTACTAAATCCCCAGATAGCTGTTCCTGTAGTTTGAAATTGTCTCCAAAGTCGTGAAAGGATGCTGTGAGCAATTCCGAACTCTGCAGCCACACTTCTCACACTGCGGCCTTCCTCCAACTTCCCAATGATTCAACCTCGGGTAAAAGCGTCCAGATGTCGTCTAACAGATTGATTATTCGCCATTTCTCGCTGACGCAGCAACTCGGTATGATTTTAACTGCTATACGGCGTGCAATCTCTTTGCCAGAAATATTGATCTTACACCGACAACATGCTTTATACTACTCAGACACTCCCCCATTACGTCTACCTGCATATCTGCGCATGTGCTACCGTACATCACCTTACTTAATCTCCTGATTGGTCTTTCTGTCCGCTCTGCCTCTTCGTTCAGCTGATATGCTAATTTTTCGACTTCGTCCTTAATTTTTGCACACCAGTGTATTATCTGATAATCATCTCACTTTTAGCTATGTATCTGATTCTTGTTTCTAGGAAATATATGCGAAAATATACATGTTTACAAATATATATATATATATATCCTTACATTTCTTGATTTTCGGGGGGGGAGGCGACAGAAAGCAGGTGATACCATATCATTAAAATAAGGTCTTCTGAAGTAATGCAGACTTCTGGCTGTAATTTTGCTATAAAATATGAATAACTGAACGGTATCCCAGCCATTCGTATTTAATCATCTGGCGTTTGAACTTCTTAATGAACATTGTAAACTTCTTTTACATTCATGAAAGTTGTAAATTATAAAGGATTAATTTGTTTCTTTTCTCTGAATCACCGATAGTAATGAGAAAAGTAAGCAGAATTTTTTGAGTTCTTAAAGTGACCGTAATTTACTAATAAATGTTTTATATATTTCATTTAAAATTCTTATTATACCCAATGACGATTTATATCATATGAATATATTAATATACGTATATGCGAAAGGGCTGGATGGATGGTCGCTTTTGTGGTTTTCCCCATGTGTAACACATGTATACGAACCAGTTTCCTTTAGAAAGTCCTCCACGAAACATCCCCCAACTTTGGCAGATAGCCCTACTGTGCTTTTACATAATAAAATAAACCAAAACAAAGCCACATTAGTTGCAATTTTACTTTAGTTTTCTCTTTTTCGGAAATTACTTGCTTTTTAGCTAGTTAAAATTTAGAATTCCTTAATTAAACTTCATTTTTTATAATGGTGTTTATAGGACTCACTCATTCGTTTTCATAAGTTTTCAAAAAGAATAACGTTTTCTAATATTTTGTGTATAGTTATTCTAGATTTTTATCTTTATGTATGTTTTATTTTTGAATCATTTTACATTTTAATTTAGTTTGATTATGAATTTACTGTTATTATTTGCTTTTAACCAGTAGGGTGCCTGACGCATCTGAGTAGTTCTTGTTATTATGGGATTATTAGAAATATTATTTAGCAATTTTTAAACAACAGCATTTAATTAGCAGCGATTTGAGTCGGATAATAACAGGAAAAATGAAACGTGTGTTCGGCATTCATTAATCGTTCACGGGTTTAATATTTTAACTGCTAACCCCTTGAAAAGTTCTGTTTGAAGCATTAAGCAAGGGTGATTAAGAGTTTTTATTTGTTTCTCCTATTAATATTTTTTAAAACGTTAACTGCCCTTTAAAGAATTTTTCCCCTATTTAACTACTAATCAACATGAGGCTATATTAATAGTCTAACCAACTTTTCCTGGGAAAAGATAATCTTAGAAAACATTTTTAAAAATTTCTTATCATACATACAAATTATTTTCCCCCTTAAAGATATTAATTTATCAGTTTATACTTACATTTTAAAGAATTAAATGAAAGGCTTCCTCAATGTTAGTTATGTGAAGTTTCCTTAAAGACAAACACTTAAAATCGAATTTTAATTTATATTTGACAATGCATAAGAAACCCCTTTCAAAATTTAAAAGATATTAATCAAGATTTCCTTTTCTTACATATCTTTGAGCATATTATGCTTCCAAAAGAGATAGAAGATTTGTCTCCATTTGACCTAGAGGATAAAGAAGTTCCTCATTTTCCGTCTTTTCTTTTCCTAACAAAAGATTGCATTCAGTTTCGCAATTTGCTCTTTCTTCTCCAAGGGAAGATTTTATTTCATCTCATTGTTTGGTAAGTAACATAGTTTCCAAGGTAAAGTCAAAATCTTCCTTATGCTGTAATCAGGGTTTATCAATGCTGATGGAAAACTGCCCCTTTAGAACGAAATAGAATAGTTTTTCTCACCAAAATATTGCTGTCTAGCTTGCCAAGTAAAGAAGTATTTCTCGGTGAAAATTTCCAGCATGAAAGTCGTAAATTAGATTTATTATTTTTTGGATTGAAAGTAAACATTTTTAATCAGCATTTTATTATGTTAATGAATTAAATTCTGCAGTGGAAGGAATATAGGAAGTGTACTGTAGTCTTTAAAATTTTAGCTAACATATGTCCACTCTTATTCATAAGAATTATGAAAGAACTATATATTTTCCGTTATTGTTGCAATAGAATTTTTCGTTTAATTAGAGATGGGACATTCTAATCCTCGAATCCAACGAATTTTGAAACATAATCCATATATTCGAAATTTTAAGTTATTATACTCGTCATTCGAATCTTCTGAATTCTAAATTTAATTCAATAACTCAAGGAATGGCACACAATATGTTTGTGTTACGTATTTTATTGGAAATAAAAATCTCTATCCTCTTTTCATCAAAATTCTTTAGATGAAAAAATATATAAAGTATTTCTGGAGAATCAAATCCCAGAATCTATGAACAGCTAATAACTTGAAAATAGTCATCCCTTATCATGCTAAGAAATCCCCCTCCCCTTCCGAACTCCGATGGAAAATTCCCGAGATCAGTTTCTGTCAATACAAAATCCAGTATACGTTTCATATTAGACGTTTCATATTACGCCATCTAACTCTAAATTCCATCTAACTTAATTTCATGCTATTGTTAACAATATCAAAAATCAAGCAGAAACATTACTATCATCTCCTTATCATGCTAAGAAATCCCCCTCCCCTTCCGAACTCCGATGGAAAATTCCCGAGATCAGTTTCTGTCAATACAAAATCCAGTATACGTTTCATATTAGACGTTTCATATTACGCCATCTAACTCTAAATTCCATCTAACTTAATTTCATGCTATTGTTAACAATATCAAAAATCAAGCAGAAACATTACTATCATCTAACGAGTGGCAACAGCCTCGCAAGCAAGAGATGAAAATCTGCTTTATTTCTAATGTTGTTGCCAGTGCTCGCTTTCAAATCCTAGAGTTTGTTAATGAAAAATTTCTAAGTTTTACGATGAAATAAAAATAGCATTACCAAACATTAAATACATTATTCTCGATTCCAAAAATTCGTGAGAAGCTATTTCGGCTATTCCCATCTTCGTACGACTTTAATCAGCCGAAATATTAATTAAAATCTCTGAAAGCGCTAATTTTCGCACTCTTTTTTCCGAGTGGCAACAGTGTCGCGGGTTGGAGATAAAAATGCTTCATTTCGAAAAGTGTTGCTACTGCTCGCTTTCAAATCGTAGAGCTTGTTAATCAAAAGTTTGTAAATTTTACAAAATCTATGCATATAAAGAAGAATGTCGGTTTGTGTGTTTGTTTGTTTGTTCGCGTTATTTATTTCTGATCAATTATGATAAATATTTTACCACATTTGATCGACTAAAATTCAATATAGGTGAAATATTGGATGGAACTTGAATTATTACAACCATTTGATTAGAAAGATGGAAACCATTAAAAACTGCATGCCATTGTTGCTGATATAATGAGAAAGAATTAGCTTATTTTTCTACCGAAATTTTTTATGTGAGTTCCATATAGCATGAAACTGAAAAAATGTATGACTTTGCATCGTATTTTTTGCATCATTATTAGAGATGTATTACATCGGTATCGTTCTGTCTGTTGTTAGATGCATTACTCTCAATGGAACTTAACTGGCATCGGGTACTTCCGCTAGTTATTAATAAGAATTAATGTACATGTATGAAAAATAATGAGATCTTGTGGTAGTTTCTGTATTCATAAACATTGCCCAGTATGCTCTGAAATATTTTTATTTCAGCAGATATTTAAATGGACTTCGAAAACACTGCAATTATTCTATGCCTCAAACAATAAGGCATACATCAAGATTACATCATTGAATCTCAGTCCACACTCCAATAGGAGCTTCGAAAACTCATATCTGCGACTTCTGCAGAAAATCTTTGTTCTAGCAGGACAAAGTTCTCTATTATTTAATTGTACGCAGCGTTTTCACATGATATGAAAAGAAAAGCCTAGTGAGATAAAAATCTGGATTTCACGAAAGCCAAAATTAGATCTATTCCACCCCATTATTTGGATAAACATAGAGCAGCTTTGCTGTATTCTAACGCACACAATCAGATATTTTCGTGACTTCAGCTGGGGAGGGATACCATATTATGTACCAACTAAACTTACCCTGTTGCAGCTAACAATTTCTACAGCAGCTAAAAGTTATTATGTGACGACTGCTAGCAGTTACATAATAACTGTTAATTGCAGCACAAAACCCCATCATTATTTTTCAAACATTTTGTATTTCACTTATTAAACACTACCAAACAAAGACTAGATTGAAACTTCCGTTAACAGATTTTTTCTTCAAGGACACGAGATGCATCCTAACTGTATCTTAACACAAAGTTCAATGTCCGGATCAGAATTTTTAAAAGCCACTCTAAACGCATTACCGTAACGTACAGATAATATCCATTAATGAAAATGGATATGTTTTCCGCACAGATAACTTCTGCGATGACGGATGGACATATTGTTCTTCTATATTGATTACACTAGCACACCCAATATTTCTGGAGAACGCCTTTGAAGAATTGCAGTTAACACAATAATTATTAATTAAATCTTTTGAATGGTACGGCGCGACAGCCATTTTAAGCATTAAAGTCATTGTTCCTGCCCCGTGTCAAGTAATAGGAAGTTCAGAAGAAACTTCACTGTTTCTCTTACGTTCCATTGTTACTCTTCGTCTTAAGTAATGCAATTCATCCAGATACGTATCTGCATGTCGGTTCGACTTTGTGGTAGCTATCGAACATGTATCTGTATTTACATACATGCATATATGTATAAATGTGCTGTCAACCAATAATTTTTACAACCGAGCTGCACCGACTTGATGGGCTTTTAGTGTTTTTAGACTTTAACAATGCACTTAATGATATGCATTAGTATTATTTCGCAACGATAAGATTTAACTTTACCGAATACTAATCATTATTTCATTATTAAAAAAACTAAAAATGGTTTATTAATGGTGATTTCGAAACACAAGATGACTATTTCTGCATTCGAAAGTTCATGTTTACTGGACTGTGATCTGAATATTTAATAAGCTCTAATATTTTATCTTAAAACATCAAACTATAGAGTAGCACAGCCATAGTAGACTTTTATGTCTTAGTAATCAATGCTAACTGTTACAGCTTGAACGAAATTTATGGATGTACCTGCTTGTTGTAAATTCTCTTGCATGCTTGCAGTAAAAATGGCAGTGAAATGCTTTCGGAACAAAGAATGAAGGATTATCTCATGAAAAAAAATCTTATGTCTATGTTACGGTGAAACACCGAAATCTGGAGAATGTCGACTTTCATCGGTGAATGTCAACATTCACATAGTCGCTTGGTGTATGTCCGAAATATTTTCCAAATACTCTTATTTCTGACTTACACCGGTAAATGTCGACATTCACCATGTACTAATGGTGAATGTTCAACATATAATAATATTATATTTTCTTCTCCGTAATTCAGTCGCGAAAAAACGAACTTGAGATTTAAAATAAGATTTTAATAACATAAGAACTTAAAACACACAATACATTCAAAATGAGAAAGCAAAATAATAGAAGTTAAAAATTTACTTGATTATACAGTACGTTCTAAATGAGAAAATAAAATAATAGCAATAAAAAAACTTACTAAATTATGTGATTCAAATCTTATTTATTGCAACAACTTAAATTATTAAGACACTTTGAATTGCACAAGAGAACCTTTCTTTTTTACAACTGCATTTATGGGAAACAGCCAGTCGCCTCTTTGTCTACTCCTCTCTTTTCGACCTACACCAGAGCATATCTGTGATTGTCGACATACACCGGTGAGGGTCCGAATGTACAAGAATGCAATGTTATATTCGATCTTTCACCGACGTATTTGGTGAATGTTGACATTCTCTGGTGAAAGTCGACATTCTCCAATTTCGGTCTTTCACAGTAACATGTACACACATGGCTTCTTTGTATGAAATAGCATGCAAATGAATTAAAAAAGGAAATCAAAGGGCATTCATAATTGGTCTCATCAAAAACAAAACTTATTGATATGACAATGGAACCACTGAAAAATAAAACAGAGCCTCAATTCTGAAATGTTACAGTACTTCTTTAATATTGTTATTCTCATTTTTTAATTTTTTTATAACATTTTTTAATATTGTTATTCTCATTTTTTAATTTTTTTATAACATTTTTTAATATTGTTATTCTCATTGAGTTGACACCAAGATTATTGCCAAGTTCGTGTTTAGGTCTCACATACATTTTTTGACTGCTATGTTTCCATGATTGCTTTTAATATGGCATGAGAAACATTTCATCGTCACAAGGACTTTCACCATATGAACTCCACAACATAAGTGTCACGATGGTACGAAACATGCCTCTTTGACTTCTATTCCACCACTTAGCACAGTCTTTCCATATTCTGTGCATGAGGAACCATTTTAGATCAACAAATGAAATTTGTGATTCACAGTAAAATGTCTCTAATTTACATTTTCCAATTCCTCTGTTTCATAGACTTACCAACAGTCTAATAAATCATCGTCCCATGTTGTATATGACTGACTCCCCCCCCCCCACGAGTGTGGTTTGAAACCTGAACGAAGAAAAAACTCCTTCAGTTTCTCAGCATTGCTTCTCATATATCCAGTATTGTGGATCGTGCCAGATCTATTTTTGCTCTGTATGTAAGAGCTGTTCAAGTCAATAGTTGTACTTTCATAAAGGCTAAGTTGTTTCTCCTACCTTAATCAACATTAAATAAATTGCTGCACTTTTACAAAATGTAATCTGAAACCACTGAATCAGTTATCAAACATATGCTTTCCTTCACCTGCAGATTTTCATGTTGAAAATCTTCATACCAGGGAAAACAATCACTGGTATTGAAGTTTTATATAATAATAATTTTTGCATATTTGAATGTGAGGTAAAAGGCATCTTTCTTGAGAGAAAGTTCCAATGTCTTCATTACATCTCAGTAAAAACATTTTAAAAATTTAAGGAAAAGGGAGTAAAATACATTAATATATGGAATACTGAGATCTCTTCTCATGATGAGACAATTATGAGTAATAGTGAATTGTTGATATTTATATATGCGTACACCACATGACTTGCTTGTATGGAACATTAAATTATACTCATTTTGCATTTTATTTGAACTTTTTGGATTGAATTAAATCTGCTTCATCATCGATAGCGCATAAACCAGAATAGAATAAATGCAATCTTTAAAATTCACTATATTTGTTTACCACAGCGACACGCTGGCGCTAACTTCACTTAACAGCGTTCCATCTCATTCATTTTATAACTCATCAGAATGCACAAAAATTATGTATACCATCTGGAGAATTACCTAATCGTTGCCACATTTTCTATTCAGATACTATAATAAATCTAAAACAATGTGTAAAAGAAATTAAATAAACAAACAAAAAACAGTTTTTCGCAGACGATTCAGTATTTCTCGTTCAATTAGTTCAGTTCTCACTTCGCGACAAGGCAAAAATATATAAAAATTCAAATTATCTATATTAAAAATTATGAAGTAAATCCTAACCACTTATTTCCTCCAATAAATTCCAGAATGGATGAAGCATGATTTAATTCGCAATAATGAAAGAAGGCGTTATCTTTGTTGTTGCGAATCTTAGTTTCTCTATATTGGCAAGAAATTCACTATTCCGCTAAGTTTCAATTGTAAACAAATATGGCTGCAATGGTAAAATAATTAGGCTTAGCCTCACTTGAACAACTTTTAAACTGTTAATAATTCTACAAAAATTGCATGCAGATTTACTAAAGGCATAAAAACCTCTACCGGAAATAAGAATAACATAATTCAATCATTTTTAAAGCAAAAAATGTGCAGCTTACCGACATAAAAGAGTAAAAAAACTGAATTTGCTGAGCCGAGTAACAGAGTGGTTTTGGTGTGGCCGATTGCAACCAAAAGAGGAAGTGCACATCTGCATGTTATAGCAGTCATATGTACAAAATTTCAACGTTCTGAGGCTACTCGTTTTTGAGTTATGCGAGTTTTGCGTTTTGAGTTATGCGTTATTTGAGTTATACATACATTCATTCGTACGTACAAACACCGTGAAAAAATCTCTTCTGAATCCATTTTAAATCAGCTTTATAATTCGTTTGGGGAAATGCAGTCCTTTATTCTGTCCTTACGTACAGATGTCACGCAAAAACATTGTTAAATGGCATTCGATAGCGGTCAAAATGGATATTTTCGTTGGACTATGGTACCCAGAATTTTTTGTGATTACAATACTTCCTTTACTTCTTACAAGAAGTAAAAAGCATCATTTACATTTCCTGTTTTTACAATTGAAACTGTGCCTTCCTAAGATTAGGAAAATACTTTGCTTTAACTATGTTAAAGAACAGTGATTAAATATTCCAAAACGAACTAGCATTGATAATCTGAGGTCTGCTCTTGACAACTGAATAAGATGGCTGCTCAATTCACCCACATCACCTCACCCCTTGTATGCAATGCACATCCGATCAAAAGACATTTATTCATTAAAGCGACAGCTTTCCAGTGATCTGCTTTAATTTAATAACAGTCTAGTAAGTAAGTAAATGTTATTAAAACACACTTTGAAACAACACAGTTAAATCTGTAATTTTATGTGTGTAATTTTTGTGTCATGTATTTAAAGGCTAAGTAGAAAATTATGGAATGAAATAAGTATCTAAATGTGTAGAGACATTAGGTTTATTTCGAAGCAGGAGACATGAAAAATATGCAAGGCCTTCGCCGGGAATCGAACCACGGATCTCTGAAATACCGGCTCAGTGTGCTGACCATTACACCACGAAGGCACTCTAAGAATGTGGGAGATATACCTTATATACTCCCCTTTTTAAAGGGCGACTAGGGTTTTAGGGGACCTAGTTGCCAAATTCTGGGTGTGGAGAGTCATCATCCACAACCCTTTTAGTTCGGGCGCCACTGTAGAGACATTAGGTATTTTTTTGGAACAAGAATTTGCATTCAGTAGCCGCTTTTCTGATGAAGATGGAAGAACAAGAGAGTAAGAAAAAATGAATTCTCAGCACTTCACGTCAAAATCATTAATGTCGACATCCGCCCCAGTTAACAAGCACATGAAGAGCATAAATGCACGTTGCTTATTGCTTTAGCTACAACCGGATATCGTTGCAGGATAAAAATATACCAATTACTACAAATACTCATGAAATATGAAAGTTAAATAAAAAAATAACAAATATGTAATGGATCAAAATTGGTGCATTGATTCTTTACACGTTCTGAATTATTTTAGCTTAATATTCTAACACGATCGCGCTGCTTTGGCGAGAAATTCTAAAAATCAGTGTGGTATTGCATCACATGCACTTTATCCTCTTATCTAAAAATTACTTCAGTTTCAAGAGAACTTGAATTGTAAGCTCACTTTGCATAAACTTTTATTTCGTAAAACTTCAGATATAGTGAATTTTCTGTGTTCATTTGTTTACTGCTTTGAAGTGTTCATTTAACTTTTCATATATTTTTAAAGTTTGTTATGTGCATTTTTTATAGTTAATGAAAAATATGCAAGGCCTTCGCCGGGAATCGAACCACGGATCTCTGAAATACCGGCTCAGTGTGCTGACCATTACACCACGAAGGCACTCTAAGAATGTGGGAGATATACCTTATAAATGTACGAATTTTCTCATATCCACCAACTGATTTTAGCTACTTGTTTTTGGAAACAAGTTGACGTCGACCTTTTCCACGACCCAGAAAAGAATTTTAGAAAGTTTGTTGACGATAGCTGTTGTAGTGATTGAGTTAATCACGAGCAAACACACAAACATACATTTTTCTTTTTATTTATATATATTGGAAAGTACTCGTAAATGCTCTGCATTTTATCGAATTTTGTTAACTTTTTCATGGATTTGTTATGCTGTTCTTCAATACCTATTTTTTTTTTGCTTCACTTGCAGTTGAAGAAATAAAGAATCTCTCTTATATTTTTCTTTTTTCCCATTTTGAATTTCTCATCTAT